>JAZEWU010000008.1:6108320-6120977 GCA_036362915.1 Geotria australis | reverse complement strand
CCAACCTGCACAGCTGCTCTTTCGGGATAGCCGTGTCGGGCGTTCCTCCTCATCTCTCCATCGCACGTTTGCTGTGTCGCGGGAATCCCGCTTCCAGAGCTTGCATGCTCACGGGGTATTTTCTGCTGTAATAATAAACATCTGTCAATCTGAAACGCGTTAGATACAGACAAGAGCCAGTGTTAGAGACAGATTCCTGTTTCTAACACTGGTTGCTATCCCTAATAATAATAGCATTTATAGAGCACCTTTCACCAGAGGGTCACAAAGCGCTGCACAAGGCTGGCTCTTCTCTCTAACGCTGGCTCCTGTCTCTAACACTGGCTCCTATATCTAACGCTGGCTCCTGTCTCTAACGCTGGTTCATGTCTCTTACAATGGCTTCCGTCTCGCTCACACACAACCTTCTGTATCAAAAACACACATTAGCTCACGCGACACAGGCTCATGCGCACAAACGTAAACACACCTCTATCGAAACCATGCACACTCTACAAAAGCACCAACTCACAAACGCACTATCAAAAACACACTGTCTCACGCACACAAAGAGAAAGCTCCCCCACATAGCCTCAGCAGACTGTAGGGTCAAGTGCTGTTAGCGAGTAGCGCCTATGAAGGCCGGCACGGCACACGAGGGGGTGGGTGGCCAGCACCGCAGACATTCGCTCACACACTCACACACAGACGGTCACAGACACACGCACACACTCTCCATAAATAAATACTCGCACACACACACACACAATCAAGAACACCCTCGAACACACACACACACCATAGCAAACACAAAGACACGAGTTGTATCAAAAACACACACTTGCTCACTAACTCAAACACGCGGTCAACTCTTCAAAGCACGCAGCCTCTCAACTCACAAAGGTCCCCCGTATAGCCTCGACAGACATGCTGGGGCAAGTGCCATTTGCGAGTAGCACCTATGAAGACCGACACGGCGCACGAGGGCGTGGGTGACCAGCACCAAGCCCGGCCGCCTTTGTCTCCCTAGCGACAATCTTTACACACCGCACTAGGTACTCATTCGAGGCCGAGTTGACCTGGCGGAGGCCTAGAACCGGTTCAGATCTTCACTGACGTTCTCCGTGAGCGGGAATCGAACTCGGGTGCCCGGGTTCATAGCGCAGCGCGCTAATCACCGCGCCACCGCTCCTCACTAACGTACTTGCCGGACCTACAAAGGCAAAGCTCCCCCATATAGCCTTAACAGACTGTGGGGTCAAGTTCCTCCACACACACGATTCCCCGTTTAGCTGCACGAACCAGGCTACCCGAGTTCGATTCCCGCTCAGGGCCAACATCGGTGGCGAGTCTATAGGTATGTGAAAGCTGCCCTGGCCCGCCACCCCGTCGCGTGCCGTATCGGCCTTCATAGGAGTTTGCCAACGCTACTTGACCCTACGGATATGTTAATTCTATACGGCGGATATTTTATGTTTGTGTTTATGTGTGTGTGTTTTACGTGAGAGTGTATGAGTGTATACGCGAGTGTATATTTGCGTGCGTTTGAAAATATTTATGCGTGTGTGCGTGTGTGCACTTGACCCTACAGTATGTTAAGGCTACACGGGGATCTTTGTCTGTGCGAGTGTTTGTGTGTGTTTATGGTTGTTTGTGCGTGTTTGGGTGTGTATGCGTGTGTGACGCGCGTGGGTGTACGTGTCTGAGTGAAACTTGTGACTCTACGTGTTGGTGTGTGTGTGCAGCGTGCGAGTAGGAATAGGGGAGCGGTGGAGCAGCGGTTAGCGCGTTGAGCTGCGAACTCAGCAGCCCGAGTTCGATTCCCGCTCACGGCCACCAACACAAGTAACGATTTTCTGAACCGATACCGAGCCTCCACTCGGTCGACTAAGCAGTGTGTAATCAGCACCACTAGGGACACAAAGGCGGCCGGGCGTGGTGCTGGCCGCCAACCACCCCGTGTGCCGTGCTGGCCTTCATAGGGGCTACTCGCACTTGCCCCTACGGTCTGTGAAGGCTATACGGGGATCTGTATCTTTGTGTCTTTGTCTTTTGTGTATGTACGTATGCGTTTGCGTGGAACTGTGTATGCGTTTGTATATATGCTTATGTGTGTCTGTGTGTTTGTGTAGGGCTCAGTGGTTAGCGCCCCAGGCTACAAACCTGGCGACCCGAGTTCGATTCCCGCTGACGGCCAACACCAATCACGAGTTTCTGAACCGATCCGGCCCTAGGTCGACTCAGCCTCAAATGAGTACTTAGTGCGTTGTGAAAACATTGCCACTAGGGAGACAAAGGCGGCCCGGGCGTGGGGCTGGCCACCCACCCCCTCGTGCGCCGGGTCGGCCTTCATAGGTGCTACTCGCTAGGATCCCCCGTATAGCCTTAACGTACTCTAGGGTCAAGTGTCGTTAGCGAGAACCTATTAAGGCCGACACGGCACACGAGGAAGTGGGTGCCCAGCACCACGCCCGGCCACCTTTGTCTCCCTAGTGGCAATATGTATTTATAGCCTAGTCTCCACCAGTGTTAACCAAGTGTTGCCAAAAGGCAAGTTTAGGACAACGCAGATGTCAACGCAATAGTAGCTCTACTACCCAACCTTCGCGCTTCGAAGAATCACAAAGAAGAAGTAGCTCAGGTCGAGCTGTTTCAAGATAATTATTGCTACAACGGGTAAACCCTTGTATATCCATCCATCAATTTTCAGAAACCGCTAAATCCTGTACAGGGTCGTGGTGAGCCGGAGCCTATCTCGGCAGACACAGAGCACAAGGCAGGAGGGGATACCGAACATGGGACGCCAGTCCATCGCAGGGCACCTGGGGAAATTTACTCAGTAGGCCAATTAACCTGGCAGCATGTTTTTGGACAGTGGGAGGAAACCGGAGTGCCCTTGGATATTTTTACATCATTTGTACGGGACGAGCGTCCTTAATTACATTGTAATCGTGGTTATATAATTGTACCTGCGTTCATTTTGTAAACTCGCCCTGTACAAGAGCTTCAGGCACATAACACAAAATAATAATGCGTACATCCGAATACAAATAAAATATTTTGACACTTCCCACCAGCGTCACCGGCCTTCTGACAACACGTGGTCCTTGCCTATGAAACACGTGGCACGTTCACGAGTATTTGTTCAAGCGACACCGGCCCTGCTGAGGAGACCCACGTGTGGTGAATCTGTATCGAGTTTCACCTCCATCTATAATATATAATGGAGCAAGTGTTTGTTTGTGTATTTGCATGTATGTCAGCACTGGGTACGAGGTTCGAATCCTTCGTAGACTCATGTTGCCCATAGACTTAAGCTGTACATAGACACACGCTGTCCGTAGACTCGCACTGTCCATTGTCTATATATAACGGAGCAAGTGTTTGTATGTATATATGGTACGTATGTCAGCACTGAAGCTAACGGATTCGAATCCTTCATAAGCGCACATTTTATCTGCATAACACCAAGGCCTTTACGTCTTATTTATGCATGTGGACCTGTGTGGTACTTGACCCTACAGCCTGCTAAGGCTATACGGGGGATCTTTGTCTTTGTTAACCTGTTGCTGTGTGTGTGTGTAGCGGTCAGCGTGCTGCGCTACGAACCCAGATCCCCGAGTTCGATTCCCTCTCACGACGAACGACAGTGGTGAATATTTGAACCGGTCCTGGGGCTCTCCCTAGGTCGACTCAGCTTCGAATGAGTACCTGGAACGGTGTGTAATAATCTCAACTAGAGAGACAAAGGCGGCCCGGCGTGGTGTTGGCGTCCCATCCCCTCGTGCGCCTTGCTGGCCTGCATTGGCGCTACTCTCTAACAACTCTTTCCCCAACAGTCTGTTAAAGGCTACACGGGGGACCTTTGTCATTGTTAATACGTGTTGATGTGTGTATGTGTGTAGTGGGGAGCGGTGACTCAGTGGTTAGTGCGCTGGGCTGCAAACATAACGACCCGAGTTCTATTCTCGCTCACGGACAACACCAGTGAAGATTTTCTGAACCCGTCCTGGGCCTCCCCTAGGTCGACTCGGCCTCAAATCTGTATCTGATTCGATGTGTAAACATTCGCCTTCATACGCGCTACTTGGTAACACCACTTGCCCCAAAACAGCCTGTGCTATTTACACGGGGGATCTTTGTCTGTGTGTCTACCTCTGTGTTTATACAAGACAAACACAGCCCGTATTCCTACATCTATATATAACGCAGCTAGTGTTTGTATGTATACTGTATATATGTGTGCACTGTATGTCCGCACTGAGGGTACCAGGTTCAAATCTTTCAAGAGCGCAACGTTTCTCTGCACAACACCGAGGCTTTTACGTCTTATTTCAGTTTCACGTCCCGCTTATATTGATTACTCTTCTGTAACGTTTTCAGATTTTAAAATTGTAAAATCCCACTTTTGCACAACTAGTATCATCAGAGCTCTTAAGCAACTCTTCCGCCTTTACGTCAAAAGAACGTGCTACACGCTTGGAACGAGATCTCCCATAGGGTGGGTACTCTGCTATTATTGCAGGCGACGTGCCGCAGCAAGATAGCCAAGTCAAAGCAGTGGTACCACGTGGACACAGAATATTTCAAGACACTTATAAAGAGACCGGTTTCTGAAAATGGATGGATGGATATAGAGACACAGATACATTCGATTCCCGCTCACGGCCAACACCGGTGGATTGTCGCCGGGCACTCGGGTTTCCTCCCACAGTCCAACGACATGCTGCTGTAATGGTTAAATGGCGTGCTGACTAAATTTCCCCCAGTGCCCTGTGATGAACTGGCGTCCCATCGTGGCTATAGCCCTGCCTTGCGCCCTGTGTCTGCCGGGATATTCTCCGGCTCATCGCAACCCTGTGCAGGATTAAGCGGTGTCTGACAATGATGATGATGAATTAGTGAGGACAATTAACGTACGAACGTGTTCCACGCTTGGAACCAGATCGCCCGTGGGGCGGGCACTCTGCTAGCCCCGTGCTGTTGATTCACAGGCAGACATAATACGGATTCCCATTTAATCTCGTAGAGAGGGCAGCTGATTACGTGGCGAGAATGTGGCATTGTGAACGGAAGCAAGATCTGATAAGGGTCTGGAGATCACAAGAGGCCGCTTCCTGCACTGGTCTCCCATGCCCTACAGTCTTGTCTTACCGTTACGTAAGAGGCGGCACAGTGGCCTAACGGGTAGAGCTGCCGCCTCACAACAAGAACCACACTGGTTCGATTCACGGCTCGAATGCAATCGCCTTTCTGTGTGGAGTTTGTGTGTTCTCTCTCTCTCCCCGTGTCGGCGTCGGTTTTCGCCCGGTACTCCGGTTTCATCACACAGTCCAAAGACACGTAGCTGCAGCCTAAGTTAATTGGCCTGCGGACTAAATTGACCCCGATGCCCTGCAATGGACTGGCGTCCCACACAGAAAGGCGGCACCCGAGCTGCACCCGAGCCGGGAATCGAACCCGGGCCCTTCTTGCTGTGAGGCGGCAGCGCAACTCTCTATGCTACCGTGCCGTCCAGTCACCACATAGTCCAATTGTAACAACGACAATAACACCATAACATCACTAGCTATAGGGATAAACAAACATTCGTGCTCTCAAAACTAAAAAATATATTTTCAATTAATATCCATCCATCCATAGTCAGAAACCGCTTAATCCTTTACAGGGTCGCGGTGAGCCGGAACCTATCCCGGCAGACATAAGGCACCAGCCAGGGCTACACCCAGGACGAGACGCCAGTCCATCACAGGGCACCGGGGGGCAATTTACTCAGCAGGCCAATTAGCCTATGCAGCAGCATGTCTTAGGACTGTGGGAGGAAACTGGAGTGTCTAGCGAAAACCCACGCAGGCACGGGGAAAACATGCAAACTCCACACAGAAAAGCACCCGAGCCGGGATTCGAATCCGGGACTTCTTGCTGTGAGGCGGCAGCGCTACTCACCGCGCTACCGTGCCGCCCTGCGATTAACATGGAAAATATGGGCGGCTATAACGATGTAAATTTGCATGGAGACAGCGGCTTCAGCAGCTACTGCAACAGCTATAGAGACAGCCGTCCGAGCGAGTGACAGCTATTGGATGGCTGTAGTTTACGGTATATATAACTAAGAGAGTGTTTGTACGTATAGAATAATAATGCCTAAATCATTTATTTTCTGTTGCTTTGGTTTTTCAATTGTTTTTTCTTTCGTTGTTGGCGTGCCGTCCTCTTCTCGGCTCTTGTGCAGCGCTTTGTGACCCTCGGGTGAAAGGCGCTATATAAATTGATATTATTATTATTAATATAATTTCTAACGCGCACAAATTCCCCACCCAGCCGAAGCGAGGCGCAGATACTGAGGCGAACATACATATATGTATGAATGTATGTTCGCACTAAGGGTACCCGGATCCTTCATCTATATGAAATGCAGCAAAAGTGCGTGTGTGTATGTCTGCACTATAATAATGATAATAGCATTTATAGAGCGCATTTCACCCATGGGTCGCAAAGCGCTGCACAAGGGTGTGGAGAGAACGGCATGTCAACAACATCAAGACAGATTAACTGAGAGTCAAGCAGTAACGATACATTATAGTTCATGGGACAAAAAGACAGCTGAAAAAATAATAATAATTCTACAACAAGCAAGGAGAGAACAGAGGGTACCGGGTTCGAATCCTTCATTGTGTCAGCACAACGCGTTTGCATCTAGATCTCAGCTTCACTTATGGATGCTAATTATTCCGAAACTTAAACGCTATTTCAACTTTAAATTCACACTTTTGCCCCAGTATACCATCAACCCTCTTAAGCCGCTTTTACGCTTTTCGCACGAGTTCAGAAGGACGTGTTACACGCCTGGAACAAGGTCACCGCGCCTCAGTATCTGTGTCTCGCTTTGGCTGGGCGGGGAATTTGTGCGCGTTAAAAATTGTAATATTATTACTATAATTATGTCACCCGCATGGTGGGCACTTTGCAAGTAGGAACAACGGTTGAGAAGAATAATAGTAACAGGCTATCATAGCCGAACATCACCGTCAATCTATATAAAGGTTGGCTCATAAACAGCTGACATATTTTCAATGTATATCAATGTGTCAAATATTCTTGGCCCACTCTGTATAATGGACCAAGGGGGGAGCGGGGAGGAGGGAGGGGGCAATTGGTGGGAGGGGGGGTGGCGCGGAAATGGGAGTCAGATAGATCGATATATGTTTATTACTACAGGAGAAAATACCCAACGAGCTTGCAAGCTCTGGGTATTTGTGTTAACGTGTGATGTTTAAATTTTATTTATTTTTTTATCAATTCGCGTGTTTGCTGTGTTGCAGGAATCCCGTAAAGAGCTTGCGAGCTCGCTGGGTATATTCTGCTGTAATAAGAAACATCTATCTACATATCTGTAAGCTAGATTCCTGAAACACAACAAAGGTACGAACCAACGCGAACAACAAATGAAATTACAAGCTCGGGGCAATGCGATCTGTGAGCGTTGGGAGTCACTAGACGGTTAGAGTTAGGGCACATCTATACGGCTATGCTTAAGGACACGAGAACGCCTGTGGATCTTTGTTAGAAATCTCTGTGCGGTGAGGGGCTGGCATTAGACTTCAGGGCGAGCTTACGGTGAGGACGTTGCGTGGGTGGGGATTACCGCGTGGATTTTTAGCTTTGCTGAGATGATAGGGTAAAGGTTAAGATTACAATTGGGGTTTAGGAACACTGGCAGAGGAGTGCCCGCCCCACGGGCGGTCTGGTTCCGGGCTTGTAACACGTCGTTCTGACGTCATGATGAAGGCGGAAGAGCGGCTTCAGAGGGTTGATTGTGTGAATTTAAAGCCAAAACGTTTTAGAAGAGTAATCATCAATAAGTGGGAAGCGAAGCTTAAATAAGACGTTAAAGCCTTGCTGTTGTGCAGATTAAATGAGCGCTTATGAAGGACTGGAATCCGGTAGATAGATAGATGTTTATCATCACAGCAGAAAAAATACCCAGCGAGCTCGCAAGCTCTTTAAGGGATTCCTGCTATACTGCGGTCCCTTCAGTGCGGACACACCTACCTATATACATGTATTGATGTAGGTTTTCACGGCTCGCTGCATGATTGGTGCTTTTCAAAGCTGCTCTTTCGGGATAGCCGTGTCAAGCACCGCCTCTCGCTCATACTTATATACAAACAATTGCCCCATTATCTATAGATTATATAAATGATGCTGTAAATACATTTAATGGGCTATAAACAACTTAATCTGCCTTTAGAAAAGACTGAAAACACACATTCTTGCATATAATCATTGGCAAATTTGTGTTAATTAACCAGTACTTAAGTGGTTATTTTTTTGGATGGTTAATTAGCAATATGTACAAACTTATTTATTTAGTAAATGTGCGTGTTTGTTGTGTCGCAGGAATCCTGCAAAAAGCTTGTAAGCTCACTGGGTATTTTTCTGCTGTAATAATAAACATCTATCTATAGGCCTAGCAGGCACCTGACCTGGCCTAGACACCCTGCCTTTCCCGGGTCACTTTTCCCGGTAAAAAAACTAGGCAAGAATGGGGGAAGGGGGGGGGGAAATCTGGCCTACCAGTCTCAACCTGCGTTAATGATGAAAACAAGGCCCGTGTTTGAGTGTAATGAAGAACTTTGCTACATTGGCCAAACCAACTGCCTTAGAAGGAAACATTCATTTAATTATATCGATCGAAGCTAGGGTTGCCGCCTTGGAGGCATAACAGCCGGAACAAATCGTGCACGGGGTAAGCAGAATTAGAGAGAAGATTGTATGCTGGGTAACTGGGGAAAAAACCCGGACTTTGAATAACGACTTAGACGTTTGATGTTTATTATTAACAGCAGGAAATACGCAGTAAGTTTTCAAGCTCTGGAAGGGGGTTTTCTGCAATACAACACTGGCTCCTGTTTCTAACAGTGGCTCCCGTCTTGAAAGCTGGCTCCTGTCGCCAACACTGGCTCCCGTGTCCAACACTGCCTCCCATCTCTAATATTGGCTCTCATCTCTAATATTGGCTCCTAGGGTTAGGTTTAGGGTAAATGTAATCGTCAGGGTAGTGTTTAACGCTATTAGGATCAGAATTGGGGCACAGGGCTAGGATTTTACTGGATTATAAATGGGTGGCAGGGTGGCGCAGTGGTGACACCTGCGCCTCACAGAAAGAAGGCCCTGCCCGAGGCGGTTCTATTCTCGCTGCGGGCGCCGATCTGTGTGGAGTTTATGTGTTTTACCCCTGTTCTCCGTGGGTTTCCTTCGGGTTCCTCCAACAACTAACCCCCCCCCCATCAACGAATTTGCCAATAACATCATAGTATATACAACGCAGCGTTTGGCGGGTTGACGCCGGTTGACCACGTGCAGTCCTCCCCCAACCCCTCTTTCACGCAGCGCCTTGCGACCTCTGGATGAACAGCGGTATGCTAACGTAACAAATTATCACAATTTCTAAAAACATCTCTCCTAAGAATACCCTGCGTCACCAACTTAACTGAACTGAGGATTGGGTGCAGGGTTGGGAGAAGGGTTAGGGATTAGGGTGACGTTTAGGGTTCATGGTAGGGACACACTCGCTGCCGCATACTTGATTTAGCACGCATGTCTCTGCGCCCGTCCGGGGGATTGTGGAGAAGCTTGAACCCGTTCAGGTCAACGTTTGGGGTTAAAGTCAGAGCTCGTGTTCAGGGTTACGAGCCGGCCTTTGAGTTCGGAGTCGGGGAAGAGTTAGGAGCTAAGGCTGCCTCCTTGGATAGATCAATAGACAGATCAATAGATAGATCTGGGCGGCACGGTGGCGCGGTGAGTAACGCTGCCGCCTCGCAGCGAGAAGGACCCGGGTTCGAATCCGGGCTCGGGTACCCTTTCTGTGTGGAGTTAGCATGTTCTCCCCGTTTCCGCGTGGGTTTTCGCCGGGCACTCCGGTTTTCTGCCACAGTCTAAAGACATGCTACTGCATAGGTTAATCGGCCTGCGGACTAAAATTCCCCCGGTGCCCTGTGATAGACTGGCGTCCTATCCTGGGTGTAGCCCTGCCTTGCGCCCTTTGTCTGCCGGGATAGGCTGCGGCTCACCGCGACTCTGTAGAGGATTGAGCGGTTTCTGATATTGGATGGATGGAATAGATAGATCAATAGATGTACTGATGTAGGATTTCACTGTTCGATCCATGATGTTTATTATTAAAGCCGAAAATACCTACCCACCAATCGGGTCTATATCGTGCTCGATCCATGATGTTTATTATTAAAGCCGAAAATACCTACCCACCAATCGGGTCTATATCGTGCATGTGGTGAACAGAGCCAGAGTGAGAACTGATAGTTGCTTTTAAAAGCTGTTCTTCCGGGATAGCCGTGTCACTGAGCGCTCATGCACCGAGCCGTGAAAATCGACATGGGTAGAGAGAGCGGACTGTACGCTGTGTAACTGGGACAGAAACATGGATTTTCAATAACATCTTCTTCCGTGAAGATGTACACATTTCCCAGGACAGCTGCTTCGTCAAAATCGGGACAGGTGGCAACTGTGTCAGGGCCACGTGTCTGTCGCATGACAAAGACAAAGCTTCCCCGTGTAGCCTTGACAGACTGTGGGGACAAGTGCTGTTAACGAGCAGCACCTATGAAGGCCAGCACGGCACACGAAGGGGTGGGTCGCCGGCACCACGCCCGGCCGCCTTTGTCTAGACATATTTTAGACACCCTAGGGGTGATGTTTACACACCGCACCAGGTTCCTATTTGAGGCCGAGTTGACCTACGGGAGGCCCAATGCCGATGCAGAAAATAGTCACCGGTGTTGGTGCCCGTGAGCGAGAATCGTACTCCGGTCGCCGGGTTCGGAGCGCAGCGCGCTAACCGCTGCACCACCGCTCCCCATTGTTGTATCACACAGACCTACGCAGAGGTGAAAGTAAGCCGGTCCGGTACGGCGCAACGGTGAGAAAGCTGCCGAAGCATTCAGTAGGGTCCGGGCGGGAAGGGGGGTTGTGATACGACCATACCGGTAAGGACTCTAAGTTAGTTTGGCCTCTGAGTCGTTCTCTCGTCGAATGAGTACCTTCAACAGTGAATGAATATGTGTGCGTTATAAATGTAAAATTATTATTATTATTAGTTTCACCCCTGCCTCTGCGTGAGTCTATGTGTCTGTATGTTAGGCTATATAATAATAATGATAATTTCAATTTATATAATTAATAATTGCGTTTTATATAGCGCCTTTCACCCGAGGGTCATAAAGCGCTGCACAAGGGCCGCGAAGAGAACGGCATGTCAACAATGAAAACAAATAAAGGCCAAAGGAACTAAAAAAAAAATGATTAAGGCTGCTTCGAATATACTGAAAGGTCGTAAAAATGTGTGTTGGTGAGTCTATATGTCTGTATCTAAGTTGATGTGTCTCTTAGTCTATGCATCTGCATGTTAGTTTATGGGTCTCTGTGTGCGTCTGTGTGTCTGCGAGTAACGTGTCTTGCACGTTAGTCTTTGGCTCTCTGTGCGAGTCTGTCAGCATCTCTCTGTTTGGCTAAGCGCTGTCTGCATCTCCTGCATTTCCTCCATGTGTAACCTGGGGTGAAAGTTACTCTCAGCTCTGCGTAAGGATTTAGGATCGGGATTATCTTTTACGGTTGGATTTACGGTTCGAGTCGGTGTCAGGAGTTCAGGGTCAGGGTCAAGCATCCCGCGTCACGGTGTCAAACTGACGCATCACCCGGCTCAACACACAACGTTTC
Source organism: Geotria australis (assembly GCA_036362915.1). NCBI lineage: Eukaryota > Metazoa > Chordata > Hyperoartia > Petromyzontiformes > Geotriidae > Geotria > Geotria australis. Next base: position 6,109,262 of record JAZEWU010000008.1, on the reverse strand, counting down.
GCCACTTTCGTGTGATTGTTTCGCCATGGCCGTGTCGAGCGATCTCCCTCGCTCCCTCGACACGGCTATCCCGAACGAACAGCTCCGAAGAGCAACCATCACCAATTGAGCCGTGAAAACCTACATCAAGTACACTCATTCATTCATTGTCAGAAACCGCTTAATCCTGTACAGGGTCGCCCCGGCAGACACAGGGCGCAAGGCAGGACTATACCCAGGCTGGGACGCTAGTCCATCACTAGGCACAGGGGGGAAATTGTAGCCAGCAGGCTAATTAACCTACGCGTCGACGTGTTACGATTATTACGCGACAGCACGACACTCACGTATCCATGCTTGTCCGAGAGGTTGTTGGTGAGCTTCAGCTTGTGGAAGGTCACGGCCTTGCCCATCCAGTGTTCCCCCGGCGCGGGCGAGTCGGGGTGGATGTAGAGCCGCCGCGGGAGCTCCGGGTCCGCCTTGCCGGCGACCATCCAGCGGGAGTTGTGGAACTTGTAGCGACACTCGTCGGCGGCCACGATGTCCAGCAGCAGGATGTACTTGGCCTTCTTGTCCAGGCCCGAAACGCGCACCTTGAAGGCCGGGAACATCCGCCTGTATGAAGGGGAGACGAGGAGAGAGCAGGGGGAGAGATGGTAGATGGATATTGTTACAGCGGAAAATAACCCGTGAGGTTGCAAGCTCTGGAAGCGGCATTCCTGCGATACAACACAAGCTCCGGTTTTTAACACCGGCTTCTGTCTCTAACACTGCGATTCAGAAAGATAGATGTTTACCATTACAGCAGAGCTTGCAAGCTCTGGGAGCGGGATTCCCGCGATACAACAAACGATATATACAATCGAAAGGTAATGCAACGATTCTAACAAATCTCTTAAAACGTAAGCTACGGTCATAATGTAAAAAAGCAATACACAGTGTTGCGCGAGACGAAAAGGTCGA
>JAZEWU010000008.1:6009228-6029592 GCA_036362915.1 Geotria australis | reverse complement strand
GATACGCGGAGCATTCGGTCCGAGCAGGAGCGCTCGCCTGGGGCGCGAGGGGAGCATCGAATTCCTCGCCCTCCGAAACCATCGGCCGGATTTACAACTTGAGACGCGAACTCATCGCTGCTATTCAATTCGTATGGGCGCGTGCAGGACGGAGACAGAACAGAGCCGCCATTCTCGAACCGGTGGGTTACAACAACAACAAAAAACCCCCAAAAAAATTTGTTGCTGATTTTCCGTTCTCTATCGTTGTTGGCGTGCCGTTCTCTCCGCAGCCCTCCCTGTGCAGCGCTTTGCGACCCTCGGGTGAAAGACGCTCTGTAAATTCTATTATTATTACAACCAACCAGTGGGCCGCGAGCAACACCTAGCGGCCCGTGGAGACCAGACCCGAGTGGGCCTTGAGATGCAAACGGTTGAGATCCCCTGAAATTAGAGGGCGCATCCAGTCCAAGCAGTGTGCTCCAAGGGTCCAACATCAGTTAATCGGTCTTGATGTTGTTGACATGCCGTTCTCTCCGCAGCCTTGTGCAGCGCTTTGTGACCCCCGGGTGAAAGGCGCTCTATAAATGCTATTATTATTAACATCGCTGCCGCGGAGACCCCACACCGAGCAGGACGAGAGGCGGCATCTGCGGCGGAGAAGTTTAACGGACGATTTGCCCAGCAGCGCCCCCTGTCTCGCCGCGACTGTTTTGTCTCGATTTCATTTGGACGTCCACTATGCCAGGCGCCAGAAAAAAAAAAACCCGAATAAAAACATCTAGGGCAGGATACTTTTGGCAAAAAAAATTGGGAAAAAAAAAGGACGCACGCACATTAGATCACGCTCAAGTCAAGGCTAAAGGGGGCGTCTTACCGCAAATGTTTCATCTCGTTGTCAAGATAGCAAGACCGCGAATAATCGCGGCACGAGACTCTACCCAAAGGAATCACAAAAATGATAGCATCGCAATTTAATTAAGGGAATGAACAAAGGTTAAGGGATTTGGTGTTATGAATGGCGATTGCGATCAAGCGTAACGTTTAAGTGTTTTTGGAACGGACTGAGTTTTAGTCACAGGTTTTATCTATTTTAACAAAGTGCAAAGTGGGTAATGGTTGAAATTAACCATTACCTTGCTTGTAATATGTAGACACTTGTACGTCCCGGAGGAACGTGGCATTTACACCTCTTGCTTAAGGCAGCCGAGAGACGGGGATTACCCCGCCGCTTTGTTTGAGCTGAGGCATTGATTTTTCTAAGGGTTAGGGTTAAAGGTTAGGGGTTAGTATGCAGGGCTCAGAATTAGCATTAATGTTGGTGTAGAGCGTGTCGGAGGCTCTAAATTAAGATGCACAGCGAGAGTGAGCAGCAGGGACGAGGCATTACATGTTTATAGGTCGATAGAGTAGGCAACTTCGGGTTATCCGCACCGCCGCGTGCCAACTCGACTCGTGTCATCGCGTCACCTGGAACATCACAGAACATCAAGCGTGACAAAATGCCACGCGCGTTGACGTAGGTTTTCACGGCTCGATGTACTAGAATTACATTACCCCGTTGCAAAGGGGGAACGCTCGATACTGCAATCCGGACAGAGCAGCTGTACAGAGCAAGTCTCAATATTCAATGCGATTTACAGACGCTCGTGGAGAGTTGCGACAAAGTGACGGGGGCTACTGGAAGTTTTCAAAAATGGCCGACGGTCGAGTATTATAACGGAGTGGTGGCCGAGCAATGAAACTCTTCAGAGATATTCATGGAGGGGTGAAATCGGTTTATCTGCATGTGGTGGACGGAGTGTTACATCTCAGGACTACGTGGTGGCTTGAAGAGAGCCAGCCGACAATGAAAAAGCACAACGCAAAAATCCAGCAGCTACATTTGTTTCGGCTTAACAAGTACGCACGCAAAACCACTCGGAAACAGGCACTTAGTATCGGACGCAGTAGCTTTGAGACTTGTCCGCAGCAAGTAAAGCCCGGGCCCATCCACGGTCAGGAACAATCTACTTGACGATTAACCCACCACATTTGTAAACACCGTCCGAAGCGACTCATCAAATGCAAAACGCGAACTTTGACGGACTCGCGGTTTCGACGGCGGAGACACTCACCGCCTAGCGCCGCGCTGTCACCAATCGTCACCTCTGCCGCTCCGACAGCGAGCGAGCGCGAGAGAACGTTTACAACGCGACCGGCCGCTTCGAGCGCGCGCGCCACCGCGGCAGACATCGAGGGCGATGCAATTTATTTCAGAATAAATACCGCGGAACAAAGCCTGCAAAGCCGTTATTTATGTCCTAATCCATTTTCGGACCGGCTGCTGAATCTGTTCAGCGCGGTCGGGGGGGGGCAAGCGGGCGGGCGGCGAAAAAAAATGCCGCGATTATGTCATCCAACTTGGCAGCAAATTACCGACAGCCACTACGCAGCTCGGTAGTCAATGCCTCTCTCATAACGCGGCGCTATACCCGTCAATGGCAGCGGCCCTTGGCAGTGCTCGCGCTTTTAAACCGGCGTGAACTTTTCGCGTAGCTTCGCTCGTCGTAACCCCGTGGGTTGAAACCACCCCCCCTCTCTTAAAAATCCCTCATTGTCGCCGCAAAGGCTAACGAGCCTTTGTGGGGGGGGGATTCTAAAGCGGTCGCTTTTCCCGCGGAGGAGCCACGAGGGGCCAAGGCTACGACGAACTGTGTGTGCCACGCACCTTGGCTCTGGATCATTTACCGTTCCGTCCTCTCAATTACAGGCCCATGGTTGTCAACACGTGCCTTTGTGAAACGAACCATTGAACGCCAAGGAAATAACAATTACAATGTTTAATGCACCGTGCACATTCGTTCGATGTCTATGGTATCCGTCTGAAGAAAGGACGACTGAGAGGCACGTGGAAACTGCACAGATGTGGGAAGGGGGAAGGCAGCAACAGTTAGCCAGCGCCAACATTTGCAAGACACTGCACTCTGTATATTAGGATGTTAATCGGCCAATTACTGGGTTTTTTTTTTACCTGGGAGAAAACCCACGCAGAACAAGGGGAGAACACAAACTCCACACAGAAATGTGACAAGGCGGGAATTGAACTGCCTCGGGCGTGACCTTCTTTCCGTGAGGCGCGTATATTACCACTGCGCCGCCCTACCGCGCAAAGTACTTTCCAACCAAGAAGCAGCGACGATGAAACAATCTGGCAGACCGGACGAGCGTTATATTAACAGTTGCAGTTGGTGCCCTTGCAACTGTTTGCAAATAACCAAAGGTTAAACTCGCATGCGCAACAGGCGATGTGTGCGAGCAGACGCACAGTCACTCCTGTCAGAGGTTCTGCGATGCTATCGCTTGCAATCTTGAGTAAATCGGTGTTACCCCGCGTCAGTCCGTAAACAAAAACGTGAATATCTGGCCAAAACAAAGCTGCAAAAAAGCACAAATTCTCTCGCTCAATAACTACAGCATTCTTATTCTGCCAACGTACTCAGGGTTCAAGTATTAACTTGACATAACCCAAGCGAGAAATTCTTAAGTTCAAAAACATACGTTTGCTTAAAACGTTGCATAGGATGGAGAAAAGGGGGAGAAAAAAAATCACGTATAAATTCCACTACATTTGAAAAAAATATACCAAAGCCACGTTTTGCAAGTCTGCAATCAGAAAAGGCAAGATTCTGGAGACCGCTGGGGGGCCTTGGGTACACAGGCAATCGTACAGGCGGCGGCGGCAGCAGCAGCCGCCGAGGCTGGCGCTCTCCTTCAGTTGGAGGCGGAAATGCCAACGGGTGTTGCTCGCGCCCGTGTTTTGGTTGGAAAGCAGATCGTGTGCTACAAGAGTAACAGGTCAGACCGAAATACACACAGCACGGCAGCACATTGGCCGCCTGTACAAACCCCCCCCCTCACATTCGGCGAGGTTTTTTTTTCCTTTTTTTTAATCTGCTTTTCCAATGACCTCATCGGGCATTCGGCGCAACCCCGACATTCATCCGTCCGATTCATGTTTTGTCCGGTGCGAGCACAGGACTTGTGCCCTGGGATAATCCACAACGGGAAAGCAAGATCATAACAGCGACATGATGTACGCAATCCGATTGGCCCCATTTGCCATTCGAGGCCCTCTCGACTCCATGCAAATGTGTCACAAGGCTGGATATTTCCAGAGATTATGGCAGCGAGGAGACACAAGTAGCAGGCGCGTGGGCTGCGGTGGCTGAATAGTCGAGCACTTTTCTCACCTGCTGCCAAGCAAGTTTTCAGAATCACTTCACTGCCGCTTCTGCCACACAGTACTGTAAAAATGGAATTGCCAAAAGTGTTACGTGTATTTTAAAATGACGAGTCTTTTTTTGTTCTGCTCAAGAGGCGTGGGCTAATACATGCCAGTATCGCATATTACACTTCAATTGGCTGTTTACAGCCAGGTTACTTGTTCATGTATTTATATTTTGCATTTACAAATACTGTTTAGACATACATACCGACACACGCAGCTGGAGCCAAACAGATTAAGATCAGATTCCATTAACTACTAAGTACCAGCGACATCTCCACAGCACTGTGCCAGGCTAGGTGCTCTTTTAAGCAACTCAAAACACCGACGGCTCGTTAATAAACACGAGACGTACCATACACATAACCGCCATTCGCCACTAAATGGCGATGGAGTCACCACGCCGCTTGTGCCAGGCCAGGTGCACCGAGACCACGTGAGGCGTCACATGCACGAACACAGCCACACACACACACAATCGTAGTCTGCCAGTTTGTGCTCCTCTTACACTTTCCCATCCCCTCCCCCCAACTCCCTACCCCCCTAACATTTCCCGCTCCCATCCAGCTCCCACCCCACACGCTCCCACCCCGCACCCGCATTCCCACTTCCCCGCGCCTCCTCCCTTGCTGATAGACCCAACGAAGTAGTCAGTTTAGGGCCATTCATTGCAGCCAAACAGATTATTTCACGACCTTTCAGTGTATTCGAAGCAGCCATTTAATTTTTGTTCCTTTGATTTTTTAATCGGTTGTTTTTTTCTTTCGTTGTTGACATGCCGTTCTCTTCGCGGCCCTTGTGCAGCGCTTTGTGACCCTCGGGTGAAAGGCGATATATAAAATGCTATTATTATATATCCCGCCAAACGTTGCATTCGGCCAAGTTGTACACGAATCCCTGCTATTTACCCCCCAGATATCACTTGCAAAAGACATGTACTGCCTCACCTAATTAAACAAACAAAGGGCGCTTTCATACAAACGTCAGTATTCCTTGCTCAAAAGAGCAACGGGGTAGCCCTCGCCTACATTTGGCCACCAGGAGCCAGTGATTGAAATTCCACATTCACCTGATTCTACATCCCCTCACTGCCAACTTTCCACAAAGCGGGATGTAATTTAAAGAACCCGCAGGAATGATGGGCTGAGTCTACCCCCGACCAGGCTCTGAACTCATAACCTTTAGATTCTAAGCAGAACGGAAGAGCAGCACAACCCAGCTGGCACAACACTTTCGAACAGCATATTAATATAAATGATCCACCAACAAATCGTATGCAGGGCACTGGCGTGTTAATGAACAGAGTTACTGTTGTAATAAACAGAGTCGGTGAGCAAGCATGCAAAAAACCCAGGTTTGGGTAAAAAGATTTTAACCTGAAATTGAGACTTTGCCTTGGAGAGGGTCCTGGTTTGCGTTCGCGAGACCGATATAAAAAAATTGAACCTTATTAAGCGTCTAGGAAATAATATATAAATAAACAGTACTTGTGCAAACAATGAGAATTGAATGGAGCAAGAGGGGCAAAGGTCATGACATGAGTGACAAAGGGTATTTAAAAGCACTGACCAAACCAAATGTTAGACTCACGAATAATGAATGAACGGCGCCCACTGACTGTCCTTGATGGAAACCGCAAACATTTGCCTGTTTCTTAAAGTTATAATCCACAACACCGATATGGGGAAGCAAAAAAAACGCATTAGCACTGCGGGAATGTATGGATTCAAGACAATCTTGATTTCTTAATGCCTGTAGCCCCCTTGCAGTTGTGTGTACACGAGCAGTGCTTTAAGGAACCATAATTGATTGGAGCATCCTCCTCCCCGACCAAATTAAAGGTGACCTTTTCTGCCTTGTCAAATTGGGCACACTGCACATGGCCATGCCTCCCATTGGCCGGGCCTCACGTGAGGTTTGGAAGAGCAACGCCATCTTACGCCACCAGTAGCACCCTCCGTAACCCATGATTGGTTACACAGGTAGCCATGTGATTAGACTGACAGAATGGGATTCGCCCATGGGGCCTGTTGGGCTACTACATTCCTTAGCCCACTGCCCCCCCCCCACCTCCCCGTGTCCACCTATAATCTGCATTCGTACAAAGTGTCAGTAATGACCAGCTCAGTTCCAGTGCGGACAGACTTACTTGGTAAAAAAAATAAAGCTGCATCTTGTTTACAAGACTTAAACGAAAGCAGCCCAATCCCCGTCACGTCAGTATCGCTAAGGAACAGAGTTCATCGCTTGTCGCTAGGGAACCTTGCTAGTAGAGACCGAAACCCTTGGGGGCTTTGAAGAGGCAGCCAGAGATGACATCAATGGAACCAGTTTAGCCACCGGCAGCAGACCGGCCAACTAAAACCTGCTTTTGGTTGCTAACCGATTCTGTTTAGGAAGACGCGTTCAAAAATTGGGCAGTAGTCGCGCGCACATTAATTTTGCGACATTCGTGACCCCCGTCGACCGGGCCGCTTCCGCGGAAAGGCCCTCTTGTGGTGCAAACACGGGCCCCGTGCAGCAGGTGACGGCACGCTCGGGCAAGCGGCGTGAGGCGCGATACTCGCGTGATACGATGTGTCTTGCAGCCGCGCTTACACGCCACTTATTAATAAGCCACGGAAATTATTCACATCAATCCCTGGAGATTACATCACGGACATTGTGACGGAGTTGTGCCCTCCCCCCCCCCAACCCGTGCATCGTAAACCAAATAGAGGACCCCATTGCTGACACGCTGCTATGCAATATGTCACTTACGCATGTTGTCTTCTATGCATAATAATAATAATTCATAATTTTACATTTATAACGCGCACATATTCATTCAATGTCGAAGATAATCATTCGACGAGAGAAGCACTCGGAGGCGCGAGGAAAGCGCAGAGAGGCAGATGAGGCAGCCAGGCGGTTTGCCGGCACCATAATCTAATAGTACTTATCATATCATGGTATTCTTGACATTTGTTTTTATTTGTAATACTCTTAAGCCTGTATGTTATTGCGCGTATTTGTTTTTGCACAGGGTTGAGAGAGAGAGAGAGAGAAGGAGAACACTGAATTTCACTGCCATGTATCTTACGTGTATGATCAATACACTTGACTTATGGCGATGGAGGGGATTGCGTGTTCCAATGAACCCCAGAGCTATGTCACCTGGAGTAACGGACGACTAGAGTCTCTCGCTTGGTGAACAGGTCTGGAACTCTAGCGCTCTTGCTTCGTGAACAGGTCTGGAGTCTAGAGCTCCTGTTAGGGTCTCTCTTGGTGACCAGGTCTGGAGGAGGTGGGCGTGGAGGTTCCAGACAAATAAGATCCAAAGACACTCCGACTAAAGTAGGTTTGGCGTCAGGAAGGGCATCTGGCCGTAAAAGTCTGCTCCAACACTCGGGGAAAATCGGTCAAGCCGAGTGAAATCTGGATACCGGCCGTTGAAACTCGCAACAACAAATTGTGACAATGATGACAATGATAAAACACACAAAAAAACTCGCCAATACTGCTTTACTTTTCTAACTACAGTGGAAATGTTTACATTACTGTAACTCCGACTGCTGTGTTGCCCGTAATCATTGCGAGTGCTCCAAAACAAAACACTTCCTCATTACATGACACCAATACAGCACAGCTGTAATCAGAGATTTAAAAAGCTTAAAGTTATTGCGTAACTTTTGTTTCATTTACGAAACCCTAGAAGCGCCATTTATATCCAGTGTTCCTGCACGCTCGGTATCTGTATCGTACAGACTGTATTTACTCGACTGCTCACCCTGGTATATCTTCCACGCACTCCCAAGTTCCCTTTCCAAAAGATTCACGATATGATGGCTTCTCATTATTTTTTGTTGCTTTGGTTTTTATTGGTTGTTTTTTTTCTTTCGTTGTTGACATGCCGTCCTCTTCGCGGCCCTTGTGCAGCGCTGTGTGACCCTCGGGTGAAAGGCTCTATATAAAATGATATTATTATTCTCACAAACTACTTGAATCCCTGCCTACCTATCCACCAACCCACCCATCATTATCAAAACACCATCACTTTATCCACCCCACCAACCCGCCCCCTTAACTCAACAACCTTCCAACATTATAAGAGCACAGTTGAGAAATTACCAAGATTAATATCAACCGATTAGCGGCTCTAACTAATTGACCGTTTTCATACAGAATCACCCCATACTGACAGCCATTTATCTCCGAAGGCCCCCTTGTGTGTGTGTGTGTTGCCCAGGGGTAAAGGACTTTCATCTATCAAGAGAGCCGCTTAATCCACAATGCAAATTTGCCTTGCCCAGAGTGAGGAGAGGAAACTTTTCGCCCGCTTACATAACCTTACGTAAAAAAGACGCATGTTCCACTCCACGCGCCGTTACTCGGTGTGCGGCCGCCGCATTAGTCGAGCTGCATTAGCGGAACCCACTAATGATAACAAATTGCAGGGGGGTTGTAAAACGAAAACACGGAGCCTTTAACTGAAAAGAGCTCGATGACTAAACCTTTAAGACGTTTCATTTAGGGACAACCGTGCGACTGGGATGCTTGGTCCTGCACAACCGCTCCGCATTAAACCAGGTTTTAATTCGCAACAGCAAGCACCACCAAGAGAGATGCACTGAAATGTCCTGCCAAGGTTAATTGTCCTGCCTAAATTGCCCCCCTGGTGCCCTGGGTTGTTGTAACTTGCTTCCCCTTCACGCTGGACAACTGTTAAAAACTACACAGCTCAACGGTTCCTTCCAGCTGAAACACAAACTACCCGAAGCCTCTATCTTCTCGCGTGTCTCCACCTCATTCCCTGGTATTATTGTGGGTTTTTTTCGTTGTTGACATGCCGTTCTCTTCGCGGCTCTTATGCAGCGCTTTGTGACCCTCGGGTGAAAGGCGCTATATAAAACGCTATTATTATTAGTGGCCAGCCTCCGTTTCACGCAGAGTAATCACTGGAACGAACGCCCGTAACTTACTTTTACTTTCAACAACACGGCGTGGCATGTTGTCGATGCTCAAAGTCAAAATACCATACGGGTTATAAACAATTATACTCACACGGCGCACAAGCCCCGCATCTATTTATCATACAAACAACGATTCTGTTTGCTCCTGTGCCCTGTTTGGCAACCAATCAGGCATGGCTTCACGCCACCGCTCGAAAAGCACGTGTACTAAAGACCCTGTTCTTTTTAGCAAACAAGACGGTGGGGGTTTTTTTGGTGTTTAAGTCCGCAGGAAACAACATCGAATCAATGACTCACTTTGCTCCTAAAGGCTAGGCTGTTTCCCCACCCTAGACGATCCGAGGCTTATTTAAAAAAACCCAAATCAAAGATGTGAACAAAAAAAATGACAGCATCACAACGAGAGAGTGGCTGTGCAACCCGATAACGTGACACAGCATTTGACGATGGTTGGGAGTCGAGAAGGAGGAGAGGGGGGTGGTAGAGGTAAGGCAACACTCGGAGAGAAAAAAAATGCCCGCGAGGATGTTGGCGCGCGCTCATTAATCACCGCCCATCACGCGGCGCGTCCGATCCATCACAGGTGAGAAAGCCCACGCGCTTCTCGCAAAACGCACCAAAAGGAGCGGCTGTAGGTCAGCGTGTGAAGGGTGTAGAATTATTATATTTTTTTGTGTTAACGCGCAATTTCCTCGAAAATGTCTTAAGCGGCAACTTTACACACTGGGTGAGAAGCGAAGTATTTTACGTTGCCCGCGGAGCGAGCAAGTCGATACACAACCCACTAAATTACCGCCGGGGAATGCCTGGCCGAACTATTCGCAGGAAAACATTGTTGTGATGCCGTCAAAATCGCGTGCCCGTTCCCAGCCCAGCGCTGCGCCGCTCGTCTGTCAGGAAACATCCCACTAGAACATCCAGCATTTATCCTTGTAAAGTACTGGAGCGGGAGCGCACGGTGGCGCGGTGAGTAGCGCTGCCGCCTCACTGCAAGAAGTTCCCGGCTTCGTATCCTGACTCGGGTGCCTGTGTGCAGTTTGCATGTTCTCCCCGTGTCCGCGTGGGTTATCGCCGGGCACTCCGGTTTCCCGTCACATTCCAAAGACATGCTGCTGCATAGGTCAATTGGCCTGCTGACTAAAATTGCCCCCCAGTGCCCTGTGATGGCCTGTCGTTCAATCCTGGGTATAGCCCTGCCTTGCCCCGTGTGTCTGCTGGGATAGGCTCCGGCTCACCGCAGCCCTGCACAGGATTAAGCGGTTTCTGACAATGAACTACTGTAGCTCTACCCAGAGGTGAACTTGGCAGGGCCCGAGTGTGTGCTCTCTCACACCTCTGGTAATTACGCATTACCCACACGTGCGCCTGGTGTTGTTATACTGAACAAGACAAGAGCCCTCAGTGAGTGCAGCTGCTTGCAGTAGCCACAGCGATGCCACAACACACATTAGTGGTGGTGTCGCTACAAAGACAACGGGGGGGGAGGGGGGGCAGAAGAACGAGCCGGTTCTTTTATTGGTCAAAACTCTTCTCTTAAAAAGATTCCTTCTAGAGAGGGGGTACAACGGTTTTAATTACCGCTCACTTAACATCAGGGTTCTTGCTGCTCGGCATTAACGGTGCTTATCCAAAGACTCGCACGAGAAAGTGACGTCTCCGGGGGGGGGGAACGTTTGACAACGCGTCATGCGCATCAACCCCCCCCCCCCAACGGCGGTTTACAAGCAGGAGTGTGTCGGGCAACGCGACCGTGAACAGGCCCAAGTGGCGTAAAGTAAACCAGGAAGCAGTTTTGGTGACCGCTCACGTACTGTAGGTTTATCAGAACACTGAGTGAGGGACGCTGGCATCACGGCTCTCAAGATTGCCTTAATGTCAGTTGATCCATCTTCATGTTGTTGACATGCCGTTCTCTCCACAGCCCTGTTCAGCGCTTTGTGACCCTCGGGCGAAAGGCGCTCTATAAATGCTATTATTGTTAGCAGAGTGCCCGTCCTGCCGGCGGCCGTTTTCGAGTGTGCCGGAAGAGTGCTCAAGAGGGGGGGTTTGATGGAAGTGGCAAAAGTGGCAACTTACAAGATGAAATAGTATTAAAGCTTCAGAAAAGTAATCAATAAGTGTTGTGCAGATTCAATTTGCGCTCGTGACGGATTTGAACTCTGAAACCCCGTGCAGACCATACATACAAACACTTTATCGTAGATTATCAGCCACTTTACCGACACTTTAGCCGCTTCAGTTGATCGGTCATTATTACCTGCCAGTGTATCCATCCACGGGTCAGTTAGTATAGACAGCATTTCAGACAGCGGGTGGGGATCAAGGTAGAAGCGTTCACGTCGCGATCCCTGTCAAGTAATACTTGGTATTACCTGCAAATTCTACCAAACACTTCGAAGCCGAGCTGAAAGACAACGATGTCCAGAAGCTCAACAGATGCCAGAAACACCCTCAGTCTGGAGCAAGAAGAGAGGCCAATGCCCGCATTTAAGGTCAGCACTGACTATTAGATATCTAAATGTTGAAGGGCTGTCTGCAACTAAAGAAGAACTTGTAGCAATGAGAAACTGTCATATCACCATCACGCGTCAAAGATTCGAATCGAATTCGAAGACAGCGGGTAGACCCCCACATACTTACTCAGTGCATCACACAACAAACAGGTCAGCCAGCAACGCAGCAAGCACGCACGTGAGTGACCGAAAGCAAACTACCGTGCAGCCAGCCAAGCCACACGGCTTGCCCTGAGGGAGTGCAGCTAGTTCAGGAAGGGGTGGGGGTAGGGAGGACGGAGCGGGTGGGTGGGTAGGTGGTGATTGTGCTGGCTGAGTAAAAGGCGGGAGGAATCTAGCAGCCGAGAACAAGCTCACCAGACCGCCGTCACCGCGGATCACGTTTCCTTGGCGAGCATCAGTCAACCGCCTGCCTGCCTGCCCGCCCGAGCTCAGCCTCCTCCATCTTACTCCAGAGGCCGTCGTGGCAGCACTGGCCCGTCCATCTGAACCGCACCGCGGCCTCCTGACTGGACTATAGAAGTCGAGCTCCGGCCCCGATTCGGCGTTTCAAACACGTGCTCGCCTGAAAGGGGACTCGGCATTTTTGGACGTCTTTATATAGAGTAGGATGTCTGGATTAACAGTCTGGCTGGCTCATTGGCCGGGCGAGCTGGCAACGAGTCCGGCGGTGACGCTAAGTGGCGACTTTCAACAAAATGGGCCAACCTGTTGGGTCTCTCTTTGAAGCGTTAATGACTTCATTGATGAAAGGTTGTTCAGACGGCATTGCCACGAGCGAGCCACTCATCGTTGCGTGCGCGCTTTTGCGTATCGATATTTCCTGTGACTAGGAAGATATTGATATTAGGTTGCTGACTTTCGGCGATTACAATTTCACCCCAAGAATACCGACAATGCGTTAGTCTCCGACACTGCGCCTTGAGGAATAACAATGAACCAGCAGAATCGGAAAGACGCCTCGTAGTCTAGTTCTACGAACATTGAAGATTAACGCTGAACCCTCGGGCCACATTGCTGACATTACCACAGAACCCTAAGAGTGCTGAAGGAACCTTATTCACCTTCAGTCAAAACACTGCTTATTTTAGCACGAAAACACCAACATGGCAATGCAGGATGGTATTTTCAAAAAGTTATCAAAAACAAGATAATGCTCTCCTGGATAAATAATATATGGCTTTTTATCACAATAATGTCTGGCTCTCGTGCACTTAAATTGTCACTCGATGCACATATATGGCTGCTACGCATGTTACTCATTCAAATACATCATGCAAACATGACATAAAATCAAGTGCGCTATTTTCAAGGTCACGCTCTCCTGGTGTTGTACATTTACCCGTTAAACTGAAGCACTGCAGCTTTGAAGACAATCCCTCAACGTTTACCAGTTGCTCAACGTCGATGCTCATAGAAGCAGAACGATGCATTACCATCAACACGCATAAGTCACAGTACAGAGGTACACATGCAAAGTAGACAACGGGGCCATAAGCAACTTGTAAAATCAATGGATTAGAATAATACCGACACCTTCAGCAGTTGCCCGACAGCAAAAGCACCCACAACCGTGTAGGGTGTCATTATATAAGAACATTTAAATGTCCCTTTTCCATCGGCTGCTGAGAGTGGCGCCCTAGCCAACATATGCCACAGGCAACAAACACACTCTATTGCAATAGACACATAAAATGCAACGCACCCTTGCGGAGGATTACGCGTATCTGCGTTAAAATAATAAACATCGTCATCGCGTAGAAATAAAATACCGTTTTGGTCCATCGGCCTGTGGACTTTGTTTACGCAGGCAATCACCGGACCAGCTGCAACTTCCTCGGTCTCATCGATAGCGTGTGGCATGTTAAACAATTGCTGCTGGGTCACCCCGAGCTTTGCAGCCGAGAGCCCTCCACAAACACCGTGTGGTGTCTGCTCAAAAGCAATAAATCACGACCGTGCAAAGTTTATTGTAAGCGTTCGTGGCGGCGAGTTGTGCGTATTCGGAGGATAAAGACAAGGGTGTTTTTCACCAAATAACAAAACATCTTGGTTCATCAGCTTACTATGCATCAACATTGTTAGTTTGTTCTGGACGAACGTGCTTTTTTCAGCAGCATTAGTTTCGGCGGGCGAATCTGCACCAGCTTTCACATTCCGAGTCTCATTAGTAGAGTGCAGCCGGTTAAACAAAATGCTTTAGGGATGCCTAATATATATTGGCCCAGATGGCCCCGAAAGGGTAACGTACCAGAATGCTATTTTTATCTTTGCATGATAAAAAACAAAACCATTATATTCAATTCATTATCCAATATCGAAACACAACACACGGCACGTTTACAAGATGGTAGTAGGTTCTCTTGACGGTGTGGACACGTGCGCGGCACAAAGGCAAATGAATTACCGTTAAGGAAACGTGGTAAGCGCAGAAATAACGTTCCCGCACAATGCTACACGCACAGGCAACGTTTGCTAGAACATTTCGCGAGTCAAGAAACAAGAGCAGAAGTTATTCTAGTTCAGAGTAAGAGAGGCGAGACTGTAAATGTGGTCAGTACAGGACCTGTTGTGTTGAGAAACAAAAGCATCGAAAAACAGGAAGTAAGAGAACAAATCAGAGGGATGCCAAATCAACGAGTGTTCAATTCCGTCAGAGGGGACCCAAAGGAACTTGGTGATACCGCTCGAACTGGGAGAGAGAGAGAGGATCAAAACGAATATGAATAGCTGAAAGCCAACAATAAAAACCAACAGCTGATGGGGGAATTAAGTCGAAGAAGAAATCCATCACAGCCATGCATAACATTTAGTACAATTTTGATTTACTGCACCGAATGGGTCCCATGGTATTCGCAGAAGGCTTTTGCCAGCATCTGCTAATGCAGCACAATTTCTTAACTGGCCCACACTCTGCTGATGACACTCCTAAAGTCGAGCCAGGTCTAGATATTTCCTATTAAGTGAAAACAAATAAGGATGGTGGTAAACACCGCTCCAGAATGCTCAGCGTTATAAAGTTACGCGACATTTTATTCTTAAACGGTGAAAGGCGCTTGTCAAGTATGCACTGTACGTGTGCATGTATTTGTGTGTGTATCTTTGTCTTTGTCTGAAATACGCGCCCACAGGTTTGTGAGCATCTGTATCAATCGGTCATGCCGCCAGTCAGTGAGCATGCACTTGCCTGGTCGTTTTATCTGTATGGCTATCTATCAGGTTGTCCAAGTGCCCCTGTCAGTTTGTCATGCCGTTTCGCCGTTATCGGTCTACGGGGTGTGTGCTGTGCGCGGACGTCTACGTCACTGACAGTCCGCCTATGCGACTGTCAATCCCGGTGTCACTGTACATCCGTCAGTCTTCTGGGCATATGTAGTCCTCTTTAAAGACTGCATCTGACAGTATCGGTCAAGTAGTTTGCACGTGCTGGCATATGTCAGTGTGTGATTCTGATATTTTTTCATATGGCTGCGCACGAGAATTGCTTTGTCAGTGTCGGTTCATCAAGGTTACTGCTGCACAACTGTGCGTTTTATCTGCCTTTTTATCTGTGGGCATATGTAAGCCTGTCTGTGCCAATCATGCTGTGCCTCTGTAGTTATTATTGTGTTTTATTAGATACGTGTCTGTACGAGCACACGGGATATCAGTTTGCAAGTCAGAATGTGTCTTGAATTTTGGTAAGTACTGAACGCATGGAGCCTATTTCAAATGTCAAGATTAGTTTAACTATTTTGAACAAAATACTTCAACCTATGAAAGTAATAATTGCATTACTCTGATTAATACGTTTTTTTAACTTACTTTCACATTCGTAATTTAATCACTTCGTTGAAACAAACCTGTTCAGTTTACTTAGTTCAACAAAATCTTGGGCCAGTCAATGCGAGGTCATCTGTGCGTTCAATCTGCTGGGGCTCACGTCTGTCCAACCGTATCACACTACAACATCCCACTCCCTTGGCGAGTACAGGCAGCACATGGGTGAACGTGCACAGTTAGACAGGAGCTGGCGTGCTCGGCAAGGCGTGCTCGCGAACGCGGAAGGTGCCCGTGGGAAAGGTGTCTGTAGAGATGGTGCCCGCAGGGATGGGGCGCTTGTGAATGGGGTTCGTGGGTAAGGGTGAGCATGGGTGAGCATGGGAAGGTGCTTGTGGGGAGAAAGTGCCCGTGAGGAGGGTGCCCCTGGGTAAGGTGCCCGTTCGAATTCGATTCGTCGAAGCGTGATGGCTACACGACAGTTTCCCATTGCAACAAGTTCTTGGTTAGTTGCAGACAGCCCTTCAACATTTAGAGATATAATAGTCAGTGCTGGCCTTAAAGGCGGCGGGCATTGGCCTCTCTTCTTGCTCCAGACTGAGGGGCTTCTGGCGTCTGTTGAGCGTTGTCTTTCAGCTCGGCTTCGACGTTTTTGGTAGAATTTGCAGGTAATGCCAAGTATTACTTGACAGGGATCGCGACGTGAACGCGTCTACCGTGACCCCGTGGGGAGTGTGTATGTGGGCAAGGTGCAACTGTGGAAGGTGCCCGTGGGGGAGGTGTGCGTGGAGACGGTGCGCTCGTGTGGTAAGCGCAAGTGTGAAAGGTGTGCATGGGGAAGGTGCCCCTGGGGAAAGTGCGCGTGGGGAAGATGCCCCTGGGGAAGGTGAGCGTGTGGAAGGGTGAGTGTGCAACGGCGTGCCCGCGGATGGCGCGCGCAAGGAAACACGCGCAGGTCCGCGCAACGTCGCCCGGGTTTACTCAATCCGTTCGGCTCATCGTCCGCTCGCCAGCCGCGCGCATTCACCTCTGAGCTCGGGATGGATGACGTCCCCCAGGTTGGGCTGATCGCCCCACCAGTAGACCCACAGCTCCTTGAGGCCGGGACTGCCATTGCGGCGCCACACAGCCAGCAGGTTCGTCTGCAGCGAACGCACGAAGCTGTGCAGGATGGGGTCCTCCTGCGCCGGCGCGGCGATCACAGGCCCCGAGGCCCCAAGGCCGCAGCTGTACCTACGCCATTTGATGCCGGTCAGGTCGGCCTGTATAGGTGGTGGTGGTACGAGTTGGGGGAAAAAAGACAGAAAATAAGAGGACAATCGCGCGCAGGCTCGCGCATTGTAACACGCGCCTATATAGAGAGAAACGCACACGAGGTCCGCTACAGACAAATAAAACTTCTCCAATAGATTTAAGGCAGGTGAACATAGAGAAGCAGATAATTCCTGCACCTGTACGTGAAAACGCTCGTTTGTGTTGTAACGCACGCACGCACAAACGGCTTTCTACACAAACGCAGGACAACATGTGCAGGGGTCACATGCAATGTATGTAAATGTGTATGCATGTTTGGAATGACATTAACCGTCACTGATCGTCGCTTTTCAGAGCTGTTCTTTCGGGATAGCCGTGTCGAGCGCTCTCCCTCTCTCCGCAAGGTTTCGCCTCCCACGTTGGAGGCATCTTCAGGCATTGAGTGTGTGGTTGAGTGGGGTTGTGTTTCTATGTACCCTGAAGATGCCTCCAACGTGGGAGGCAAAACCTCGCTGAGGAAAGAGGGAGCGCGCTCGACACGGCTGTCCCGAAAGAACATCTTTGAAACGCAACCATCATAAATCGAGCCGTGAAAACCTACATCAACACATTGACCGTCACTGGAAAACGTTAAGGGAAAGGATGCAAACTTGCCGATGAAAATACCTACACACGTGTAGAGAAACGCACGTGTATTAGAGAATGCTATCATACACGATTGGCTACCTTCGTGAGCATTCCTGCACGTGTGCACTGTACATGCACATGTTTCATTGGTTCTTTAATGATAATCCATCCCATCCATTGTCAGAAACCGTTTCATCCTGTACAGGGTCACGGTGAGCCCGAGCCTATCTCGGCAGACACAGGGCGCAAGGCAGGGCAATACCCAGGATGGGACGCCAGTTCATAACCGGGCACCGGGGACAATTTAGTCCGCAGGCCAATTGACCTATGGAGCAGCATGTTTTTGGACTGTGGGACGAAACCGAAGTGCCCGGCAAAAACCCATGCGGACATGGGGAGAACATGCAAACTCAACACAGAAAGGCACCCGAGCCGGGATTCCTTCTTGCTGTGAGGCGGCAACGCTAAAATTCTAAATGTAGTTTATTAGAAATATACTTTATTATTATTAAAGAACCAATCACGCCAACATGTGCATGTACAGTGCACACGTGCAGCAATGCTCACGAAGGTAGCCAATCGTCTTTGCATTCGTTTGCCAAAAGTGCAACGCACGTGACACGCAGACTATGTGTACACAGACAAGACACGTTTAACACGCACGTACACTTAAGACACATCCATACAGACACGTGCACCAGCCTGGGAACTTCTGCACGCGAGGACAGATACAGCTATTGTACTAGCGACACCATTTCTGCACTTGTACACGCTCCACATGAATAATTACGACACAGTGGCACTCTTTCACTTCCGTCACATGAACACACGTAGGCACCACGGACATAGGACATCTTAAGCATATTTCAAAAACACGTGTAGGTTCAGGACACACACCCAGACATACCGATACAATACAGGACACCCGAAGCACACTCCTTTACGCATGGCAAAGGCAAAATGTCAACTCCTAACACAAACTTAGACACATATATACGAGCACGTTCACTCATGGTGTACATGTGAACATAATAACGCGTATGGACAACCCACAACTTGTGTGCACTGATGTGAGTATGGCAGTTATGTCACACTACCAACCCTTTCGTACACCACAAAACACAAACAGGTACAGTACTCAATCATTCGTGTACACAAAACTACAGCACTTCATATGCACAGAGGGTCGACCAGAAGACTGGGGCGGCTGGACTAAAACCAAAAAAGGCTGATAAAAACCGAAAAAAACATAGTCAGGAAAAGGTGAGCGTGCATGGATTGTGCGACACTTTCCAAACTGAGTTTGTTCTCAGAAGTATGCAAATCCTCAAGTATGGAAAGCAAAGTGTCGTCGTTGAAACAGCACTCGTCTGCATTTTGGCAATGAGTCCTTCTTGCTCTGGTTTTTGACACCGCAGTTTTTAGCAACCCTTTTAGCAATATGGTCGTTTTTCCATACGGCAAGTCTTTAAATATTATCGCAACTTGATACTAAAGTTCCATTCATACTGGCTCATCTTTACCCGAGTTATCTTGACCCCACCGTTAGCCTAATAACCTGACGGAGAGACCTCATGCACCACCGCCTCAAGTCGCATTTGACGGGCCGCCAACAGCGTACACACAAAACTAAACCTGCCACAATCTACTACTGATGTAAGGAGTCTCAGAATGTGGGAGGCGAAACGTCGCGAAGGAGAGAGATGGGGTAGTAGACACAGTTGACACGACTATCCCGAAAGAGCAGCTTGGGGAAAGCAATTCTAACCCGGCTACAGTTTCTAAACGAACAGCAGTGTCGGTGGGTGAGGGGGTGGCAGTGGTGGACATAGGCCACCGCGTCGGCCTGGGTCAAGTCGGGGGGGCCTCAACTCGGTCCGAGGCGGCAGGGCCTGCCCGTCCCGCGGGGAGGCCTCGATGTCGAGACGGCAGCCGAGCCAGGCGAGAGCGGGGTGGTGGTGGTGGGGGGGGGTTAGTGAGCCGAGCGAAGAGCCGAGAAAAACAACGCCAATCGGCGCGCTGCGCCCTCATAGCCCGCCCGCCACCGGCGTCGGGCGGGGAAGAGGCAAAAAACCTCCCCCATCACCAAACAACCGCAGCCACAGGCTTACACGACGGGCCGATGGTCGCAACAATAGGTAAAATTAACAGACAAAAAATTAACATAATGATGACGATAATAAAATAAATTATCACTTGCAAGAAAATGGCCGCTGTAATGATTCGAGACGAGGACGGGGGCCGTCATTCTAGCGGGTTGCGGGCCGCGTCTGCGCCCTCCGTCTCGCCCGCTTCTCTCAGCGTCGTCGTGTCTCTCTCTCGCGCGTCTCTTGTCCCGTCCGCGTGCCCGCGTCCCTCGCGGGTTTTGTCCGTCCCCCCCCCCGCGCCAGTACCGCGCCCGCCTCAGACTGCCGCGCCATCCCCGCCCGCTTACCAGGGAGAAGAGGTTGGAGTGGCAGTCTTCCAAACTGGCGCCGTTTGCCACCCAGCTTGCGGCGGTCATGCTCCGTGCATGGCTATGGGCCCCGCGGCAGGAATTCTTGTTCTCCTCCTCGCTTTTACCAGTCCGCCAGGATCGCCACCGCCACCTCGGCCGCCCGCTACCCACCACTAGCGCTGCTACTAGTTAGTGCTACTAGTTTACTACTACTGCTACGTATTCGGTCGACAGCGAGCTTTAGCACAGACGGCAATGAAAAAAGGCGAGATCAATTTCCTCCCAACTCCGCCGCCGACGTTGACGATTTGACGTCGACCGCCGCGGTAACCCTCACGGAGTTGCTATCGCGAATCGCGCGACGAGGCGAGAGAGAGAGAGGCGAGACAGAGACGAGAGACACACGGGGAGGGATGGAGAAGCGCCTGCCGCGGCCGACCCTGCCACAGCGCCCGCGACTCGCGCTGTAATGGCGACAATAATGAGGCGGGCGGGCCCCTCCCCCCCATCCCCCTCACAGCCCCTCCCCCACGCACCACAGCCCCTCCCCTCGTCCCCCACAATCCCGCCCCCACC
>JAZEWU010000008.1:5976195-5989543 GCA_036362915.1 Geotria australis | reverse complement strand
TTCGCCTCACACACCTGCCTCCCTCACACACCTGATGCTTTTAACACTGGCGCCTGTCTCTAAGACTGGCTCCTGTCTCTAACATTGACAATGTATTAGATAGATAGATGTGTATGATAGCAGCAGAAACTACCCAGTGAGCTCGCAAGCTCTTGAAGGGAGACTCCGGGTGATACAACAAACATATATAGATACAACACAAGTGTAAATTCACTAACATAAACAATGCAGGCATGAATAATTAAAAAATATACAAGGTTTTACCTTTTCTGGCAATGAGAGAAGTGTTAAGATCTCAAAACACCAAATGGACACCTTTTTGCAGTGGTTCCAGTTTGCAAGCAGCCACACATGCTTGTGGCAAAAAACATGCAAACAAATGCTACGATAATAAATGCATTGTCCTTCCAACTGATTGGCCCAACACTAGAGACAGCTTTCGTTAGAGCCTAGCCTCAGTGTTTAGCCAAGTGTTGCCAGAAGGCAAGCAGTTTTGGATAATGCAAATATCAGTGCATTCGTAGCCCACAATACAGGCATGGCGTGACCGTGACCTCTCCACACGCAGGGCTGAACGCCACCAGTGAGCCCCTGGAGCCACCGGATAACGTCTCGGGGACAGCGTTTACGCCGCCGGGCAGCGGTGGTGGTGGTGGTGGTGGCTACGCGTCCTGCCTCCGGCAAGAGACGCGGCTGCACGTGGCGTTCACCGTGGGCGCCTTCGTGCAGGCCGCCACCGTGCTGCCGCTGGGGGTGCTCATGGACCGCTACGGGGCCCGGCGCCTCCGACAGATCGGCAGGTACCGGCGTCTCCCCGCCGGGTCGAAGGGCGGCTGCGGCGGCGTGGTCCAGATGTCTTGTGACTGCCACTAACCCTACCCCTCCTGCATTGTCAGAAACCGCTTAATCCTGTACGGGTTCGAGGTGAGGCGGAGCCTATTCCGCTAGACACAGGGCGCAAGGCAGGGCTATACCCAGGATGCGACGCCAGTCCGTCACAAGGCACCGGGGGCAATTTAGTCCGCAGGCCAATTAATCTATGCAGCAGCTTGTCTTTGGATTCTGGGAGGAAACCGGAGTGCCCGTCGAAAACCCACGCGGACACAGGGAGAACATGCATGCTCCACACAGGCACCCGAGATGGACATCGAACCATGGGATTGTTGCTGTGAGGCGGCAGCGCTACTCACCGTGCCACCGGGCCGCCCGTCACATAAAGTAACCGACACAAATTTCTAATGGAAACGCAATCACTCTGCGGACTTGTCGAGTGGTTTTGAGTCAGGTTTCTGAATTACGAAACCTTTCCCGTGTACTGGGCAGCTGTGTTTGTGTATGTATATGTTTAAGTGTTATTGCGAAAACAAAAAGAGGGATTCCGTGTTGACAAAATATTTAATTTCAAGATATTTTCTTACAGTAGTGTGGGATGACGGAGGGTGTTTGAGAAGTGGAACTAAATTAAATTACATCCATCCATTTTCTAAACCACTTGTCCTGGTGAGGGTCGCGGTGATGAAATTACAAGTGTATAAATATATATTGAACACAGCGGCTGAGCACATCTCAAAAAGCCCTAAAATGGTTCTTTCAGAGCTATCATAGATAGTGTGACACGTGTTTCGAACTGACCGTCATTGCTTATGAGTATGACGTGGCCATGACAGGTGAAACCATGATGGTAGCTCAAACGTGGAAGTGTGTCGCGTGATATCGTCTGATATCACCGGACCGCGCACAGGCACGATAGCCCATCCTGAGCGGAGGCTCGGGTTTGCGGGAGATGTGCTCACGGAGCCGCGTGTCACTGTGTCACCGCGGTGTCGTTCCTCCTCCCGCAGTGCCGCGTTCTGCCTGTCCTGCATCTTCTTGTCGTACACGGCGGCCAACCCGGCAAGTGAGTGACCTCACCGCCCTTCCTCCTGCCCGCAAAACTCCACAGGAGCCTTCGCAACAAAGCGAGTTCTGAAAAAAAAAAATGTACACGATCAAATTTTCCAAATTTGAAATCGCGGGTGTGTGTTATACTCAGGATTCTAACTTGTTCTATGTTTTTTTTATTAATATTGGTTGCACTTGCGAACGATAGCCAAATTAGACACAGAATAGCGTCCACTTTTGACAATTGATTCGCTGCATCTCAGTGGTAATTTCATGTCATCGGAGGGATGGGGTGGTGAGGAGGTGAGCACGCACCCGGCATTTGAAGTCCCGGAAACCGTGGTCTGCGATTCCTCCAACAACGTTTTCAGGGAGGTTATCCCAGCAGTATGCATGCCAATCAGCCAACTCATGATGACCACACCGATTACCTCAGTGCCAAGACAGAGATTCCCGCGCCAACCACCCCACTACCACTCCCACCACCTCAACCAGCATCACCGACCGCGGGGACGGTGGTTGTTTTCCGTGCGTGCCGCAGATCTCTCCGCGCTCCTCTTCGTGGCCGTGTCGCTCAACGGATTCGGCGGCATGTGCATCAACGTCTCCGGTCAGATGGTGAGCGGCGCCGCGGCCATTCCACCGTCTCGCATCCGACCGATGTAGGATTTCACGGGAGGTCTGTTGCCTTTGCCCTAGCGTACGTACCGGTGTCAATATGTCCGGTTGTGTGTGACCGCGTGCCTCCCAGCTCGCCGAAATGTTTCAGAGCATATCCAACGTGTTCTCGGCGCTGCTCCTGGGCTCATTCTGCTCGGCAGCTTTCACCATGACCATCCTCAAGGTGGGTCGAGCTCGTGACGCGAGAGCACACGACCCTCGCTCACGAATTGCACGCGGCAGCCCGTTCCTCCTCTCCCCTCTCGTGTGTTTGTTGTGTCGCAGGAATCCCCTTAAGAGCTTGCCAACTCAATGGGGTTTTTTTCTGCTGTAATAATAAACATCTATCTGTGTATCTGTCCATCAGAGTGTTACAGACAGGAGCCAGTGTTGCATTGAAGGAATCCCGCTTCCAGAGCTTGTAAGCTCACAGGATATTTTCTCGATTAATAACATCTATCTATCTATCTGTCTGCTGCTGAGCGCTTGGTCAGCTCGTACTGTTTTAGAATATGAGCGAGGACCAGAGTGCCTGAAGGAAACCACCTTGGGGGCACACGGGGGGTGGGGGCGTGGAGATGACGACGCTAATAGGACTCTCCCGGTACTCCGCGCAGGTCATGTACGAGGCCGGCGTTCCCTTCATCTACATCTGCCTGGGCTGGGCCGTGCTGGCCGTCATAATCTTCCTCAACGCCATGTTCGGCTGGCCCGAGGAGGCCATGACGGGCCCCACGCACATGAACCACTCGTGAGCAGAACGCGCCGGTTGTCAACAACTATAACAACAGCAGTAGCCGGGCGGTGATGGTGGCTATGTTCCATTGTCACACGTGCGTGTATGTGTGTGTCTGTTAAGGCTATGCGGGAGATCTTTGTTTTTCTTTGTTTTGTGTGTACGTACCCGTGTGTGTACGCGTGTGCTCGTGTACCCCTGTGCTCGTGTACCCCTCTCGGCGCCGCGCAGGATCCGACTGAAGCTCAGTTTCCGCGGCTCTCAGCGCGGCACGCAGGGCAAGGAGTTCTACGCGCAGATGGCCGCCATGGGCTACCGGCTGCGACCCGACCTCCGCGAGCAGAACTCGCTGCTGCCGCCCGCCGACCGCGCCTCCGTTGAGCGTACGGCCTCGACACAAACATTCACGCTCCCTCGTTGTCGGCAGGCGCGTCGCAGCTGCGGGTGTTGCGACACCCGCACTTTTACAGAAACATGATTCGATCCCTCCCACTTTTTTCTGAGGTAGTCTCATAATATGTTGCGACACCCGCACTTTCACAGAAACTTGATTCCATCCCCCCCACTTTTTCCTGCAACCCCCGCGGCTGCGTTGCGCCTCGTTGTCGGTCCCGACAGGCGAACTGACGTGCCACCTCGGGGGGCACAAACAGCCAGGACATTACACGGTGGGAGGTTGAGAGAGAGGTCTGTGTACCCTGTGTAACTGACAAAAACCCAGGCTGCGCTGATGTAGGTTTTCATGGCTCGACGCATGAGAATTGCTCTCCATTGCTGTTCTTTCGGGATAACCGTGTTGCTGAGCGATCCATCCCTTTCTCTCTTTCGCAACGTTTCGCCTTCCACGTTGGAGGCATCCTCGGCGTTCTGTGTGTATGCGATGTGTACACCTGTGTGTTGTGTATGTGTGCATCTGTTGTGTGTTCGCTTTCGTATACACCCCTGTGTGCGTTGTGTGTACACTAATGTGTGTTGTGTGTATGTGTACGCCCGTTGTGTTTTCGCGTTGTGTACGCCTGTGTGTACACGCGCGTGCGTTCACAGGCAGCCTGGCGTTCATGAGAAGCGTCTTCACCCCCGTCATGCTGTGGAGCATGGTGACGATGGCCGTCACTCAGCTGCACCTGACCTTCTACCTGGGGTCACTGGGCAGCCTCCTGCCCGGGCAACCCGCAGGTGAGACGGCCACGAGGCCTCGCGTGCTTATTATTACAGCATAAAAAAATACCCAGTGAGTTTGCAAGCTCTTTACGGGATTCCTGCGACACAACAAACATGGGAATTGCCAAAAATAACTAAAAAATATATAAATATAATAAAACAAAAACAAAACAACACATTACACACAGCATCGCACATCAGTGCCTTTACATTGTCGCGAGGCGCTTAACAGTCGCTACCCGCTCGGAGCACTTGACCCAACCGCGTGCTGAAGGCTAAACGGGGGGCCTTTGTCTTTGCGGTGGCGTTGCGTTCACGTGCAGAGCGCGAGCTCTACGTGACGGTGTTCGGGCTGCTGCAGCCCCTGTGCCTCCTCGTGTGCCCCCTGCTGGGTCACCTGCTCATGCGGGGGACGCCCGAACCATCCCGGCCTGACGCCGCCGCCGCCGCCGCGCGCAGGTACGGTCCTGGTTTTTAAAGCTGCCTCAACCCATCACCAACACCTCGAGGGTCGATAAAATTAGTACCGCTTTGTCGGGGGGAAGGCAACAGTAGATTTTTATGATAGATGTTTATTATTTAGTTGTCCTGCTGACTATTGCCCCCGGTGACCTGCGATGGACTGGCTTCCCATCCAGGGTATAACCCTGCCTTGCACACCCTGTGTCTGCCGGGATAGGCTCCGCCTCACCGCAGCCCTGTAGAAGATTAAGCAGTTTCTGACGATGAGATGAGATGTTTATTATTTACGGCGAAAAAATAGCCCGTGAGCTTGCAAGCTCTGTAAGCGGGATTGCCGCACCTCACCCTCGCCGTAAAGGATGTGCAGTTAACACCGTTGGCTCACGACTGTAAGCAAGAGACGAGCATCGAGCGAACATCGATGCGCGCGGAAAATTACTTGGACGTTCGGGTATTAACCAGGGCGGCCGCGGGGCGCGAACCGGGTAACCTCCGCGGCAAACGGCCCTGCGTCGCCGCCCTTGCCGTGCGGATAGAACTCTGGCAGAGATCGCGACCTCGTGACCGTGTCTCGCAGAGAGGAGGAGCAGGATCTCTCCGCGAAGATCCGCAAGGTGCGCAGGGCGATGTGCGTCTTCTTCGCGACCAGCGTGCTGCTGCTGGCGTTCGGCGTCACAAGCCTGGTGCCCAACCTTCACCTGCAGGTCTCGCCGCACCTGGCCTCACGGCAACTCTGCCCGTCGGCGTGGGCATCGTCACCCTGCCCAGTGTCATGGGCATCATTATACTACCCAGCAACATGGGCATGATAACACTACCCAGCAGTATGGAAACATCATCAGGCGTTCCCATGTTGGAAGCATCATCAGAACGCCTGATGATGCTTCCAACGTGGGAGGCAAAACGTCGCGAGGGAGAGAGAGAGAGAGCGCTCAGTGACACGGCCATCCCGAACGAAGAGCTTTGCAGAGCAACCATCAACAAGTTGATGCTCGGGGCGGCGGAGAGAGGGCAGCGGAACCAGGCATCATCGCTCGTGACAAACCACGCTTCGCGTCCACGACAACGCCTTAGGCCGCTCGTGCCCTCGCCAGTAACCGCGTGTTACCGTGCGTTTCAGATCGCCACGTTCATCCTGCACACGGTGGACCGCGCGGCCGTCGCGATGGCGTGTAACGAGCTCTACAACGCCGTGTAGGTCCTCGCTCCGTCCGTCCGTCCGCGTTGGTGCCGATCGCGTCGCGGCCGCGACCGGGGAACCGCCGTTTTGAAAATCGACGTTCGTAAAAAAAAAACCCGGCGGGGTTCAATCGCCTGCTTGGCGGTCACGCCGGGGCGACGCGAAGGCCTTTGAGGAGGGCGCAAGCTGCAGCACAGATACCGCGCGGGAGAAGTTTGGAAAGCCTGTGAGGAACGCGCGCGACCGACGGCAAAAGGTGGCTACCATTAGGCCAACGAGGCAGCCGCCTAGGGGACGCAGACCTCAGAGGGGCGGATTACTGACCTTTAAGGTTCACAGTTTCATACAAATTATTGTTTTTAAAAAAGCATAATAAAAGGAAAACATAATAGTTAATTGTTCATAATAGTTTATAGCTCATTATTAGTTCAGAACCAGTTGGCAATTTTTTTTGTGGGTGGGGGATGCAAGTAGCTGGCCTTGCCTAGGGCGCAAAATTGTCCACGCTGGCAATAGCAGACGCTTGCGTTGCCTCGAGGCGTGCACACGTGATCTCTCCGTGCGTTATGGGCTTCGTGCAAACGGGCAGCGGGTGAACCGGTGGTCTTGACTGGGCGGTCACCATGGTGAGAACGTTGAGAATCAACACTGGAAACAATGTCGCGATTAGAACCGAATTGGCTATCAGAGGGAGGGGGCTTCCGGCCAAACACACGTGTCCCGGTTGAGCCTCCCAGATCGGAGAACTGTTTGGCGTCACCTCAGCGTTCGCGAGGATCGTATCGACGCACGACGCGCGGGTGTGGGTGTGCGCGCGCGCGCGTGTGCGCCGTCGTGATGGCGGCAAATTGTCTCGCGTGCAGGTTTCCCGAGTCGCACTTCGGGTATCTGAACGGGGTGCAGTTTTTCACGAGTGCGCTGGTCACCCTGCTGCAGCATCCGCTGCACCTCGTACTGGTCAACAACACGCTGGAGAACAGCAACCTCTGGGTACGTTTGCATACACGGACAAAGATCTTTCGTGTAGCCTTCACACGCTGTTGGGGCAAGTGCTTAGCAAGATCCCACGGTGGCCACCAAGGCGCACGAGGGTCGTGTTATGGCCGACACGACGCCCGGATGCTGTTGACGATTACACGTGATACCAGGTGTCCGTGAAAACCTACATCGGTACAAATTATGTCAGGAGTCAATGTGGCAAAACGTTGGCGGCAGCAAACCGCCCGGCTGCCTCCTCCGCCTCTCTGCGGTTTCCTCGCGCTTCTGAGCCGTTCCCTCATCGAGTGAATACCTTCGACATTGAATGAATATGTGCCACGCGTTAAAAATGTAATTTCTTGTTATTATTATTGTTTGTCACGTGTACGCATACAGGTGAACGGGATCCTGCTGGCAGTCTCGCTGCTGAGCCTCGGGCTGCCCTTCTACCTCCTCTTCCACCAACGGCGCCTGGCGAAGGAGATCAGAGAAGCTGCGACGGTTTCCAGCCAACTGCCCGCGCCAGACGAGGCACCTACAGCCAAGTAGAGACAATGGGAAGGACGTCAGGGCTGGTGGTCAGGGTGGACAAGAGGATGAGTGACGTGTCTGAAAGTTGAATGGGCAGGAGGTGGGCCATCGGCACGTGACCTGAACTTTGGATGCAGCAAGCGTTTGCATTCCTCGTTTAACTGTGATAGCTGCGTTTCATTCGCCGAAAAGTTGAACTTGGTGTCCATTCAGATAATCGATTACCCGTGCAGTTCTGCGAAACGGCTCTTTAGTGACGGCTGCGGCATATTGAGTCTTTAAAGTGTGATCGGGTTAAAATTAGCGCCGCTTAGCGGATTATTTAACTAACCGATGATTACACAGATTATGGGTTCGATCTTTCGAATAGTATAAAAGTAGTTGTGAGGGGTGGAGGGGAACTCTCTTTTACATGTGCCGCTGGACGGGAGGTGATGGGTGGAACTTGCTGGTGCTTTTGGCAGTAGAAATGCGTCATGCTGAGCATGGCTTTTTGGGCGTTTCCTGCCTTCGGGAGGCAGGATCTGGGGGCTGCCATCATTTTTAAAGGGGTCAGAATAATAAAAAACCAAAAAAGTTGTTTGTAACAGTTTTTAGTTGATTAATCGATTTCTCTGACTCGTCCCTCTAGCAGTAAAATATAAACAAAAATTGGTAGGGTCATAGTGAAAGGTGCTTCATTTATTCATTCATTGTCAGAAACCGCTTAATCCTGTACAGGATCGCGGTGAGCCAGAGCCTATCCCGGCAGACACAGGGCGCAAGGCAGAGCTATATCCAGGACGGGATGCCAGCCCATCACAGGACACCAGGGACAATTTAGTCCGCAGGCCACTTAACCTATGCAGCAGCATGTCTTTGGACTGTGGGTGGAAACAGGAGTGCCCGGCGAAAACCCATGCGGACACAGGCAGAACATGCAAACTCTACACATAAAGGCACCCGAGCCGGGATTCGAATCTGGGGCCTTCTTGCTGTGAGTCGGCAGCACTACTCACTATGCCACCATTCCGCCCACTGTGAAGAGCAGTGGTTCTTAACCCGGGCATCACGCACCCCCTCGTGCCAACATTACTGGGCAACCAAAATGGTACCGAGAATTGCTTTCTCAGAACGCCTGAGGAGGCCTCCAACGTGGAAGGTGAAACGTCGCGAAGGAGAGAGGGGGAGCGCTCGACCAGTAACCGATTATGAAAATGATTTCACGTTTTGCGGTTACATTTTAATCGTGGCCTTTACTCCCATAAGGGTTTATAGCACAACCTAAAATGCATCTACGAAGGTTTTAGTGGGCTCCCTTATATTGTACTGTGTGGCTCTCACAAAACATTAACGTATTTGTTTTGCCAATGACTGGATCTCCACACGAGTCCACTTATGTAACACAGTAATATATTCTCATTACATTCGAACGCTTTTTAGAATTGCATTAAGGATACGCAAATATTAACTCAGTGGCTGGTTGCATAAACCATGCTTTCCATTTTATTTTATTTTCTCATTTAAAACGCAGTACTTTCATGTCAAACACTTAAAGATCAACTCAAATGAAAACAGGGCTTAGCCTGAAAGATACGGACCGAGGCCTGGGTTCTCTATGATAGGCCTGTACCATGAACGTCCAGAGAACTTTCGCCATTACACCTAGTCTGACACCGTATGGACGGTACTCATTGACACAACGGCTGATATTGTATCTGGGCTCAAGCGTTTTATGTATGCCTTGGTGCCAGGATGAAACACTCAAAACTGCAATTGCGATGGCCATTCCAAGTTTTATTACACGATCAAATATCACATGGTCCACAAACTTTAAACACTTCATGGGTTTATTGAATACCACATTTACCCTGTTTATCTCTACGTAATCAGGGTTTTCTTACATTCGGTCGAATCAAAATTGCCTTACACCAGTGCCTCCAAAACTACGTGTTTGTTGTGTCGCAGGAATCCCGCAAAGAGCTTGCAAGCTCACTGGGTATTTTCTGCTGTAATAATAAACATCTATCTGTAATTGAGATTCAAGCAATGGCATCAGCTCCTGTGTAGGTGCTAAGGAGCTTGTTGCATGGCAGCACCATGAAGGATGGTGGCAGCTTCGGAACACCTTCATTCAGCAGTGGATTGACCGCGGCTAATGGTGATGATGACAGCTCTGAATGGACTCTCACATGGGCTCGCTGACGGAAGCTTTGACAATACAATTGCACTGCTCACCATTGCGTACAGTAGTGCAATGGTGTCAGAGCCTCCAGCAGGGGCTTGCGAGTTGGCACGTGACCCATCCAGCAGTGGAGGAGTCCAGGCGGAAGGCGAGACTCCCCAATGCCCTTTTCACATTGCACTACTTCGCACAGCACACAGTAGCACAATATAAAAAGGACAGTGGGGGGACGCTGAGCTTCGTTGTAGCGATTGACAATAAAATGTTGTGGTTTCTCGTTTAAACGGCCAGTATCTGGGTTGACCGTTTGACCCCTAATTGTAGGGGTATTGGAGCAAATTGTGACGGCGGGATACCCTTCCTGACGCCAACCTCCTTTAGTCAGAGGGTCGCTATTTATCTGGAGCCTCACCCCAAACCTGTTCACTAAGGGAGAACCTATTAGGAGTGCTCGACTCGAGGTGACATTGCTCCGGGGTTCATTGGAACAAACAAACCTCACCACGACCACAAGACTATGATCTAAAGACAAATAGCATTATAGGTTTCGAGAGTGATGACCGCTGATCCAGATCTGCAACGAGAAACGAAAGAACTGGTTTAGATTTTTTCAAAATTGCTTTCATCTTGGTCAATAGTGTGACACGTTTGTGCTAAGTCTGAAACAGCATGAACACCAGCTTGAGTCACCTTCCTGTGCCCTATTTGTGAGCAATTTATAATTCAGTGACCATTGCAGTGGTTAATACAGCACCGAGTTAAAGGGAAAAATATAGACTTAAAACAGGAAAAAGCAATACAATTTTAAAACGTGTAACTCACTCGGCATTTGTGGCAGTCTGTAGCTCCGAAGTGGATTTAACCCTCTTAGGAGAGTGAAATACATCTATCTGTATCCCATGCTGTGGAATGCCTAAACCTTTCTCAGCAAGTCTCTATGTTAAAGGATTCAACCACATGTGAACTCCAAATCATCTGCTTTGATATGGGGCGGACAATATCGCGGATCCTGTAATCCGCAGTGCACCGCGTAGGTTAGTTCGATAATCCGCAGAAAATAAGTGCGCCAACACCGTCCCACAGATTATGGGAGGAAATATCTGTGGTGAAAGTAATCCGCAAGAAATCCAGCTGAGACGGGATGTGCAGGCACGTGACTAGTAGCTAAATTAATCCGTGATAAATTTGCGGATTATGAGGTTACGATGTATTCCTAAGACCCAAATGGCACGGATCTGCCATATGGTTTATGGTAAATTATTTTTGAATTATTTTTTTTAGACAGGATGTCCACGTCTGAAGAATGCAATATTCTTTCCAGTGAAACAAACCACGTCACCACATACTCGTGAAAGAAACCTACTCTGCGTATTTGAAGGACCTCACGTTATTATTTGTGTGATCTCCGACCGTGCCCACGAACTACGATTTGGGATGATCATGGCAGCCAGTAACCTGCTATGGCCAGGACACAATTTTAGCAAGATGTGATCGGGTCAATAACGTGAAAATCACTTTCGCACTGCACTCCCAACATTCAGTGTACGTCTAGCAAAGGCTGTCGCTGCTACAATTTCGCAGCGACCTAAAAAATTCAGCTTTAAGGGATGATGGTTGGTGGTCAAAACCAACGAAGCCGAATTATAAGAGAATAGGACAAAGTAGACCCAGCAAAGAGATGGATTGTAAACATCACAGAACTGTGGAAGATGATGATAGTGGCTTGCCGAGGTCTTCTTCATCCAACAGTTGAAGGTCGTGGCGTCAGTGCACTGTGATGCCACGGGCTGTGTCCACAATGGCATTTTCACGATTTGAGCCGTGTCTGAATTATGGCACATTCACCGGGTCTATAATGTACTTATTGGAAATCAAATAAAAGCACAGCCCTGAAGTGTCTTGGCTCACGTCACTGCAAGGAATACGGGCCTCCACCAGTGAGCTCTACAGAGGCTTATCATGGGGCCACAATTAATTGCGGTGAACTGGCGTCCCGTCTTGGGTATAGCCCTGCCTTGCACCGTGTCTGCCGGGATAGGCTCCGGCCTCCCGCGGGTACTGATAATCGTGCTGGTGAAAATAAATATTTAAGTATTTTAACATTGGTTATATGGATACGTCTTATTTGTACGTACATTTTAATTACAATCCCGCAAACATTTACAATATCTTAATTTAAATGTCGTATTAATAAAAACAACTAAATCGGTAAAAAAACACCATTTATTCAAACAACATTATCAACTGTAGAGTACAAAACACGCCAGAACACCAATTTATCCACCCACCCTATGCCACAACACGCATTTAACCGTGCACCAGTTGCAGGCGCATCCTTTCCTTTTATAACCTGCTTACCCCTCCCCGCTGGACAACTGTTTATAATAATTTGTAATATATGAGCGAAGGGGGAAGGGCGTGATGGATAAATTAACCTTTAATTTATACACGGGCCGATCCCGCCCATCCCAATATAATTTATGCGCCGAAATGGGGCGGGCGTCGCGTAAATTATGATAATCAACTCCCCGAGACCACGCCCCGCGCGCGCCAGCTGTCAACGGCGTCTGAGGCGACGCTGCCTCTCGGCCTAAGTCGCCATTTATCGCCGAGCGCTGCCTCGGTTTTGCACCTTGGTAACGCGCTCGCAAGAATGGCAACTAATTTTCCGATATTTTTCGCGTGCGTCCGGGGCTTCGCCACCCACTTTCGCGCGCAAATCGCTCAAATCTACCCGCGCTTAACCAAACAATAAAATTTATTTGCGCCTTACCACCGCCTCGGCTGGCCGTCACAGGGGCCATGTTGAATAGTTCACATTCCTGCGCGTAATCAGCGCGAGGCTTCTTGTGATGTAAGCGTGCTTCCCATTCGTCGAGCCGGGCTGATCGGCATCTGGCCCGAGCGGGATGTAAGCGGCTCGTCCATTGGACGAGAGACGCCCGTTAGGCGACGCCTCGTCCGTGCGCGCCCGGTCGAGCGCGTTTGCGATTGGATAGTTTAGTTGACACCCTCACCCCCCCTCCCGCCCTACATCCGCCCTCTTCCTCCCTCCCTCCCCCCCACGAAGACAATAAAGGTAAAGGGTACCCGTATAGCCTCTAATCGGGTATTGGGGGCAAGTGTTGTCGGCGAGCGCCTCTTAAAGATGCAATCACAAAGATCACGCCCACCCGTATAGCTTTAACAGACTGTAGGGTCAAGTGCTGTCAGTGAGCATTTATGAACCATGCAAAGACAAAGATCGCCCGTATAGCCTCTAACAGACTTTCGGGGCAAGTGCTGTTATCGAGCAAGCAGCTATGAAGAAGGCCAGCACGGCACACGAACGGGCTGGACGAGCAGAACCATACCCGGCCACCTTTGTCTCTCCTAGTGCCTAGCGGTGATGTCTATACACTGCAACAGATCACCATTTGAGGCTGAGTCGACCTAGGGGAGGCCCAGGACCGGTTCAATAAATCAGTAAATGGTTAGTGGTGTTAACCGAGGGTGCGGGGAATCGAACTCTGATGTGTATCTGCGTGGTTCGTATCTCAACGCTGCGCTAACCCCTGCACCACCACTCCCCACCCCCTCCACAAGACCCCCCCCC
>JAZEWU010000008.1:5958812-5973989 GCA_036362915.1 Geotria australis | reverse complement strand
AATGTTGAAGGGCTGTCTGCAACTAAAGAAGAACTTGTTGCAATGGGAAACTGTCATATAACCATCACGCTTCGAAGAATCGAATCGAATTCGAATATGTGTAGTTATTAATAAGGGGTGCGAGAACATATTTTGAGTGTCTAGTGAGTAGAGTTTGGCAAGCAGTCATTGAGTCCGTTAAGAGTTTCTGGTCCCTGCCGCGCAGGACGGGACGCAGCAGGCCTGCGAGAGCCTGTGCCCCAAGTGCACGGGAGTGTGCGTGCCGTGCCCTCTGCCCGTGTGTGCTGTTCCGCCCATCGTCTCATCCGCTCCGGCTCCACAAGTCCCGCCGCCGCCTCCTCCGCCGCCGCCACCGCCGCCTCCGCTGCCTCCACCTTCTACAGCTAAGCCCAGGCTCGTGCTGAAGAGGAAGGCGGCTGTGCAGGTACGTTCCTTGAGGGAATAGGACCTTTGTGGCAAACGCCTACATTGTAAGGGAGACGTGGAATGCAAAGTAATTGGAAATTATCCAAGTACAAAAAAAAGCACGTTAAAATATATTTATGCCACGCGTTGATGTCACAGCTCTTCCGGGTCGTTGACACTTTTTGGCGATATCCGAAGATGAATTATTTATCACAGAATTATGTTAATTTCGTTCAGTGCATTGCCGTGCGTCACAGCAATGTAGACAA
The DNA here is from genome assembly GCA_036362915.1 of Geotria australis. Lineage (NCBI taxonomy): Eukaryota > Metazoa > Chordata > Hyperoartia > Petromyzontiformes > Geotriidae > Geotria > Geotria australis. The sequence goes on along the minus strand of JAZEWU010000008.1, from coordinate 5,973,315 downwards.
GTTCATCTGTGTCTTCAAAAATAATTACGTATTTATTCTTCATGGGGGTTGTTTCACCATGCTTCCCTACGTCAATCGGTGTGGGGTTGGTAAAGATATGGCCCAGGACTGGTTCGAATATCACTCGTCGCTGAGATTAATCGTAGCTGGTATTTGAGCTCAGGTCGCTGGGCCGCCGCTGCACCTTAAAATGAGTTAGTCATTGTGTGTCGAGCATGTTGTGCTACTAAATAAAAATCCCATGCGGGTGTTGCTCGTCTGCATAGGGACCAACCCAACGCCACTGCACACCGGTGGTAACCGTGAAGGATCTGCTGCAGGTGAAATTACGCAAAACCTCCAGTGAGGTTGAGGATGAGAGGCAGGTAAGAAAGAGGCAGTGTTAACAGTTCTGTTGTGTTCACCGTTACGATTGAACCAGTCATAATTTTCACTGTGTCGAATTCGATTCAAGCCACAATGTGATCGCCACTTCAATTGTTATTTATTTCCACAAGATGTGACACAATTTGTAAAACATGAAATATAACCACCATTAAAGTACATTCTCGTGCTCACGAAATTAAGTATGGCATAGGTTGCATAACAGCCTAATATCTTCAAATTGTATAGATTTTTTGTATGTTCTTATAGGACTTGGGCAGGGCTAGGGGACAGTGCAGCAAACACGAGTATAATGTGTTTCTATAATGTGTTTCCTTTATCGCACATCAACCAGCGTTCTGATGTACACCCAAACAAACCCAAACAAACCCGAGGCCTTCGTCCAGCTGTGGATTATCAGCAGGCTGTATGTAACGCGTACATATAATAACGGCCCATTCATTGTGATAACTCTTGAAGGGCGGATTCGTTACACCTGTGTACACCAATGTTCTGTGTGTGTCGTGGCCCCTGGGAAGGACGTGGGCAGGTGGAAGAAAGCGCTTGTGACCGTGAGGGATCTGCAGGCCGTGAGCCTGCGCCGCACCAAGTCCGATTCGTCCGCACAAGTCTTGCTCTCCCCCAATACTGTCAGGTGAGCCAGCTCCTCGCGGAGATTCGTCCTGTGTCCTTGGTGGCACTGGCTGCTGTCTCCCGTTTCAAGTTTTTCCCCTCAATTCAACTTCAATTCAACTTTATAGTCAATTCTGCCATATGTACAGGACATATAGGGGATCAAAATGCCGTTTCTCTCAGACCCCGGTGTTGGCATTTGCATGGACTGCAACACAACAACACAAAGGTTTAAAAATACTAGGATAAAAAAAACAAAGTACTAACAATTTTTTTATATTTACAAGGTAAGCTAAGCTGGGGTCGGGGGAGGACAATAACAAGGCACAGATCAAAGATTGAACATTTCAGACCTTCATTACTCTTGTCTATAAGCCACAGAGATCTGTAATGAACAATTGAAGTTTGTTATTGATCGGAGTGGTTGAAAGCGTTTGCTTGTTATAACTTTTTCGCATTAAATAAAGTTAAAATAATGTTTACGTTCAATGTATTTCATTTCTTTATGAATATTATTGGTCTAGCAAGTCACTTGCGAATAAAATACTTGTGTCTTGAATTATCAACTGGTCAAACAATATCGCCTAGAATTTGGCTTTGTCTGCTTTGTTCTTAAGATATATTACCAGCCTTCTTTACTGTGTTATTGTATTTATCACACGGTATTACTATTCTTCATGTTATAGGCAAACGCCAAAGAAAACGCCACAGAATTTACGTGGACTTCTAAAACGCGTGGATATAATCAGGTGAGATCTTTCACTCACGGCTGTCACTTACAAGTTGTCAAACGAGTTTTTACGGTAATCTCTAAGAACCTATAGCTTAAAACATGAATATGTTTGCTTTGCATGTGTGTGTTTGGTTGGGGAGCGGTTCCTTATGAACTCTGCCTCTCTCTATGTGCTAAGAAGAGGAACGTCGATATGTTTTTAATTTGAACGGAATGTTGATGACTGTTGAGTGTCTTGGTTAAACGGGTGTGCTCGTTCGTCTGAGTGTGTTATGTACACACCTGGCGGCCCCGAGTTTGATTCCCGTTCATGGCCAGTACTAATCACGATTTTCCAAACTGGTCCTGGGCATCCCCTACATCGACTCGGCCTCAAATGAGTCCCGGGTGCGGTGTGTGAACATTGCCACTCGGGAGACGAAGGCGGCTTGGCGTGGCACAGACCAACCCGTCCCCTCGTGTGCCCTGCTGGCCTTTATAGGTGCTCTCTAACAGCACTAGACCCTATAATCTTTTAAGGCTATATGGGGAGTCTTTGTGTGCGAGACATAGTATTGTTATTTTCGTGTGCAGGAGCCCTGGGGGCACACCCATGTATGCCAAGGAGAACCGGGAGACCGGGACGGGCCTCACCCCTATCATGACACAGGCTTTGCGCAAGAAATTTAAGGTAACAACGTATCAGAGTTACAGCCGCACAAATCGCGCGTTAAATTAATGCTGCACTTTTTTGGGATTATTTTAGCGTCACCGCAGTCAGGAAAGTGTATATTCAAATTCTGATTTTCACGTTATCGCCAATCATTGTGACTTTAACACGTTCATTTGAAACGCATAGTAATTTTAACTGCAGAATTTTCAAGCATTCTTGTGCTATTCGTGTAATAAATATGCCAGGAAATAATGACATTTTACTGGAGGCTGTGTGACGGAGGCTTGCATGAATGTGTACACCTTGTGAATTGAACCATTTGGCTTTTTAGTCCTTTTCTCTCTCTTTAGGAGCCTGGCCGGTAGAAATTCTTAGCCAATCCATATTGTACAAGGTCACCAGTGCTGGGGCCTATCGTCACCTTCCTAACGAAGTCTCTGTTGCTTCACAGTCGCTGCACACGCAGCGCAGTCCCTCGCCTGCTAGGACGTTTTCCCCCAACAACAGCTTTGAAGACCTGCTGTAATAGCGTCTGGCGGCATGGCTCAGCGCCGGCAGGATGTCGGTGCCGCTCCACACGCACATAAGTGGACGACGTAAAGGTTTAAATGCCTCCGTCATAGACCGCACACTGTTTCGCCACGTTTGGTGCCTTTGCTGATATCGAGACTGTTTACAGCCATGCCTCAATGCGGGTTTACTGTTTTTTGTGGAGCTTAAACTGAAAAAAAATATTTGAATGGTCCGTGCAGCTATTCTGCTTGCTTTCGTCCAATGCAAAAAGCTGTAGTAATTTCTCCGCCTCCTTACAGAAATGGAGCCATGCATGCTGTGGATGATTACAATGTACTGCGATATGTTATCTGGTATAGAACCATGATGAAGTACAGTCCAACAACCCCATGGTTGCGTGGAAAGGAGTTCATATTGATGCAACTGTGGATTGACAGAGCGATACATATAAAGAAAGATTCATTTGGTTATATTAAGAGTATAATATTTATTTGGTCTGGTCACAATTTTAAATGGCACGTGGCTACATGAATGGTTGCGAATCTGTTTACTAATAATGCACATGTTTATTTCATTCATTCATTTTCAGAAACCGCTTAATCCTATACAGGGTCGCGGTGAGCCGGAGCCTATCCCGGCAGACACAGGGCGCAAGGCAGGGGAACACCATGGATGGGACGCCAGTCCATCGCAGGGCGTCTGGGGAAATTTAGTCAGTACGCCAATTAACCTGGCAGCATGTCTTTGGACGGTGGGAGGAAACCGGAGTGCCCGGCGAAAACCCATGCGGACACGGGGAGAACATGCAAACTCCACACAGAAAGGCACCCCGAGCCGAGATTCGAACCCGGGACCTTCTTGCTGTGAGGCGGAAGCGCTACCCACTACGCCACCGTGCCGCCCACACATGTTTATTTGTCAATCCTAATTTTGTTTATAGCATGTACATTTCTAAATGTGTTTTTTGGTATTATATTGAATGCATGTGTACTAACACCAGTAAAGCCATACTATATTTGTACCGATTAACAGTTTATCCTCTATCTACATCTGTAAAATGATATCGTTTTTAATCACTTTGAAGTCAATGGCCCTGAATCCAATCGGGTGGAGCGGTGGCGCGCTGGTTAGCAAGCTACTCAATGAACTTTGTTGATGTCCATTCCTGGCCACTGTTGCCATCAGGAGCGAGTGATATCCAAGTCAGTCCTGGGATCACATTACCCCCCCTTCTGCAACCTGCATTGACTCGCGTGGTGAAGCAAGATCAAGCAATTCCCGTGATGGGCATGGGCTTCTTTCAACAGAGGATTAATAGCCATACGTAGTTATTAAATACCCATCGGTTCTTCGCAATGATGTCGAGAGGTTTATACAAAAGATGTTTTTGACAATGTAAAAAAATTATGCATGCTCTTCAGGCTGTTCTTTCGGGATAGCAATCATCATGAATTGAGCCGTGAAAATCTACATCAGCACAATGAGGTCACTGAATAACTGTGTTTTGTTTATAATTATGAATGTAGAGGTCTTGCGATTTACCAAACCTTTTTATACAGTGTTTCAGGTCAACGGGTAATGTAATATTGCCGTGTGATAACACTTTTTTTTACGGCCCCATAAATCCTTAACCCATCAAGCATCGCAATTACTGCCTTTGGATGCCGACATTGATACCCACTCCCCACCCTGCGGTGTTTGTGGCAATATTTTGTGACTATATACCTTTGTATTATGACAGCTGTCATCGGTTTGTGCACCTGATTATTACGGGATATTTTTTGCACGAAGAAAATGCTCTGTTGCTGGTTAGCAGGCACTTGGCTGGTGATTTACAATCCAGTTTCCCACTGCTGTTCATTATCAAAGGGCCTGTAATGCTTATACAAATAAATATTTTTTGCTAATAGATTGTGTGATTGCATTCAGTAACCTACAAACAAAAATGGAAGTTTATTTCTCTTTAACTTTTAAATACTGTACTGTATTTTTTCCCAATTATAGTTTCCATTGTATTTACATAATTGCGTTAATTTAGTATAAAGATTTCATGGAACTAGACTCCCACACTCGCAGTGATAAAACAAAAATACCTTCCATGGATCGTAACCTTATCGTGGTGGAGGAGTTTTGCGTGTTCCAATGTTTACCCTTGTCGCATCGCCATCAACATAACGTTTGGAGCATGTTATCTCCAAATCATATTTTATCATGGCATATTAACTGGCATCTTTTTTTTTAAAATGTGTCCTTAAAGAGCTGTTACCATAGTATGCTTAATAAGATCATACATCCATCCATTGTCATAAACCGTATTATCCTGTAGAGGGTCGCGGCGAGCCGGAGCCCATCCCAGCAGAATAAGGTAATATAATTTAGAATGAAAGATAACCAATTTGGTTCTAGTCATCTACGGGGCATGAGAATAGATCGGGAGTGTACGCTGAGCTCTGTAGAGTTGACCTGAACAGCCCGCTAATCGGCATCTGTGTTCGGGTGCCACGAATTCATTTGTACAGAGATCTGGAGCAGGACATCGTGACAACTCCATTAATTTTAATTAATTGCGATAATAATAATAGCATTTTATAGAGCGCCTTTGCCCCTTTATTACCCCTCTCCGCTGGACAACTGTTAAAAGAGCTACACAACTCAGCGGTTCCTTCCAGCTTAGGATATAAACTGACTCACTGGACATTGACACATCAGCGAATGTGTTTTGGATGGGCACACCAGTTTCATCCCACAGTCCAAAGATATGCTGCTGCATAGATTAAGTGGCCTGCGGACGAAATTGGCCGCGTTGCCCTGTGATGGACTGGCGTCCCATCCTGGGTATAGCCCTGCCTTGCGCCCTGTGTCTGCCGGGATAGGCTCCGGCTCACCGCGACCCTGTACAGGTATTAAGCGGTTTCTGACAATGAATGGATGGATGATAACTGATCAAGCGGATTACGTCATCCGGCAATAACCTCCGGAGTGACGGCACTTCCGGGACAAACATGGCGTCACTCGCGGGTCTGGCCTAACGTAGGATTGCCCATGGCGATACCTGCTGATCGTTGTCGTCAACATCATCAACACCATTATCAGTAACTTCATAATCCTCCTCCTCGTCAAGGCCGGTAAGAGGCGCGAACGCCCGCAGCGGAGCGCCGCGCTGCCTTCATACAGTGGCGATCACACTGTACGTACAGTGCTGCCTCCACTGTATCCCGTACAGTGTCAATGGGAAGCGAGCGCGGCGCGGTTTAACGCTGCGGTGTGTTGAGTGAGTGTTTGTCACGTCTACGCGGGTCGTTACGGCGGGACCCTGGGTTCGGGAACTCTAGCGCCACTCGGGGAAGTTCGTAGCAGAAGCAGTGCTTGTTTAATTTGTGATAATTTATTTATTTTTGTCAATACGCGTGTTGTGTCATTCAGGAATCCTGTAAAGAGCTTGCAAGCTCGCCGGGTATTTTCTGCTATAGTAATAAACATAAATTTAAACATCTAATGGATGAACTCGACACCGCCATGCGAATATGGAAATGACACCACTGTTGTATAATGATGTGGGGTTATACGGCTCGGTGTATGGGAATTGCTCGCAATAGCTGTCCTTTTAAGATAGCCGTATCGCCGAGCGTTCATTCTCTCTCATTCGCGACGGTTCGCCTCCCACGTTGGAGGCACCACCAGGCTACGGCTCCTGAGGATGCCTACAACGTGGGAGGCGAAACGTCGCGAAGGAGAGAGAAGGAACGCTCGACATGGCTATCTAATGCTATTATTATTATCTCGAATGCATAGCTCTTCAAATAAATTCTCACACCACCATTGGCTCGGATGTACTCGGCCCCGCCACGCTAACTTCGACCTTATAACGGAATTGGCTCAGGGCAGCCACTAATGAGCGTGCTTCACCGCCTCTCGGCCCAACGTTAGGACTGCAGTAATAGTATTCATTCGTTCATTGTCAGAAACCGCTTAATCCCGTACAGAGTTGCGGTGAACCGGAGCCTATCCCGGCAGACACGGGGCGCAAGGCAGGGCGATACCCAGGATGGCACGCCAGTCCATCACAGGGCACTAGGAGCAATTTAGTTAGCAGGTCAATTAGCATATGCAGCAGCATGTCTTTGGATATATAAATGCTATTATTATTATTTGGGAGGAAAGCAGAGTGCCCAGCGATAACATGCAAACGCCACACAGAAAGGCCCCCAAGCCATGATTCGAACCCGAGCCCTTACTGTGAGGCGGCAGCGCTACTCACCACGCCACCGTGCAACCGTGCAGGCATGGTTATCAGTGAACTTGTTACATTCTGCTTATTTCATTACAGTTATATGATCTTGAGTCCCGCCAGGTGACGTGGGACTGAAGCATCATTCACAGTAAGTGCCGAGTAAGCAAGCGTCACACGAGCGAACGAATGTGTCGACAGCCCACGATGCATCCCCTATCGCTGGAGTCTCTGCTCGCCTCGGCGGGCGCGGGCGACGCCGGCGACGAGGTGTGCGTCATCGGGGTGTGCGGCCTCGCCTCGCCGTCGCGCAGCAACTACGGCCACACCATCGTCAACATCCTGACGGACCGGCTGGCCTTCCCCGTGTGGCGCGACTCGGCGGCGGCGGGCGCCGCGCCGGTCGAGGCGCATTACGACCGCGAGAACCGCACCGTCTACCTCGTGGTGTCGTCGGCCGGGCCGGCCGGGCTGCTGCGCGCCAGCGTCGCCGCCGGCGACCGGCACGCCGAGACGCACGCGGCCTGGCGCCGCGCCGAGAAGCAGCAGTGCCTGGCCATGCTGTTCGTGCTGTCGGTCAGCCACGTGGTGCTGCTGCACCACCCGACCTGCACCTTCGACATCACCTACGACCGTCTGTTCCGCGCGCTCGACCAGCTGCGGCAGAAGCTGCAGCCGCAGCTCAAGGCGTTGCTGCAGGTGGGAGAGCGGCGCCGCCGCGTGACCGTGCGCGCGGTCACCGCAGCCGCCGCGGGCGGTGAGGCGGTTAACTGTGAGCGTGGGTTTCTCCATTCAGCATTTGGCCCTGTTCTTACCCTCTTGTCTCATTGCTGTTTTCCGTTCAACGATGAAAAAACTGCAAAACTACAGGTATTATTTATTCAATATTTTTTTATGGTTGCTTTTCATAGCTGTTCTTCCGGGTTAGCCGTGTCGAGCGTTCTCCGACGTTTCGCTTCCCACGCCTGATGATGCTTCCAACGTGGGAGGCGAAACGTCGCGAGGGAGAGGCAAAACGCTCGACACGGCTATCCCAAAAGAAGAGCAACCATCATGAATCGAGCCGTGAAAACCGACATCAGTACAATATTTATTTAGACATTTTAAAATGTATATATCGGTCCAAACACAAAATCTATAACAATTACAGAAATGGAGAGTGAGTTCCACGGGATAGGTGCATCAACACCGAGTGCTACCTGGCTCTTAAACTCACGCGAACTAGCATTCCCGCTGCAGTGTGACAAAGAACACGGGCAGGCGCGCAATGCCGTCTCCCGTTTTTCCCCCGCGCGCAGGGATGCCCGGTGGGCAAGGAGTGGCAGCTGAACTGCCGGCCCTGCCCTCCGCGCCTCCTCTTCATCTTCCAGCTCAACGGGGTCCTCCGGGCGTCGGACGCCGGGCCGTGGCGGGAGGGCGAAGCCGCCGCCCCGGGGGCCGCCGCCAAGCTCAAGCGCCACTCGCCGAAGCGGCGGCTGCAGCACGCGCTCGAGGATCAGATCTACCACGTGTTCCGCAAGAGCCGCCTGCTCACCAACCAGAGCGTGAACTGCCTGTTCACCGTGCCGGCCAACCAGGCCTTCGTGTACGTGATGGCGGAGCCGCCCGACGATCCCGTGGGCTCGCTCGTCCGCTGTTTGCGCAGCAACTGCAGCGTCAAGGAGGGCGACGGCCAGAACGCTGGACCACGAAGGTGTGCTGCTGTGATAGATAGATAGAGAGGCTCGTCAGATCCTTGTTGCCGCTGAAGCTGATTGCGACTATCAGCGAAACATCGTACCTTCATTGTAAATGTTGTGGGCTCGGTTTCCAGCATACCGGTGTGCTGAAGTAGTAACGAATTGGCACGTTTTTGTTCAGGTGACAACCCTTTACTGATTGGCTGTGTCGGGTGGAGGCAGGTTTGCTACACTTATACATTTTTACGTGACCTAACTCATAAAAAGAGCAAGACTATGGATAACATTGGTCACGAAAGCCTTTGTGTTAAATTTAGATAGGTAGGTGTTTATTATTACAGCAGAAAATACCTAGTGAGCTTGCCGGCTCTTTGTGGGATTCCTGCATTGACACAACAAATGATGCATCTGATGGTTGCTTTTCAGAGTTTGTATTACCTGCGAATTCTACCAAACACTTTGAAGCCGAGCTGAAAGACAACGATGTCCAGAAGCTAACCATCGCGCTTCGAAGAATCGCATAGAAGAGTAGAGTTGTTCTTTCAAGATAGCCGTGACGAGCGATCTCCATCGCTCTGAAGAGCAACCATCATGAATTGAGCTGTGAGAACCTACATCAGTACAATGATGCATCTGCCAGTCATCTCAGTCAGCCCATGGTACCTGGGTCTGTCTCATGACCTCCTGCCAGTGACCCTTCAACATTTTACGTGGCCTAAAAGTGCATATGGCCTGGCACAAGCGCCGTGGTGACGTCGCCGCCACTTAGTGGCAAATGTCGGTTGTTATTGGTGGTGGTGATGGTAGTATAGTTGGTTTGGTGGTGGTTGAGAAATGTCCACGGAATACTGGTTGCCAGTGATAGTTGTGGTGATGAAGATGGCATCGCTGACGAGAGCGGTGTTTGCAGTTGATAAATATTGATGACCGACCCCTGCTTGCCACTTGTACAACAGCCATCCCCCCGTATAGCCTTAACAGGGGCAAGTGCTGTTAGCGAGCACACACCTCTACGCGGGCCGGCGCGGCACACGAGGCGGTGGGTTGACCAACACCACACCGGACACCGCCCCCCCCTGCCGCCGCGTTCCCTTCCCAGGTACCAGCTGATGCGTCGTTCCGCCCGTCCGTCGGCGCTGCCCCCCGCTCCGCCGCCGCCGCTGGAGTCCCAGCTGAGCGGCTCGCTGCCCGCCGACCCCACGCTGCGCGAGTTCGTGTGGCAGCACGCCGAGCTGGTGTTCGCGCGCCGCGGCTTCGACGACAGCGTGGGCCGCAACCCGCAGGCGGCGCACTTCGAGCTGCCCACGCTCGCCAACTGGGCCGCGGTGGCCGGGCGGCTGAGCGGCGCGCTGCTCGGCGCGGCGAGCGGCGGCTGGGCCGAGGCGGCCGACGTCTCGGACAGAGAGGACGACGACGACGACGATGACGACGATGCTGATGACGGTGATGACGGGACGGACGGGAACGCGCCGGTGGATCCGGCCAGCGTCCACGCCAAGGTCTGCCTCGCTCGCTCTACCGCACTTTCGCTCGCACGTGTGTTATTAATAATAATATATATTTGTAACGTGCGCATATTTTCCGGGCGCGTTGCACCCGTTGATTCGGAGGCCTGTGCTATGGACGGGGCGAATCATCCTCCTGTTGGCCATGACAAACGCGCTACCCTACTCTTCCCCCGTTCAGTATGTCCCCCCTCCCCTGTCAGTCCCACACATTATGCCCATTGCACTGGCCGCGTTCTTCCATCATCGCTCGCTAATCGGCACCTCAAGCAATTCCCGAGCCGTGAAAACCTACATCAATGTAAAAGTTAAGCGTCTGCCTGATCAAATATATTTTAAAGTCCCGTTCAACCCCTGGTAAGGAAAAGGATACCCTCCTCTATCGTTGCTCATTTCACACACGGACTATCTGCAGTCCGACATGCTAATAGCACTGGCTTCGGTACGTCGACACAGGTGCAGAGTCAGCTGAAGTGCCTAGAGGGATTCCTGGACGCCGACACGCGCTTCTCCGAGAGCCGCTGCCAGAAGGCCCTGCCGCTGGCGCACAACGCGTACCAGGCGGGGCTGCCGCACCACTACACCAGCGCCTACCACCGCAGCCAGCTCGCACACGCGCTCTCCGTCTACAGGTGCCCGCGCCAGGAAACGTCACTGCAGATCTGGTGTAGTGAGTCCACGAAGGAGAGACTTGTGTGCGGTGTGGTGTATACGTGTGTCGATGGGCTCAATCAACTCTGCAAGCTTCTCAGCGTACCTTTCATGTTTGTTAATGCCCTTGATTAGCACAAGCTCAGGGATTTTTCAGGAGGGTCCTTCGTTAAGATGGTTATCCGATTTTAACAAGTGACTTTGGGTAAGGAAACCAGTTTATGGGTTTTGTATGAATGCTTTGCTACACCCGTTCGATCCGGAATCCTTTAACAAGCTTGCAAGCTCACTGGGTACTTTCTGCTGTAACGCTAAACATCTATCTATGACATCCTGTACTACATATTCCCTCCTTTGGCTGCCACTCCAATATTAAATTTTAACTTACTGGTCGTTAGCTCACATTCGGGTGCTGTATGGATTATTACAAAGCAGGACTGTGAGAGATGGTGACGGCTTGGGGATGGCTTGATGACAGCCGATCATATTGAATGTGGTTTTTCATTCGTTAATTGTCAGTAGCCGCTTAATCCTGTACAGACTGGGGGACGGGAGCCTATCCCGGCAGACACAGGGCACGAGGCTGGGCTATACCCAAAGTGGCATGCCAGTCCACTGGGGCTAATTTAGAAGGACCAATTAACCAAGGCACCAGCAGCCGAGCGTGTGTTTGGACTGACCGAGGAAACTGGAGTAACCGTAAAAAAAAACTCCACATAGAAAGGCGGCATTCGAGCCGAAAAGGCGCTTTTATGGGGTAAAAAAAATGTGTTGCGTGTGGTCATCTGAGTGTGTGTGTGCTTCGCAGGCAGCACGCTCGTGGTCCGGCCTTCCAGGCCTATCTGCTGAAGTTGCAGGAGGACTGCCACGCCTTCTGGCAGGCCGGCCACCAGCTGTGCGAGGAGAGGAGCCTCACCGACCAGCACTGCATCCACAAGTACCACCTGCTGCCCAAAGCGGGTAACGGTCTCGGAGCAAACACTCAAGACTCTCACTGTGACACGCAGGCACTCGTAAACACAACAGCAGCAGCAGCTGCTGCTCGCCGCTAAATTGCAGTTACGTTATTACGGCTTTCGTGGCAGACTGTATGCACGCGAAGTTCCCCCCCCCCGTACAGCCCGGTAACAGACTGCAGCGTCTAGTGCTCTTAGCGAGCACCTATGAAGGCCAGCATGGCACACGAGGGGGTGGGTGGCCAGAACATGTTCACACGCATGTCTTTGTGCATGCCTGTTTCTGTGCGTGTTGCGGGGAGCAGTCGGGCAGCAGTTTGCGCGCCGCGCCACAAACCCACTCACGGCCACCACCAGCACCCAGTGATGGTTTTCTAAACCGGTCTTGGGCCTCCCCTAGGTCGACACAAATGAGTACCTAGTGTGGCGTGTAAACATTGCAACTCGGGAGACAAAGGCAGCCGTGCGTGGTGCTGGCCCACCCACCCGCTCGTGTGCCGTGCTGGCCTTCATAGGTGCTCGCTTACAGCACTTGCCCCTACCGTCTGTTAATTCTGTACGGGGGGCGATCTTTGTGCGTGCATGTAGGAGAGGTGGCAGACCCAGACCAAGTGCCACCGGTGCTGCCCCACTGCAGCCGTTCCCGCTCCACCAGCACCTGCAACTGTGGCTCGCACCAGGGCACCCGCGAGGACCCGTTCACGCTGCGCGCCGCCAACTACACCTTCTACCAGGTGCGTGCGGGGTGGAGAGCGATAAGACACATGTTTATTATTACAGCAGAAAACACACGGTGAGTTTTGCAAGCTTCTTTGCGGCATTCCTGCGACACGACAAACACGGGTGTAGAGTTGGACGGCCGAGGGATCTGCTTCATATTACTGGCAGGGTACCCGCCCTGTGGGCGATCTTGTTCCAAGCGTGTAACACGTTCTTCTGTTGACGTCTCTTGTCGATATGGTTTCCGAAGCTGAAGTCTTAAGTGTAGTAAGTTAATGGTGTTAATCCGTTCACAACAAAGCGATCACATTAAAATACGATTTTATTCCTTTAAAAAAATTCTAGGTTTAAGAAACGAGAAATGTTGTTTTTATTAATGCTTGATGGTTGCTCTTCAGAGCTGTTCTTTTGGCATAGCCGTGTCGTTGGAAGCCTGATGATGCTTCCAACGTGGGAGACGAAACGTCGCGAGGCATAGAGGGAGATTGCTCGACACGGCTATCCCGATAGAAAAGCTCTGAAGAGCAACCATCGTGAGCCGTAAAAACCTACATCACTAATCGACGCTTGTCAGGGCATATACGAGGCGTGCGCTAGGTCGCATCAGGCCATCGCGCTCACTTGCTCCTCTCTGCGAATCACTCCGCTTTGCAGACGATGGAGGACAAATACTGCGGCAAGCTGGAGCACTTCCCGTTCCCCGTGTTCGAGGCGGACGCGGCGGACAGCCGCAAGAACTCGCTGGACGCCGACGCGGCGCCGGGTTCCGCGTCCACGGAGGACGCCCTCTACAAGGACGCGCCGGAAGCCACCGGCGGCACGGAGTGCAGCCCGGACCTCCCTCACGGCCTGGGCCAGGCGGCCGGCACTCCCACGGGGCTGCTTGGCGATCTGCAGGCCGGCGCCGCGGCGGCGTCGGCCTGCCCGGCGAGCTCCCAGCCGGGGCTCGGCAACGCCGACCCGCGGCCGCCGGGCGCCGCGTCGCGACCGGCGCACGCCCACTCCCAGCCGGCGCCCGCCACGCACGGCGGGGGGAACGACGCCCAGCCCTGCCGCGCCCGCTCCCAGTCCGGACCGACGCCCCGCGACGGGGGCGGCGAGCTCGAGCCGGGAGGAGAGAGGCCGGCCGACAACCTGGAGGAGAAGCCGCAGCTTCAGGACGAGCGCCAGCAGCAACAGCAGCAGCAGCCGCTGGGAGGAATGGTGCACCTGGGAGCGGCCGCGGCGGGACGGCTGCCGTCCTTCTCGTCGTGGTCGCTGGCGCGGCTGGGCCCGGCCAAGGCCTACGTGCCGTCGCAGGGGCTCACCGACATGCCGGGGTTCGTGCCGGGGACCTACTTCCTCATGCCGTGGGACGTGCCGCTGTCAAGCTCGCGGCGCGCCAACGAAGGCAAGTCGTAACGCCGGCAGCAGTGGCGACGGCAGCAAATATGCCGGTCAGATAGTTACAGCGTCTTTCGCTCGCTCGCTACACTAGCATCGTACAGGGATCGGGTTTGTTGTTGACCCTGAGTTGATCCGACCAGGATTTGACCTGTGCTTCTGTATAGGCAGTGGTATGTAATAACAAGTTAATAGACCTCACACATGCCCTCGTTAACATTGCCTTATAACTTCGCAGATGTTAAGGACCTTGGTCTTATCCCGGTCAAACACTTCTCACGGCGCTTCTTACCTTGCACTTGCTTGACTTTAAAATTCCCTCCCATCGTCTCGTTTTCCAACCTCTTATAACCTTACTCAATTTGGGAAAAAAACCCGTCAGCTCTTATGTGTTACAAGTGCCGACTAAGCGATGAGCAAGAGCGCTTGCTGCGGCTTCAGATCTCAGGCGGATTGGTGCTACGAGTCCCCTTGGTGTGTTGTGTGT
>JAZEWU010000008.1:5918193-5948561 GCA_036362915.1 Geotria australis | reverse complement strand
GGGGGGGGGGGGGGCATTTTAGGCACGACAATGAATCTAAGCAGCGGCGTGTCTCGGGACGTGCTGCGCTCACCACCCAGCCACGGGGAGCGGGGCAGGGGGGAGAGGCCGCCGCTTCTCACCTGCACGAGGAGGAGAGAGCGGAGAGGGCGTGCAGGTGCAGGAGAGTGTGCGACGCGGCCACTAACACACGCTTCCGCATGGCGCTCACCCGCCCGCCTGATGGCCCACCCAGCCACCCACGTGGTGCGGCTCGGCTTCCGCCCAGGGAGGCCGGGCCCCCGGTTGCCGTGACAACGGGGTCACCGAGCTCCCGGTTGCTGTGGCCACGGGGTCACCGTGGCCCCTGTTTGTGAGGGGATCGGGGTCACCGGGCAACCGGTTGCTGGGGCAACGCATCGCGCCAAACCTGTGGTGACGCTTTCTCCCATATCGATACTGTACAAGGATGATGGATAGTTGTTTATTATTACAGTAGAAAGTACCCAGCGAGCGTGCAAGCTCTTTACAGGATTCCTGCGACACAACAAACACGTCTATGATGTAAAAATTACGATGTTTTACCCTTTCCGGCAATGAGAAAAAAGTGTTAAGATCTTTCTATAAATTGCTATTATTATTATTAAACACTAAATGGACACGTCTATGTGAGGATTTAACATTTAAGTCTATGGGAGGATTTAACATTTAAGTCTATCTCCGCCATTCTCAACCGGTGGGTCGCGACCCATCAGTGGGCCGCGTGCGCCATCAAGTGGTCCGTGGAGACCAGACCCAAGTGGGCCTTGAGGTGCAAAAGCTTGGGAATTGCTGGTATAAAATGTGTTCCACCTGTCAATGCACGTCATTGTTTTGTTCGGCGAGCTAAGCTCACAGGATTTCAGCAGGGGGCGGTGTAAGCATATTTAATTTATTATGTTCACAATTAGGCTCTTAGCGCCGATCTGTCCAGTTTCACTGAAACAGACACAACCGGAACGGATGCATGAGCTTTCAACAAGAGTAAGTGTATCGTGCAATGCGGGTCGTGACTCACCACCCCGGCCACAACAAGATAGGATGTAGCACGAAAGGCTCACGTGACCCATGTTATCCACGGTATATCTATTTGTATGGGTTGAGCTCACGTAGAAAATATGTATCGTAATCCCGCCTCCTCCCGACACAGGCAATTGGTAAGGTTTGTCACGTGAACCAAACGTGCAAATTGTTTACTACTTCAGCACACCGGTATGTTGGAGACCGAACTCACGATATTTACAATCTTCTTTGCGATTCCTCGAAGCACGACGGTCAGCCCCGCACATCGTTGTCTTTCAGCTCGGCCTCGAAGTGTTTGGTAGAATTCGCAGGCAACACCAAGTATTGCCTGACAGGGATCGCGACGCGAACGTTTCTACCTTGACCCCCATATTTACAATGAAGAGACGACGTTTTTGCTGATAGTTGCAATCAGCTTCATCAGGAAAAAAGTTCGTACCTTCATTGTAAATGTCGTGGGTTCGCTCTCCAACATGAGCCTGTATGGTGAATAAATGCAGATATATGCAGCGTTAGAACGGTGGCGCAGTGAGTAGCGCTGCCGCCTCACGGTAAGAATACCCAGGTTCGATTTCTGGCTCGGGTGCCACCTTTCTGTTTGGAGTTTGCATGTTCTTCCCGTGTCCACGCGGGTTTTTTCGCCAAGTACTCCGGTTTCCTCCCACAGCCCAAACACATGCTGCCTAGGTTAATTGGCCTGACTAAATTTCCCCTGGTGCCCTGAGATGCTGTGACCTGTTTACCCCTCCCCGCTGGACAACTGTGAAAAAGAGCTACATATATCAACGGTTCCTTCGAGCTTATATAAAAACTGACTGATCTGACTATCGAGTCTTTAATTGCCACGTGTGCGGGTTTGACTGGAGCAGTCACGAAATTGCTATTCGGGAACTGATTTGTAGACTTGATCTTGTGGTATTACTGTGTTAATAACATTACAGTTTACATCAGAGGTGTGTTTTTTTAACAGACATAGGCTGACTGAGAAATATGTCCAAAGCTGGTGTCGTGGAAACGGTGGCAACTCTAATAGCGTGTGGGTCAACTTATCCCGTGAAATGTCACAGGCATTGCTCACACCTGTACAATAACATACAACCCACACAAAGACGCCTGCATGTCCGTGTATACTTGACTGTACAACACCTGCACACTCCGTAGCTTGTAAGGTAGGCATGTGCCCGGACCTGATTTCCTCCCACACGCACTGGTCTGCACCAGAACACACTACTTATCCACCTTCCAGGGTCAATCCACTGTGGAGTTTGCGTGTTCTCCCCCGTGTCCTTGTGGATTTTCGCCGGGCACTCTGGTTTCCTCCCACAGTCCAAAGACATGTCGCTGCATAGTTTAATTGGCCTGCGGACAAAATTGCGGCCGGTGCCCTGTGATGGACTGCGTCCTATCTTGGGTACAGTCCCGCCTTGCGCCCTGTGTCTGCCGGGATAGGCTCCGGCTCACCGCAACCCTGTACAAGATTAAGCGGTTTCTGATAATGGATGGATGGATGGACTGACCCCTGTTGCCTGTCACAGCCGCTGTCACATAGAACACCCTGCTTGTGTATGGTGGTCACCCATTCAGGCTCTATCCAGGCTCAATTCTGCTTAGCTTTCAAGATCTCACGAGATCAAGCGTGTTTACAGGTGACAATATAATGCAATTTTTTTTTTATTTAACACGAAAGCTTTCGTGATCAGTGTTATCCGTGGTATAGCTCTTTAAATTAGTTAGGTCAGGTAAAAATATATTTTTAATGGACATTTAAGGCATACTATTTACGACGTTGTTTTACATACACCTTTGACGTATACTGTGATGCAATAACGGCCTCTGAAATAACTCAACTTACTTGATAAAGTGACAGCATATACGGGTACAATACTTCCATTCTCGCTTTGTTGATTCACTTAATGTCTTATCTACCTTCCTCCTCTGATTAATAACATATCGAGCACAAACTGCCTTTTTGGACACGTCTAGCCATTAATCATTCACTCGCTATTGTAAACACTGTCGGAGAGAAGGTAGACCTTAGCCTTTGTACAATTGCTCTTTCTGCAGAGTTGCCAACCGTCCCAAATTGGCACAGAGCCTACCGGAATCGGCACCGATCTCCCCTTGACAATTAAAAGCAAGCGTGGAGATTTTAACAGCATATTTTCAGACAATACATTAACAGAGCTGTTCTGTCGGGATAGGATCCGGCTCATCGCGATCCTGTACGCGATTAAACGTGGACTGGACTGCAGGGATGTGCATGACTGCCTGCCTGCCTGCCTGCATCACCTTGAGCCCGCACCCCAAGGGTCCTGCTTGGCCACGCCCAACCCGGAGGCTTTCGGCCTCTACCTGGGGGGCTACCCGAGGGATTTCTCACCTTGCGGAGACCGCGGCAGGTCGTACATCTCGTACATCTCCCCCCCGTGTCTCCCCCGGGTCTCCCGGCGTGTCCGTTTCGGAGATGTCCCGCGGCGTTTGGATTAGACGCGTGTTGCCGTTCGCCTTGGTTCTGCAACAGGTGAGTCCGCGTGTGGGTTCCCTGTAGAAGAGGTTTGAGAAGGAGGCTACTGGGCAGTTGGAGGCAGTCGCTCTCCAGCAACGACACAGGGCGGGAGGAGCGACGCTCACAACAACGAGCGCGGCGGATAGAACTCTGCAAGCTGGCACGGTGGGGAGCACAGGTGGTGCCTCTGCCAGCCATCTCAATCTACTTCTTCTTTGCGATTCTTCGAAGCGCGATGGTTAAATTACAGTTTCCCAGTTTCTCAATCTACAGATAAGAGTCGTTCTATTGTCGAATGAGTACGAGCTGAAAGACAACGATGTCCAGAAGCTGACCATCGTGCTTCGAAGAATCGCAAAGAAGAAGAAGAAGTACCTTCGACAGTGAATTAATATGTACGCGGTAAAAATGTCAAACTATTAATTATTATAATTATTACAGCATAAAATACCCAGTGAGCTTACAGGCTCGATAAGCGGGATTCCTGCGATATCCCGTGACCTCTTGTCAGCGGGTCTTGGGACACCGCGCGTGGTGCTCGTGGTGCACCTAACCTGGCAAGCGGCGGCTGTTGTTATTTCATGTCCTGTGTTCTTCTTCTTCTTTGCGATTCTTCGAAGCACGATGGTCACCCTACCGTTGTCCCGTATGCTGCCTCTCCCAGTGTCTCCCCGTGTTGCTTGTCCCCGGTGTGTCCTGTCTGCAATCTTCCCCACGTGTCTACAATGTTCCTGCCTAGTGTCTAGTACTCTAGTGGATCTGTCTGGTGTCTATAATGGCCCTGTTTAGTGTTTGAAATTTCTATGTCTGGTGAATACAATACCATCCATCCACGCATTGTCAGAACCGCTTAATCCTGTGCAGTATCACGGTAAACCGGAGCCTATCCCGGTAGACACAGGGCGCAAGGCAGGGCTATACCCCCTTTTTCTTATTTGCAATGCCCTTGTGTCTGGAACGTTTCACTTTCCTGTTCAATTTCCTCTCTGGTTCCTTGTCTCCTTATCTCCTTAAGTCAAGAAACAGCAATTCGCATGTTTCTTGTGTCTGTCGCGTGTCCACTGGGTATATTTCTGCTGTAATAATAAACATGTATCTGTCCACTGCTACCATCTCCCCATTGTTCCGTGGCCTCCCAGTTCCTTGTACCGTGTACCCAACCAGTGCCCACTGTCACCACTGTGCCTGTCGCGTGTCCCCAATGTTCCACGCCTTCTCATTGTGTCCAGTCCATCCATCCATTATCAGACACCCTTCATCCTATACAGGGGTGCGGTGAGCCGGAGCCTATCCCGACAGACACAGGGCGCAAGGCAGGGCTATACCCCCCATGTGACGCCAGTCCGTTACAGGGCACTGGGGGCAATTTAATCTGCAGGCCAATTAACCCATGCAGCAGCATATCTTTGGGGGGTCAAGGTAGAAGCGTTCACGTCGCGATCCCTGTCAAGTAATACCAAACACTTCGAAGCCGAGCTAAAAGACAACGATGTCCAGAAGCTAACCATCGCACTTCGAAGAATCGCTAGGAAGGAAGCATATTTTTGGATTGTGGGACTAGTGCCCGGCGAAAACCCACGCCGGATACGGGGTTTTTGCCGGGCACTCCGGTTTCCTCCCACAATGCAAGGAATTAAATGTGGCCCCATGTACATTTTCCTCCCGCCCTTAATCTCCCATATCTGGGTCCCTCTGACCCGTGGGTCCTGGTGAAGTCGCACAGCAAGCACACGAGATAGCTATTCCAGTCTGTCTGCGTTTCCCTCCCCGCCGCACCCCGTGTCCCTCATGAGCCCTCTGTGTCTAACTCCCGACTGCTACTGTCCAATAATTTGCCCCTGTTTACCTCCTTGTGTCACCACCATTCTGTGTTATGTCCCAGCAGCATTGTGCTTGTGTCGCCTCTATTTTTGTCAATGCGCGCGTTACAAAAACGTATTAATATTCGCTTGTTTGTTGTGTCACAGTAAACCCGAAAAGAGCTTGAAAGCTTGCTGGGTATTTTCCTGCTGTAATAATACAATGGCGACCGCCACGCATACAACGTGCCACAGGCTACGATAGATCGATAGATGTTTACTACTACAGCAGAAAATATCCAGTGAGCTTGCAAGCTCTGGATGCGGGATTACAACAACAAACGTTCGAAGCTATGTTGTAAAATGTAAAGTTTTATTCTACACTACTGTACTTATATGATCATATTTACTGTATAGGTTCCCCGCCTTCATAAAGCAGCACTGAGCAAAATGGTGAAGTGAAGTCAAAGAACCACAACCTTTATAGTGTGGGAAGGTCCTCATTGAAACGCTGTCAATAATTACCATAGCACACACACTCCGCTAATGATTCACTCGGTCTGTGTGTGTGTGGGTGTTGCTACGTCAAATGAGTACCTAGTGCGGTGTGTAAACATCGCCACTAGGGAGACAAAGGCGGCCGGGCGTGGTGCTGGTCACCCACCCCCTCGTGTGCCGTGTCGACCTTCATAGGTGCTCGCTAACAGCACTGGTCCCTACAGTCTGTTAAGGCTATATAGAGGATCTTTGTCTTTGTTGTTATGTCAGGTGTGCAGTGGGGTGTATGGAGGTCACCATGTCACCAGGACACCACTAAGCAAAGGTGAGTTTGGAGCAATGGGTCTGTTTTTTCAGAAGCTGTACACTGTCTCGCCCTGTGATGGACTGGCGTACCATCGTGGGTATAGCCCTGCCTTGCGCCCTGTTTCTGCCGGGATAGGCTCCGGCTCACCGCGACCCTGTACAGGATTGATCGGTTTCTGACAATGGATGGCTGGATACACTCTCTCCTCGACTTACGACATACGCGACTTATGACCACCCGGACTTACGGCCGTCCCAGTAACCTTATTATATTGTTTTCGAGTCCCGACGGCTATTTTTCTACTGCAATAATTTAACGTCGGTCTATCGTCTCTTCTTCAGCGAACGTGAGCTACGACAGCATTCTTCGAGAAGCGGAAGACACCGCGGGAGAGCACGGACACTTAATCGGATCGAAGGCAACACCGAGGCATGGCTGGCAGGTGTGGCCCAGCGATTCTCCAAGTCGACAAAAACGGGCGTGGAACCTTCCGCCCATTAAAGTGAACCACGTGATCGAGAACGACCCTGGCCCGTACCCAAAGTTCTTCATGATGGTGAGATCGTCTTCACCTAAGCTTCTCCGACCTCTCGTGCAGTGCGGTGCCGCAGCTATCAAGTATGCAGGCTCCAGGGTTGCCACCTTGGGAGGCACAAAAAAAACGGGACACATTGTTGCGGTGAACAGAAATAGAGAGCGAGGGCTGTAAGTGAAACTGACAAAAACACGGACTTTGAACGATCACTTTGTTCCGTGAAAACTTACAGATTTGCCAGAACAGCAAGCCTCCTCAAAAAGGATGGCGATTTTAGGAAACAGAGGGCAAGGTGCAAACGTAGCAGGCTGTGAAACTGCACCTATCCCTAGAGAACAACTCTGAAGCGCAACCATCAGCTGGAAACTGGGGGTCAAGGTAGAAGCGTTGACGTCGCGATCCCTGTCAGGTAATACTTGGTATTACCTGCGAATTCTACCAAACACTTCGAGGCCGAGCTGAAAGACAACGATGTCCAGAAGCTGACCATCGTGCTTCGAAGAATCGCAAAGAAGAAGCTGGAAATTTGCGAATAATTTGCCGTTAAAACGAACTGTCGTAACCAATGTCTGGCGAATTCATTTTTTTGTTTAAGCATGCGTCCCAAGGTCAGCACTGGGGAGACAAAAGCATCCGGTTATGGTTCTGGCTACACAGGCCTGTCCTGCACTGTGCTGCCCTTGCTAACTGCTTCCTAACAACGATTCTTCCAAGCACTATGTTCCATGCTTTTGGGGGGGAAGATGATCGTGCGTCTACGATTTTACGGTTGACAGATCAGGTCGGACAAAGAGAAGACCATCAAATCGATGGTGTACGGCTTGACGGGGCCCGGGGTTGACAAACCACCCATAGGGACGTTCACAATCGACGCAATCACTGGCAAGATCAGCATCATGTTCGTCCTCGACAGAGAGAAGATTTCATCCTTCGAGGTACTTGTCCCTCCCGCACTGACCATTCCGTCCATTGTCAGAAACAGCTTAATTCTGCACAGGGTTGAAGTGAGCCGGGGCCTATCCCGGCAGACACAGGGCGCAAGGCAGGGCTATACCCAGGATGACGCCAGTCCATCACAGGCCACCGAGGGCAATTCTGTGCGCAGGCCAATTACGCATAATGGTTAACTCTCAATTGTCCATCGGCGGATTGTCTGGGGTGCGCGCATTAGAACTGTGCCTGCACCCTCGCGACGGCAGTGTTGGTCACGCATCCCCTTGTGCATCTTTCCGGCCGCGATAGGTGCTCCCCAACAGCGCTCGTCCCAACGGTCTGTCAGAGGCTCTTCGAAGCAGCCTTAATCATTTATTTTTTGTTCCTTTGGTTTTTATTGGTTGTTTTTTCTTTCGTTGTTGACATGCCGTTCTCTTCGCGGCCCTTGTACAGCGCTTTGTGACCCTCGGGTGAAAGGCGCTATATAAAATGCTATTATTATTATTACGGGGGATCGATGCCTTGTCCGACACCACGACTTCCGACACTTTCGTGGTGCCGCAGCTGAAGGGTACGGCGAGGGACACGTATGGGAATTCGGTGGAGCCTGACCTGGACCTGACCATCAGCGTGCTCGACGAGAACGACAACTCCCCGGTGTTCAAGCAGATGGTCTACCAGGGGAACGTGTCCGAGACGACGCGCGCAGGTCGGTCGCAGGCACCATACCACGACACCCATGGAGAGCCTGCCACTTAAGGTGACTTAAGGGCGGCAGGGTAGCGCATTTGATAACAGCTGCGCCTCGCAGAAAGAATGGTCTTACCCGAGGCAGTTCGATTCTTGCCTTGGTAGCCTTGCTGTGTGGAGTTTGTGTGTTCTCGCCCCGGTTCTGCGTGGGCTTCCTCCGGGTTCTCCGGTTTCCTCCCACAACTCAATAAAAAAAAACACTCATTAATTGGTTGCCCGATAACATCATAATATATAGGAAGCAGCGTGTGGCAATATGTGGGCACCGGCAAACCGCCTGGCTGCCACCTCCGCCTCTCTGCGCTTTCCTCGCGAGGCCTCGGAGTCGTTTTCTCTTCGAATCAATAGCTTCGACGTTGAATGAATATGCGCCACGCGTTATACATTGGGAAGCGGGGCGTTGTGCGCGCGACACTTGACGATCCCGCGCACGCGCGCGATGCCCGATCCAGGAAGCCCCATCCTGAAGGTAGAGGTCACGGACGAGGACGACCCCGCGACCAACCACGTGCAGATGGCGTTCAGCATCGCGTCACAGCAGCCGCTGCTGCCGTCGCCGCAGATGTTCACCATCGACCGCTTGAGTGGCCTCATCAGCACGGGCGTGACGCACTTTGATGCGGAGGTGAGACCTCTGTCCGCAGAATCGGTTATCGTACTGCGCTTCAACACCAGCAGTATACTGACAGAAGGATCACACTGATGTAGGTTTTCACTGCACGATTCGTGATGGTTGCTCTTCAGAGCTGTTCTTTCGGGATAGCAGTGCCAGGCGCTCTTCCTCTCTCCCTCGCGACGTTTCGCCTCCCACGTTGGAAACTCCTGATTATGCTTGCAACGTGGGAATATTGCTGCTGGTTCTCTGAACTTTCACAAGAGTATTCTATGAGCGGGAAGTAAAAGTAAGGCTTAAAACGCCTCGGTGTTGCAAAGATAAAAACTGAACAGTTCGATCCCGGTACCCCTCAGTGCGGACATACATATCCCAAAACACTTGCTCCGTTATGTAGAGATCGTATTATCAGCGAAACGTCGTACCTTCATTGTAAGTTATGTGGGCTCGCTCTTCAACAAACCGGTGTGCTGAAGTAGTAACGAATTGGTACGTTTTTGTTCACGTGACAACCCTTTACTAATTGGCTGCGTCGGGTGGAGGCGGGTTTGCGACCTTTTAGGTGACCTAACTCATAAAAAGAGCTAGACTATGGATAACATTGGTCACTTAAGCCTTCGTGTTAAAATTACAACGTCGGTTATGATCGACTATGGCGGCCAGACCGTGAAGTCCTACACTCTGCTGATCCGCGCCGAGGACTGCAACGGAGCGGAATACAGCCGCTCGTCCACGGGGACAGTCGTCATCCGAGTGGAGGACGTCAACGACAACGCCCCCGTGTTCCCCCAGCAGAACGTGCGTTCATTCATCATTCACTCATTCGGAACGTGCGTGCCGCCCTCAAATGTAGCACTTGTTCCATCTCAATGTGCAATAGGCTCCCTATAATTTTTTTCCCATCGCAATGCTTAGCCGGATTTTTTTATCTATTTATTTGGTTAATTTCTTCTTTTTATTATTTTTGTCAATTCGCCTGTTTGTTGTATCAAGCAGGGATCCCGTAAATAGCTTGCAAGCTCGCCGGGTATTTTTCTGCCGGGTGGTACTATTGACACATCACTTCACTCTGGGGTGCCAGTCTATTCTCAAAAATTACCGAAACGATATAATATACCATTGTTGTACATCTATTCCCCCGCCGAGTCTTGAGACGTTTCCGGGAGGGTCGTGCCTTGCGATCCGCTAACGAGCGGCTTGGCTCCGCGCGTTCCCCCCGCCGCCGCCACTGGCTGGCTGCAGTTCATGTGCATGGTGCTGGAGAACACGGTGGGGGAGACGGTGCTGGTCCTCAAGACGCTGGACGGCGACAAGCCGCACACGCCGGCGTGGCGCGTTCGATACCGCGTCGTGGCCGGGCAGCACAGCGACAACTTCGACATCACCACCAACGTCATCACCAACGAGGGCATCCTCACCGTCCGAAAGGTGGCCGAAACCTCCTGCGGTGGCAGACATAACGTCGCGTCACTGTGGGCCGTAGTGCCCCTCCGCGTCACCGTAATTAGTACTTTACCGGAGAGCGACGGTTTGTCGACGAGTAAATGCTTCATTATAGCCTTTCGCAGGACCGTAAGGCGAGTGCTCATTCATATAAACAACAATAACAACCGCCATTCGCCACTAAGTGGCGGCGACGTCACCACGGTGCCTGTGCCAGGCCATATGCACCTTCAGGCCACGTGAAGTGTCGAAGGCTCGCCAACAAGAGATCACGGTACAGACCCAAGTGTCATGGGTTGCCTGACCGAGATGACTGGCAGATGCACCACCCGTGCTCCCTTACTGTGCCAACTTGCTAAAACACAGCAATCCATACCAACACACACTCTCAAACAAACTGATCAAAACATACTTACAATTAATTACCTTGGAACATCGCCTCACGCTCGCGACACAGGCGCTCGACTTCGAGTCGACGAAGCAGGTGCTGCTCATAGTGGTCGTGGAGAACGAGGAGCCGCTGTGGGGCGTCCAACTCGGCCCGTCGTCCACCGCGACCGTCACCGTGAACGTCCAAGACCAGAACGAGCCGCCAGAGTTTTCGCCCGACGAGATCGCCGCCATCGTCACCGAGGAGCAGGCCCCGGGGGTGACGCTCGGCACGTTCACCGCCCGCGACCCGGACATGGGCCAGCAGCAGCAGATCCGGTACGGCGAGCCGACAAGGCCCGAGCGCCGCTCGCGGTCGACGCGCCGGGCGCTCTGAAGGCCAGGGAAGCGGCGTAGCTGCTGTCAATGGATTGACAGCAGCTACGGAGACCCGAGCACTCCGACACAGCGAGGCGGCGCGCCGCTGGTGGTCGGTACCATCGTGATATATAGGACGCGGTGTCTGGCGGGTTGGCGCTGGCTGACCGCGTGGCTGCCTCCCCCCCACCCCTCTCCCACCTCTGTGTGGTTTCCTGCAGTGCCTTGGAAGCTCTGGTTGAAAGGCGCGATATAAATATAATTAACAAAACAAATGGTGGTACGTTCAATGTAGATCGCCCGCCATGCCACGTACAAGATCCGAGTACTATTTAAACGGCCCAGTGATACGTTCACATCATCAAACAACAGCATTAGCAATTTCGTCGTCGACTTGTGGTGGGTTGGTTTATGAATTTCGCCAAAAAAATCAAAAGAATTGAAATTTCAAAAAACAAAAAAAATACCTAAAAAAACCCAAACCACTCGGTCACTTTTGGGTCCAAATGTCAACTTCCGGGCTCTACAAGTCGCTGAGGTATCACCCGGACAAGCAAGCAAGAAGGAAAACAAACAAAAATAGCACCCACCGAGTGCCCCCCTTTCGGAAGCGCGGCACCCGGAGACGGAATCGGCCGACAGGGGCGGCGGTGTCCGAAAGAGTTCTTTCCAAACTGACGTGTCCACCACTCGTCCCCGTCAGGTACAAAATCGGCTACGACCCGTTCGGGTGGCTGTCAATACATCACGTGACGGGGGAGGTCCGCACTCAAGCCAGGCTGGATCGCGAGGCCCACGGCGTCTACAACAGCACCTACATCGCCAGCATCCTGGCGATCGACAATGGTACCCGCCGGCATCGTCCTTCCACCATCGCTCACGGCCCACACCGGTGACGATTTTCCGAACCGGTCATGGGCCTCCCCCAGGTCGACTCGGCCTCAAACGAGCCGGTGAGCTGCAGGGCCGCGCCTCTAACTGTCGTACTCCGTTGTGTTTTGCGCGACGTGGCCCGCGACACGTGTTTCCGCAGGCGTGCCCCCGCAGACCGGCACGGCCTCCGTCTTCCTACGAATTACGGATGTCAACGATCACCGCCCAGTGCTGAATCCGTCCCACTACCGGGTCTGCGAGGACCTCGCGTGGCACGGCATCAACGTGACGGTGCTGGATGGCGACGAGGCACCCAACGCCGGCCCCTTCACCTTCTCCCTGGCCGAAGAGCCGCCCGAGCTGCGCAGAAACTGGAGGATCGTCAACCAAACAGGTGGGAGCAATCTGACTTTTCAGCAATTCGCTCGGCGCCCTCTCGTCCCGAGATGATTGGCTGTTTCGCGACTCTCCAAAATACCCGTATCGATCGCTTAACAAGCCCGCATAGGAGAATCGCTGCGGATAAGCCGGAAAACTCGCATTTGATTCGCCGCGAGCGTGGTGTCGCGAGCACCGGTCGGGCGGCCGAGACACCCGGGTTCAAACCCCGGTCGTCCACCCGCGCGCTCCGACCTCTTACCCACCCCGCGTTATTCCCCCGCCGTCGTTCCCACGTTTGCCGTCTCGCCCGTCGGTGTGTCGCACAGGGGAGGTGCTGGTGTTGGTTCCGCAGGCGGATCAAATCCACGCCGGCCACTACAACGTCTCCGTGCTGCTCACGGACAGGAAGGGCCAGCGGTCCGAGCAGGTCGCCCACGTCATGATTTGCTTCTGCGACGGCAAACTGACGTGCCCTGCGGCCCTGGGTGGCATCGGACTCGGCCTTGCGGCTCTGCTCATCATCATTCTCTGCCTCCTCATCGTGCTGCTGCTCTTCCTAGGTACGGCATTCCGAGGCAGTGGTCTTGAACCAGGGCTGCGTGTGTTATCCGGGTGGTGTGCCCATGTCGCGATACTCATTCGTTATTGGTACCCGCTTAATGCTGTGCAGTCACGGTGAGCTTGAGCCTATCTCGGCAGACGTAGCGCAAAGCAGGGTTATACCCAGAATGGTATGCCAGCCCATCACAGGGCGGTGTGTGGTCCGGTATATTTATTTTATTGTAGGTAGGTACAGCGCCTTGCGAGCCTCGGGTGAAAGGCGCTTAGAAAAGTTATTATGATATGCCTCGCAAGTGAAGGCATAACCTGGACACCTTGCTGCATTATCACTGACAAAATTTCAATATTGCAACGAATGTCACACTCCATGACTGCATATCATTACAGTTAACCATTAACACGTTTTAAGGAGTGTTTTGTAATATAAATTGTACTTTACTTATCCAGGCTATGCTTTTAAAGTTTATGGGAGGTGGAGCGGTATTGCGGTAATACGCCCACCGCGCTATAAATCCCTCGACCTAAGTTCACTTCCAGGCCATGGCTGGTATCAGTGGCGAGTGATGGTATCTGAACCAGACGTGGGGCCTACACCTTCACCGACTCCCGCGCACTGACCAGCGTTGTTACAGCACGCTAAAAGCAACCTCCGTTACCGACAAGGCATAGTGGCGAGGCCTTCATCCAGCAGTGGACTGTCCAAGTCATATTAACATTGACGGTTGGCCAAACACTTGGCTGTAGAAAGAGCAACTCTCGTCACGATAAATCAACTGTGTGACTGCTAAAACAACATTTATTCTTTCTACGTGAAATACTTGAACCCAGCCCCGTCGTGGCGCAGGGGGCTGGGAAAGTGAAGGTGCGTCAAGGACTCAGCCCTGCTTTTATAAAGTCAAAATAATATTAGGACCAAAACGAGTTTCATTAATCCATGGACGTCACGGGAGTTTTTTCCTCGCAAACACGGACTGAGAGTCAGAGCGGAAACCGCAAATGGCAACAGCAGATCGCCGCGTTACTAATTTCTTTTCACGTTTCACAATTGCCGACAGTTTGTTGATCTTTGGCTGTCATGCCTCCTGAGTTCAGTATGCGCCCTCCCTCCCAACCATCCTTGGTCAGGGTGCAGGGCTGCCTTGAATCGGTTCACTGCAAGAGCTTTGACAAAAAATGTTGTTAAAGATAAAAACCACGTATTTCACGGCGGTGGAATTTTAAACATATTGAAAACTAGTTCATATCAGTTTCAAATCGCTCTAGGATACTGTAGTTTAGAAAAACGGAATGCAACTGAGTGAATTGGTCGCGTTGTTTAGCGGAGTCGCAAGGGAGAAGGCCTCTTTGAAACTTGCAATGTTGGGCGGTCAACTCCGAGCCAATGTTAGTTTCCTGGGATACGCGACCTTGCAAATCCAAGGGCGCGCTGAGAGCTGCCGCTGTGTTTTGTTGCATGAGAATGCACTGTCTTGTAACGCGGTACTGTCTTGTGTAAACAAAATAGCTTGAACTGCAATGTCTTGCGAAACTTAAGCAATTACAGGAAATTTACAGTGTGGGCGTTAAACGTGTTTGCACAATCGGCTACACACTTCATGGTTTATCTCTTGTGGTAGTGATAGTATTATTGTGTTTCTTGCCGGATGTAATAAGTTAACTGGTCGGCAAGGTGTGTTTGCAGTGGAAACATCTGCGCCTCACAGAAAGAGGGACCTGGCCGAGGTGATTCGATTCCCGCTTCGGACGCCTTTCTGTGTGGAGTTTGTGTGTTCTCCCTCTGTTTGCACGGGATTTCTCCAGGTTCTCTGGTTTCATCCCATAACAACAAAACACACATTAATTGGCCGATAACATCATAATATATAGGACGCAGTTTCTCCCAAATGTTGGCGCCGGATAACTGTGTGGCTGCCTACCCCCCCCACCTCTGAATCGCTTTGTTTCTGCGAATACCTTCGACATTGAACGAATATTCGCGGCGCATTATAAATCATATTTGTTATTAAAGTGTGCCACCATGGCCGCATGTTTTTCCACTAGCAGCTTATATGATAGTCCTGACCCTAGGAAGGATTTTGTCTGCCAGCCCAAGGTGTGATTCTGTCAGCCCAAGGTGTGGCAAGAATGCTTGAGTCACAAAACCAGTGACCACCAGGTATATCTCAAACATAAAACTCAGTCAGTTAATCTATGCATTGGGTATGCCTAGTGCTTTAAGGAGAGACTGACCCTCCCAACACCATCGCAATGTGGAAATTCCACCACTATCTCAGCTCCTTCAAATTGCAGTCATTGAATTTTCAATCGCCGGGTGCTCCGGTTTCCTCCCACAGTCCAAAGACATGCTGCTGCATTGGTTAATTGGCCTGCTGACTAAATTGCCCCCGGTACCCTGTCATGGGATTGGCGTCCTATGATGGGTATAGCCCTGTCTTGTGCCCTGTTCCTGTCAGGATAGGCTCTGCCTCACCGCAATCCTGTATAGTATTACGCGATTTCTGAAAATGGATGGATGGATGAATTCTCAATTTCTAAGGTAATCGGGGGTGGAAGGGGTGATCCGGGTAACGCACAAAGACGGACAATGCAAAACACAAGTAAATGAAGATGTAAAAACCTGTGTACTGTTTACCAACGGCGAACAGGGGTGAAGCCTCGTTGGCGCGATGTTATCGCCCTTGCCAGTTATGCAGGAAGTTGTGGGTTCTATTCCAGACCCTGGTGCCTGTATATTTGGAGTTTGTGTGTTCTCCACGTGTTTGTGTGGATTTTTCTCTGGGTCTTTCAGTATTTTCTCCCACATTTAAAAACACGTGTTCAGATTATTTAGCTTCTACAATTCCCCACATGATGAGCTACCCTGTGTGGCCAGGTCTCCTAAAAAAAAAAAGCTCATAGCTTAGAGAGACTTTATGTCCTGAATAAAATAATTTAGTTTAGCTTTCATTCATTTTTTTATATATACGGGACAACTACTTGGCTTATCATCTGACGTGTGTGTGGTTTACGTGGGCACTGACTCACTGACCGTTGACAAGTGACGAGCAGCTGATAAATAAACCGGTGCGACATAAAGATTTAAGAAATACGGGGTTTTTTTTCACAAGGACAGTTCAAGCCACAATGTAATCTAGAACCCAGGTAACCCACCCACGTACATACGAGGGTTTACTGTAAGTACCATGGCAATGCTAACTTCACCCGGGTGTGGGAGGCTCTTCAGAGTTGGCTTTAAATCAGAAACGCTTTGGCACCGTCAACAGACCTTAGTAATGTACTGACGCTGGTTTTCACGGCTCGATTCAGTAACGGCTGATAGCTATGACCATCAGTGGTGGCTCCTCGCTAGATGCAGGCGGCGCTAGACCCCACTCGTGAAGGAAGAGAAAGAAAAAAACTTCACGAACCCTCAGAACGCATTGCTCCTTATCGTACGTACACCCCCTCATCCTCGCCACACTCCACCCGCCCCATTGCTCCACCCAGGCGGCCCTCCGTGCCCTACCTATCTTCTTCTTTGCGATTCTTTGAAGCACGATGGCTAGCTTCTGGACATCGTTGTCTTTCAGCTCGGCCTCGAAGTGTTTGGTAGAATTCGCAGGCAATACCAAGTACTACCTGACAGGGATCGCCCTACCTATAATACCTATAGATTTAGTGCCCCACCTAATAGTCCCAAACCTATAAGGTCTAGTGCCCCACCTATGTGGTGTCAGACCTATCGATCCAGTGCCCCACCTATACATATTTGCCCACCTGCCACTGTGCCACCAAACAGGAGTCCATAAAAAAACACACAACGGAGGGCAACAGAGGTAGAGGGCGACCAAGACACACATGGACTGACGGAGTGGAGGAGGCACTGGGATGGAGGGTAATGACAGAGAAACGTCAACAAATGCGATGAGATGATGATGATGGCCAACAGCGGAGGACTGGTGCTACCAAAAGCTCGTGGCCCCAGTGTCCTCTGTGAACGGGCTGCGCGAGAGAAAGCAGGCAGATCGCGTGCGTAATACGCTCACGGTCAGCTTCGCAAATGCTTGAGAGAGCCATCCATCCATTGTCGGAAACCGCTTCATCCTGTACAGGGTCGCGGTATTCCGGAGCCTATCCCGGCAGACACAGGGCGCAAGACAGGGATATAACCAGAACGGCCCGACGATGCTTCCAACGCGGGAGATAGCTCGACACGGCTATCTCGAAAAGAGCAGCTCTGAAGAGCAACCGTTAGATCCTCGTCTTCTTAACCCTCTCCCGTTGTCTCTCTTCCAGCGATGCTGTGCTGCCTGTGCTGCTGCGCGAACGGCTGCTGTGGCTACGTGAGGTCAGGGGGCGGCATCCTGTACGTGGGCGAGCACAGCAACATCGGAGGAGTGCAGACTTACAACTACGAAGGCGGAGGGGAAGAGGATCTGGTAAGATACCCACTCGTGCATCCATCTTGTATGGATGAGATTACAGTAGGATGCCACTTAATATCATCATTAGCGTCAGAAAGCGTTTGATCCTGTACAGAGTTGCGGTGAGCCAGAGCCTATCCTGGTAGACACTGGACGCAAGGCAGGGCTATACCCAGGATCTGACGCCAATCCATCACAGGACACCGGGGGAAATTTAGTCCGCAGATCAATTAACCTTAGCAGCAGCATGTCTTTGGACTGTGAGAGGAAACTGGAATGCCTATTTCACTTACATAGCACCTTTCACAATGAGGTCCCAAGGCGCTGCAGGAAAGATAGGTGGCGTGGAGGCAGCCACACGTTCAACCGGTACTACTTCCCCAAAGCGGACCTACACAGTCACGCTCCATCAATTGATGGATAAAGGCTTCCCCAAGTCAGCATAATCCTGCAGGATCCTACGACACGATGACAGACTTAGCACCTGTGCTTGAGCTGCTATCATCGCTCATACTCCTTCATGTGTGAACACGTCTTGTAACTCAGACTGTACAGCAGCCCCAGATTCTCGAATGCAAGATTTTCAACAACAAAAAACACGTTGAGCCCCAAGCATGCGCGTTTGTCAATCTTGTTCCGTAAAGATTTCAAGTCCTCCGGCTAGGTCTACTGATGCGGCTCAATGCTGTCGTGCCAGGATGTTGGCTCTCTTCCTACATTTATTCCTTCCTCTGGCTTGGATTGTTGGTGCGGGTCAGTGGTGCCGTGCCGAGATGTTGGCTATCTCTCTCTTCCAATCTGCGTCTGCTCGGGTACATCTGCTCCCTCCTTGCTTGTTGTAGAATTATTATTATTTTATTTTTTTCTGCTGTCTTTATGTCCTATGTCCTATAATGTATCGCTATTGCTTGACTCTCAGTTAATCTGTCTTGATGTTATTGACATGCCGTTCTCTCCACAGCCTTGTGCAGCGCTTTGTGACCCTCGGGTGAAAGGCGCTCTATATAAAATGCTACTATTATTGCTTCTCCGCGAGAGCCTCGCGCCGTAGCGAACGCCGCGTGACTGACGTCGAGCCGGGCACATTTGTGCAGGGCACGCAGATGAACCTGCTGGGAAGCGCCACGCAGGGGAGAAACGGATCCGGCTGGTCCGAGGACGCCAAAGCCGCTTACTCCAAGTCCAGCACCCTGCGCACCGGCTCGTCCCAGGAGTACGCCGGAGGAGTCTCGAACGGCGCCGCCGCCGCGGCCGAGGTCAAAACCGCCGCCTCGGTCGTCAACAAAACGATCACGGTCAGCTCCACGCACACGAGCTCCAGCACGGCGCACGAGAGTGCCAGCAAGCAGGCGCGCGCCACCCACGCCGGCGCGGCCGGGCAGGGCGCGGCGTTGGGCGGGATGGCGGTCAACGGGAGCGACGCGTGGGCGGCGGGCGGAGGAGGAGGGGCGGCGGCGGCGGGCGGCGTCGTCGAGAGCATGGTGGAGGGCAGCAGTAGCAGTAGCAGCACCCGCGTCATCGGCGGTGGCGGCGGCGTCATGATGGGCCCGCCGGCGAACGGCGGGTTTCACGTCCCGGTGAGAAGCCTGACGCTGGGCGGAACGCTGGAGACCGACTTTCCCAGGAGGATCGTGACCCTGAACGACCCGTGGGCGAGCGGGCAAGCCGCTCGGACGCTCGCCCGGGATTCTGTCAGCACGTGGAGGAGCGTCACGCGCAGGGAAGAGCGTCCCACCGCCGCGGTGCCCGCCCCGGTGTGGCAGCAGCAGCACACCCTCCCCAAGCTCGTGGGCATGAAGCAGACGCCGGACGTCAGGAAGTTTGTTGCGCAGGTGAACGCTTCTGCTTGACGACGGTCGTCGTCGCGTCAGCTTTGGGTGAACCCCCCCCCCCCCCGAGCGGGTCACGTCGCGAAACGCGCGTTTCAATCGGACACCGAGTGACCGAATCCGAGTTACATGCGACGTTAATGCAGCCTCCTCCTCCGGCTTTGCCCCCAGCGTTTAGAAACGCGTGTTTAGATTGTCCTGGGTATAGTCCTTCCTTGTGGCTTGTGTCTGCCGAGTTGGGCTCTGGCCCACTACAAACCCTGTATTGGATTACGTGGATACTGATGATGATCTTTCCGTGTGCGCTCACGTGCAGGCTCTGGAGTGGGCCAACAACGATCCCACGGCGCCCCCGTTTGACGGGAAGCTCATCTTCTGCTACGAGGGCCAGCGCGAGGACGATCACTCCTTCAGCCCCTGCGTCAGCGTCACCAACTTGACGGAGGAGGCGCAGTTCCGGCCGATCTTCCACTCGCCGCCGTCCATCTGCCGCAGCTCCCCACACTCCCGGGCTGCAACTCCCCCGTCTGCTTCCCGTGGCACCCAGCTCCCCCGCGTTGCCGGCCCTCCCAGCGTACAGCTATCCTAGTTCCCCCACCTGCACAACTCCTCTGCCAAGCCCCCAACTCCTCTAGCGCTTATTGTCAGATAATCAAACGGCTAGCTGATTCCACAAGCTCCATCCACCAGCTCCTCTTTCCACCAGTTCTCCACTTCCCAAGTTTCTTATTTGAGCTCCCTCCCACCCCCAGTTCCAACTCCCAGCTCCTATGAACTCTTCCCACCAGATCCTCACTCCCCTAGCTCCTTCCTAACTTTCCAAGGCCCCCACTTCCTCGATCCCTGTTTTTATGGACGTTTTCTAAATGGATCAAGTAGTGCACTAGCATTGTTCAGGTGGCGGGTATATACAATGTTAAATTAACCTGAGAGGCCTGGGTAAATGGGAAATTGTGATTGATTACGATGTGCGGTGAAACTTGTGGTGTGCATGCTGTAGGGAAGGCGTTTTCTGTGGAGTTTTTTTTACAGTGAGATAGATAGATGTTTATTATTACAGCAGAAATCCCGAGTGAGCTGGCAAGCTCTTTGTGGGATTCCTGCAACAAAGGTTCGGGAATTTTTTACCCTGAACTGCATAGTCAATGTGTTCTCATGCACTAATCTTTCTGGTTCAAAATGTGCACAGCATGTATGGCCAACGGGTAGTATTACAAAGATAAATAATGGCAATTAAATGTATATACTCCTATTTGAAATACAATGGTTGCTCATCAGAGCTGTTCTTTCGGGATAGCCACGTCGAGCATCATCATGCTTCCAACATGGGAGGCGAAACGTCGCGACGGAGAAAGGGAGATCGCCTGACATGGCTATCCCGAAAGAACAGCTCTGAATCGAGCCATGAAAACCTACATCAGTATATTTGAAGTCTTTGTCACATTTGGTCAGGCTGGTTAAACGTGCATTTGCCAGGACAATGTAACTAATGCAGTGAAGGTCAGATCATGATACCATGACACCACTATTCCGTAACTGTTCCCTGACATAACTTACTAATCATAGTTAACGGACGCCATTGGTTCTGTCCAGGGGTGGAAAATAACGAAGTATACATTCTTTGGCTTTTGTTTACCGTATTTTTACTATCTTCAAAACATTCTTAAAATGAATGTGTATTCGTTTAAGTACTTAATGTTTGTGCATAGCACATAATGGATGTGGTCAAAACAAGAGAACACACACACCTGTGCCCCAGCAGAGTACATCAGTACGTTTTAGAGTACAACAAATAGTGAATGATCATTGTAAACTTTCACTAAACCAATGTTCATTTAAATAATATTTTCTAGAAAGGCTAAATACAGTACAGTACAAAAAAGCCAAATATCTACTTCGTTACTTTTCACCCCCCGTTCTGCACCCCTGCTCAATATGTATAAAGACAAAGATCCCCCGTATAGCCTTAACAGACTGTAGGGTAACGAGCTGTTAGCGAGTAGCACCTATTAAGGTTTACACGGCACATGAGGAGATCGCTGACCAGCACCACGCTCGGCCGCCTTTGTCTCCCTAGCGGTAATGTTTACACACCACACTAGGTACTAATTTGAGGCTGAATCAACTTAGGGGAGGCCCAGAACTGGTTAATAAAATCGTCACTGGTGTTGGCCGTGAGCAGGAATGGAACTCGGGTTGCCAGGTTTGTAGCCCAGCGTGCTAACCACTGAGCCATCGCTCCCCAAACACACACACGTCGTTAGTAAGATATGACTTCGGAGCCATAGAGTTAAAACTCAAGCATATATTTTAAGAGAAAATGTCAAACACATTTATTGACGTAAGATTTTAAACAATATTAAATGTTCTGTTATAAAATGTTGAGAATTCCATGTCGATTGTTTCATTGCCCTGGCTGGGAAGTAAATCGTGCACCGCGCTATTTTGGGTGCAGTGTTTGATAGAGAGGTCAGTTCCTTGGCTGATCCCGCACGCAACATTTTAAGGTTGAGACTGCATCCGCAATACAACCAGCGCTTCAATCCAACCTCGCCTCGACAGTTTAACATAGTTCTATTTTGTAAGTGGCTTTAAAGAGGTTTTGTCAAATTCGCCGGCTGAAGTTTAGGCAAAGTGGCTGCTTACATAAAACTGGGATCAATGTTTGTGCAGATTCAGTATCCAAGACAGAACGGCTTAGAGGGGCAAGGAAACAGCAGAGAAAGGGAGGGGGAAGGCTACCAAATGAGTATCCAGCCCCAACATTTGCCAAACACTGCACCCCATATATTATGGTGTTATCGGCCAACACAAACTCTGCACAAAAAGGCTCCTAAGGCCTGAATTAAACTCCCTCAGGCAGGACCTTACTTTTGTGAGGTGCAGATGTTACCACAGGCATCTCATGTTCACCAAACCTGGAGTCAATTAGAACTGAGATTGTGTAACTCATAAAAAGTCACAATGTATGTTATTATTGTAATTATAATCGACCCCACGTATGATAGTAACACTACATAGCAACACTGCTTTGTGACCCTCGGGTGAAAGGCGCTATATAAATTGAAATTATTATTATTATTACTTTGATAGTAACACGTATGATAGTAACACTACATAGTAACACTGCTTTGTGACCATCGGGTGAAAGGCGCTATATAAATTGAAATTATTATTATTATTACTTAGGGGAAAATGGCGAGCAGCCTTATAATTAAAAAATTATTCCCCATAACCGAGGAATTATGCATCCAGCCCCATGTCATCACAGATACGACAGGCAAACACAACAATTAAATTATCAATGGCCTGACCCATGTGACGGTGTCTTTGAAACAATGTACAAAGTGGAGGCACGTGTGCTGGGGAGGGTGACCACCGTGCATATAAACAACAAATTGTTATTGGCTGCTGTGGGGTCAACCAGGAACTCTATAAATCCCCTGTAATAAAAAATGTACATTTCTAAAGCACGGTTCACCCAAAAGTCACAAGGCGGCCTATAGGAAATCTAGCGGGTATTTGGCCTACTCTTTGACGCGTCTCAGAAGCGGTGGGAGTACCCACACTTCACCCCGACACACGCGACCTGCCGATCGACTAACTCTGGTCTTCGGCATTTATCCTGCTGGGTGGACACAAGAGGAAGAGTAGGGAAGGGAGCTAAGAAACGCACCACGAATTGTTTCAATAGCATCTAAACAAATGGTACAAACGGTTTGTTTTAAAACACGGCAGCTGCAGCCATCCTCTAGTTGAGGCCGGCAGACGATCAACGGCCCTGCCCAAAAGCCGTGCCGGGTACCTCTGCCCGGGCGCCCTCGCCGGTGCTACTTGAGGTCCATAAAGCGAATGTCCATGACGAGCAGGATGTTGCGGGGCAGGGGCCGCGGAGCCGGCGAGAGCACGGTGAACACCTGGCGCTCCGAGTCGACGGCCGTCACGACCAGGAAGCCGGCGATGCTCGCCTCCACCAGGTTCTCCTGGGGGCTCTCCGCCATGCTCAGGCTGAGCACGTGGTGCACCAGGTCTCGCCCCGGCGTGATGGGCACCACCTTCAGCTGGTTCTCCTCCTGGGACATGCCGAGCGGCAGGCACGAGTCCGGGATGGGCGGCGCTCCGACCTGCGCCGCGCAGACGGGCGGAGGGTCAGGCGAGAATACGGTGGGCAGCCGTCGGCTGACCTATTCGCACCCGAGATCACCGGCCGGTGCCCGCCGATGTAATGTTTACGCACGGTTCTTTTGTCGTTTAACCGTTGGGTTAGAGCCTCCCCGAGCCGTGTGGGTCACGGGAGTTTTTTTTTACTGTACATCACCGAGCTGGTCAGTACGGGTTGGTAAAGGCAGGGAACGTACACGCGGGAGCAGTGCACCATTAGGTTTTGAACGTAAACGCGGGAGCAGTGCACCATTAGGTTTTGCTGCACTGCCCTCTGCTGCTCACAGCTCATAGCAGCCCTACATCAGCGTGACGCCTGTTTTATGCAGCGGTCATCCATGCAAGCACGATCTGACACGATTCCACAGGCAACTAGGTCATATTTACCCAAAATTATACAAAATAAGGGCCGCGTCTTACTTAACAACGCATGAAAACCACGGAATACAACAACGTGAATGCACATTTGCACACACGTTGAAAAAATCACGTATTATTTTTGAATGTTAAGGCCCACTTTGTAGAGCTTGACGTCGGCGAACTTGACGTCGAAGGCGTGTGGAAAGTAGGCGTTGCGGAATCCGTAGAAGTAGCGGCGGACCAGCTCGTCGCGCCCCTCGCGGCGGAAATCCTTGGACCGCTCGACCACGCCGCCCGACTTGGGCAGCAGGATGGTGTTCACGAAGTGGGGCAAGTCTCGCTTGAGCTCCGTGTACAGCCGCTCCTGATCCAGCACCAGGATCACGTCCACCTGCCAGCATCGAACAGACGAACAAGTCACTGTCATCGTCGCGCCCAATCTCGGCTCGATCCGACCATTTTGGACATTTAGGGTCGGTAATGTGCAGCTTCTCAAGGTGACACTGTCCAGAACACGCTTTCTGTGAGACCGAGGACGGTGCTTTGGAAAGGGACGTACACACTGAATGAGACATTTGGAGAAATTAGCAGAGTAACCGCACTACGGGCAACCTTGTTCCGTGCATGCAACACGTTCTTCTGGCGTCAAAATAAAGGCAAAATAGTGCTTACGACGGTTGATTGTACTGGTGCGAAAGTGGGAATTTAAAGCTGAAAGTGATAAAGTCTCAGGAGAGTAATCAATAAGTGGGAAATAAAACTGGTATAAGACAGAAATGCCTCGGTGTTGTGCAGATTAAATTTGTGCCTATGAAGGATTCAAACTCCCTACCCTCAGTCTGCACA
Organism: Geotria australis; assembly: GCA_036362915.1. Lineage (NCBI taxonomy): Eukaryota > Metazoa > Chordata > Hyperoartia > Petromyzontiformes > Geotriidae > Geotria > Geotria australis. Next base: position 5,923,975 of record JAZEWU010000008.1, on the reverse strand, counting down.
TGGGTTACAAATATACAAACACTCCATTTTGTATAAAAGATTAACTCAACTGTGGAGCTAAACGACACAGTACAGAAAAAAAAAACATTGTCATCCATCCATTTTCTAAACCGCTTGTCCTGGTGAGGGTCGCGGTGGCAGCTGTCCAAGGAGAGTGGACCAGACATCCCTTTCCTCAACAACAGATTCCAGCTCTTCCTGGGGGATCCCCAGGCGTTCCCAGGCCACCCGGGATATTTCCTAATTGGCTTGATAAAAAATGTGTCATTGCTGGAGGGCAAGTGCGATACTGCGTTAAGTGATTAGGGGTGTAGGCGGGTTGGGAGGGGGGGGGGACAGTGACCTCAAACGCGGTGGCAGCATGGATGAGGGCCTGGTAGCCGAGGCCCTTCACCCAGCCGCACGTGTTGATGACGCAGCCGCTGACGGCCGCCCGCCGGTTCACCTTGCACCGCTGGTCAAACACGTCGGCGAGCTTCGACACCACCTGCCGCGCGCGCACAATCACGTGGATAACGATAACAATGATTCACCGGTAATTCAATTAAATTCAACTTAATGCCGTTTCTCGGTTCAATCACAGTGGGCTGAAACTAAAACACAACTTCAAACCCAGTTTCCCCAGCGACTCCGCCGGCTCGGGGCTCTGACCCTGCGAGCCGCCGCTCTCGGACCCCCGTCGCTTGCCTTGTTGTAGAGCTTCACGTTGGAGCTGGGCGTGGTGGAGCCAAAGTGGTAGACGAGCGGCGCCTGCAGGTTGAAGCCCTCCTCCGTGTCGGCGGGCCGCTCGATGTACAGCAGCGCCAACGTGCCGGGGATGGACACGGAGCCCTGGCCCACGTCCAGCTCCACCAGCGTGGGCCGGCGGCCGCACCGCGCCGCGTAGCTGCACAGCAGGCGGCACAGCGTGCTCTTGCCCACGTCGCTGGGGCCCGCCACCATGATCCGAGGGCCCCGATCTTCCTCCTGCCGCTCGGCGTGGACGCGCAACTGCTCAAGGGCCGCGTGAACGTTCAGGTAGAGCAGCATCGGCGTCTCCTGCCCGGGGTGAGATGCCGGCACGGGCGCGGGTTAATGCAGCAGTGTACACGCGCCACGCACGGGCCCTTTGATGCTTCACTGCCTGTCCGCGTGGAGTTTGTGTGATTTATCCGTGTCCGCGTGGGTTTTACTGAGTACTCCAGTTTCCTCCCATAGCTAAAAAAAACCCACACAATTTGACTGATAAAATTTTAATATATAGAGGACAGTGTCTGGCAAATGTTGGTGCCAGTATACCACGTGGCTGCCATCCTCCTTTCCTGTCTCTGCGGTGCGTGCCTTTGAATCACTCTCTCTTAGCAAACGAATACAGCACGCGTTCTAATCTAAGTGGTAGATTATTATTAATACACGCACCTTGGAAACATAGGCCACCTCGGTGAGGCCCGTGAGCTGCACGCTGCAGCCATGCCACGTGAACACGGCGACTTTGGAGCCGGCGTCAAACACGTAGCGCTTGTTGCGCGTGAGCTCCGTGCCGAAGATCTCTCCCATGCCGCTCAGCAGCTCCAGCGTGGCCGTCTGCTGGGGCTCCACCTCGAAGCGCAGCTCCATCGCCTTCTCCAGGTCGAACTTCTGCACCGGCCGATCATCCTTCTTGTCCTCCGACATGGTCACCGGCTCAGAACTAGATGACGCGACACAACAAGCATTACGGCCGCAGTCAAAAAGATGAACAACACCACATTCTTTTATATGGTGTATATGATTTCATTATAAGTGTAGATGAGTGGAATGTAAGTGATGAAAGACGTCTTATTTTAAAATCACCTCGCTATAATTCACTATTAATTCTTCCCTTCTCATCACCACCATCTCGTGTTTATTCCCTCCCTTGTACGGACTTCACGTCCCTCCTCCCATACTTTGACCTCATTCTTTCCAATCACCCCCTCTCGACTGATTCTCTCCGCCCTCAATATCTGGTCACCGCTCCCTCCCTCCTCTCTCCTTGCTCCTCCTCCCTGGAACCTCCATTCTCTCTGTCTCAACCGCCTCATTCTGCCCCTCCTCTCCCTCGGAAGCCCTTCACCCCTGACTCGCGCTTCCTCATCCCATTCCTTCTACTTCAGCCTGATCTTCTCCCTATTAACTCCTCTTTATCCGCGCCTCAGTATCTGCGTCTCGCTTCGGCTGGGCGGGGAATTTGTGCGCGTTATAAATTGTATTATTATTATTTTATCCACTCCCTTATTCTCCTCACACCACCACCTCCTCCTCATTCCCTCTCTCGACTTTCTCATTCGCTTTCCCTTCTCTCTCTGAAACCGCACGCCTCTCCGCCTCACTCTCATCATGACCCTTACGCCTCATCTTACTGCCACCAACTGCTCACCCTCCTCTGCCTTTCCGCATTACTTCATCCTCGTTCTCTCTCCACCCACCCGACCTACCTCATCCCCTCTCTCCGTGAACTCTCCCTCACTCTGTTGTCTCCTCGTCTCGGCATCCTTCTCCTCCCCATCCCCTCAACCTTCCTTCACTCGCTGCCTCCACACACTTCGGTAGAAAACTGCGATCGGTCACAGACACACGACGGTGGTGATGAAGTAAACGTGCAAACTCTACACAGAAAGGCACCCGAGCAGAGAATCCAACCCGCGGACCTTCTTGCTCTGAGGGGACAACGCTCCTCACTGCGCCACCGTGCGAGTTTGTGCAGGTGTGCAGCACACAAACGTGTGTACGGGACATAGAGGTACAATACAATAATGATTACGCCCCTCACAATGCCCATAACAACCAGAGTCGGTCGTTGCCCGGCTCCCAGCACAAAGCGCGCTGCCCTACGAAACCAGCGCCCCGAGTTCGATTCCCGTTCACGGCCAATACCACCGACGATTTTCAGAACCGGTTCTTGGACCTCCCCTAGGTCGACTAGGCCTCAATATGAGTGCCTGGTGCGGCGTGAAAACATCGCCACCGGGGAGACAAAAGGGGGCCGGGCGTGGTGCTGGCCACCCATCCGCTCGTGTGCCGTGCTGGCCTTCACAGGTGGCACTCGCTAACAGCACGCGTCCCTCACAGTATGTTAAGGCCACACGGCTATATGTTAAGCGGTTAAGGCTACATGCTAAGGCTATGTTGAGGCAATGGGCCTCACACACGCGAGATTGTTTACAGGCGTCGGCGGCTTTCACATACTCGATACACGTGCGTACATACATTTGCGCGTGCATCCTTAACTCTATGACAGGGCGCACTTACGCGTGTTAATATCACGGTACATGTGTAACAATGTTGTAATTATTTACAGATGTACGAAACAGTTACCGCGGCCTACGGTCCACGCAGTGTTCCCGAACGCGGCCCCACGTGACGACGCCGCTCTGCCCCTTGACCCCGGCCCGCAGTTGGAGGCGTTCGGAAACTAAACCCATAATGAATATTAATGGCCGCTGTAAAGCTTAAAGAATACAGGGTGGTCCACATGTCTTGTGACCGCCATTTCATTCATTCATTTATTGTGAGAAAACCGCTTTGATCCTGTACAGGGTTGCAGTGAGCCGGAGCCTATCCCGGCAGACTCGGGGCGCAAGGCATGGCTATACCAAGGATGGGACGCCAGTCAATCACAGGGCACCAGGGGCAATTTAGTCTCATCTCAAACCTTGCACACTTTTTAATGCTGCAATTTCGTTGAATTACCTTCTTCTTCTTCTTTGCGATTCTTCGAAGCACGATGGCTAGCTTCTGGACATCGTTGTCTTTCAGCTTGGCTTCGAAGTGTTTGGTAGAATTCGCAGGCAATACCAAGTACTACCTGACAGGGATCGCGACGTGAACGCTTCTACCTTGACCCCCAATTACCTTCTGATTTTACGTATTGTTTGCGTTGGTTCGTTTGAACGTTTGTTGTACCGCAGGAATCCCGCATCTAGAGATTGCAAGCTCATTGGCTATTTTCTGCTGTAATAATACACATCTATACATCTATTCTCCTGTATTGAAGGAGCGCAGACAACAGAGGTGTTTCTTTATGGTCTATAGTTTGGGTTGCACGGCCACAACCACTACAGTACTGTGACTCGTCTTTACATTTCCATTTATGAAGGAGATGCGTGCATTGGCCATTTGATCCCATTTATATTGACATGGTTTTTTGGCACAGTACACCCTTATTGATTTTACAGATGCGTGCTTTCAACACAACTTATCTTACTACATTAGGCTGGCTAAAGGACGCCATTTTTGTACTTATGTACATATATATTGTAAATACGGTCATCCCATTCTCTTCTCACAGTTAGTGATGTAAAAGGCGCGGAAACACAAGGACATTTGAGCATGGATTTGCTTGTAAAGGTATAGTTTAGATGACTGTTGTGAAATACTGTTATGTAGTGTGGGTGCCAACTATAAAACTCAAGGCGTGATTGATTGGGTTTCTGGACGTGTTGGTAACTCACACGGGCACAACACTGTTATATAAAGTGTCCAAACATATCGTATACGAAGCCATAGGGAGCGCCAACATAATACTCTCTTTGACCTGCCCGAAGCCAGAGGACAGTGGAACCCATAGCGGCATAGTGGCTAAGCCACGCAGTGTTAGACTAGGATTGGATTTAAATGTTCCTCTATTTCTTAAAACACATACAACCATACCTGGGACCTCTGCTGAAGAAGGCCATCGGCCAAAACGTCATCCATTCTATCTACAACTTTATCTTTTATGGCAGTGTTATTGATGTGAATGTCGTGTTTTTGCACTTTGCTACCCCCAATATAAAGTGACTCAATGCGCCATCAAATGCGAGACAACCTCTGGAGCTTAATTAGTCCTGTAATTCAGCATGTTGACGACGACACCAGTGGTGTGGTGCCACCTCCAGTTGCTGCGTTTCGCCCTTTCGGGTCTACGCATCGACAGCGAACGCGCTCAGCTGCCTCGACCTTGGAGTGTGTGCGGGTCAGCAGTATTTATCTAATGCGTATAGTACTGTGCTGTTTTCAAAAGGGCTCACCTGAATTATTGACCGTATATTATTCAACAAATGTATCATTCAGCTGGCGATTGTGATTACCGTTTATAATGAACGTACTATGTAACTATACTGTTTGCGTAAATTGTTGTTGCTCCTCGGAACGGTCAGGTTGGCAATAAAGGTGGTGTTACATGTTGCATTTACGCTTCGTTCTCAAGATACCGGGCTAATCCAGTGCTCAGGTACTCCGGTATATATATATTTTTCAAAAAACCGTTATTTCAACAAAGTGTTATTTTAAAGACCAAATCTTACCCGATAACAGCTTGAAATGTTTAGATTTTAAAAATTAAAATAATATGATTTAAAAAAGCGAAGAATGAAGAAGATATGTAACAAAAACACCTCTGAAATCACTTGAAATCAAGGCCCAATTGTAGATTGAACAACCCGATTCTGCAGAAGTTACTGCGGGGTAAATGCTAAACTCTGGGACTGCCTGTAATGGCACAAATGATTCTGCAGTGAAAACACAGCTACATTCTTACAAAAGTCACCATAGTATTGCATGCTCTTCAATTTTCCAGCTTTGGGAGTCTGTTAAAAATATGTAATGTAATTTTCAGATGACGAAAGAATCCCGTTATATGCAGGACACAGTATATCCACTCATGTTGAGTGCACACTGAATGTGTTATATAAAACTCACTCATTGGTGAAAGGACTGATTGATCACTTCCTATACTAACTGGACTGTTTCGGTTGTCACCTGAAAAACATTCTGCAAGTGCTCATGATTGACCTCCTCAAGA
>JAZEWU010000008.1:5894340-5912572 GCA_036362915.1 Geotria australis | reverse complement strand
TCACCACCACACAGTCCCCCCCCCCGACCCTTAACCCTGTCTGTCGCAGAGCTTAAGGTGGCTCTGTTACTGAATCCCGCTGTGATGTCAGAAACCTACCCCCCGCGCCGCACGTCTCTCGTTTGATTTGTGGGCTGTCAAACATTCGCATGACGGATCAGTCCATTGGATGGCAGTAGCAGTACAGTCGCTCAATAGCGAGACGGATATAAATCGATATACTTACGTGCTTAAATAGCACCGTTGTGTGTGTATATATATATCCAGACTAAAAGACACAAGGCTGACTTCGGGAACTAATACCATCGCCATTGAACGAACCACGCATTATAAATTGTAAAGTAATACTACTAAATAATTAACATGTGGTAGCAAGTCTTGTACTCCTGATACGTGTGTGCCGCACGTCCGTGTTGGACACGACATTCGTCTAACCTCAAGAGACAACGGGCCGGCACACAGTGGGGGTGCGTCTTACTTTCCGGGTCGGCCTGTCTATCGGGGGAATACGGTAGTAAATGGCTTGAGCGAGCAATGGCTGTCGCGTCACGACGCGCCTAGGTGTGGCCCTAGTCGCTGCTGCAGAGCGGTCTCGACAGGACCTTGACACGACCTGCACACGGGGCAAGACACCACCCCCATCGATTGTACCGCTCTATGCCACGGCAGCTGTGGCGGTCAGGGTTAGGGCTGAAGGACATGTATGGGCGGCCCGGGTCGATTCGCATTTGTAAGCCGAGCACGACCGCACACGGCACACGAAGGGGTGGGTGGCTAGCAACACGCCCGGTCGCCTTTGTCTACCGAGTGGCGACGTTTACACACCGCACTAGGTGCTGCATTCATTTCCGGCTGGGTCGACCCTAGCGCGTGCCCAGGATCGGTTCAGAAAATCGTAACTGGTGTCGGCCGTGAGCTGGGATCGAACTCGGGTCGCCGGATTTGGTAGCGCAGCGGGGTAATTACTAGACGTCAACACACACACCGTACGTACATGTTGCTTTCCACCATCACAGAGGTTACACAAAGACAAAGATCCCCGTATAGCCTTAACAGACTGTAGGGTCACACACACACAGATGCATGCAGAAAGCCTATCAGCAAATCAACCGCAATGCGCCGATAACGTCACGCCTCGGAAGCGAAGCAGGGTTGATGCTGGATAGTCCTTGGTTGGGCGAAACACCACTACCACCATTTGTTGCAGGTAGCGCAGCAACATGCATTGTTGTACGGCACTTCAGGGCTCCCACCGCCTTCAGTTCGCACTGTAGCGTGGTGACGTAATGACCCCCCCACGACACAGCACAGCGTGGGAGTACCCTCATCCAGCAGTAGACTCGATTGAAGGGTTGTACGTGTGCATACAATGCACCGGCTTGGAGAAGACGCACACATGATGCGCTACAGCAGTGGTTCTTAACGTGGGGTGGCACCCATCCCCTGCGAGGCGAGATGCCCCTACTGGAGATGCGAGACATGCCAGATTTTTGTAATTATTGTATTCTATCTATTAATAAGGGGTACGAGAACACATTTAGAGAAGCAAAGGGGTGCAGGCTGCAGTGAAGGTTAAGATCCACTGCCCTACACACACCCTGTTCACCAATATGGTGAACAGGGTGTGTGTTGTTGAACCTAACATCGCCTATCCATCATGGATAATATACATATCCACTGACATACACGTAGCAGCAATGACGCTGTCAATCCATACACACCACCAGCCACCATGTGTACTCAACACCGTCCATCCCGCTGGAATGGAAAATACAATGTGTAGGAGATACAAAAGCCATCCATTGTCAACCCACGATATACTTGTCCACAGAAAGCATCATGCACCAGCGTGTTCACGAATCGTCCAGCAATCACACCGACCATACACCCAGCAACAATTCACCATACACCCAGCACCCCACCATAAGTGTGAATGACTTCCCCCTCCCCGCACTGCAGCATACTGTACACGCGTACCGTCGGTGAAATCCACCTTCCCTCCTCGAACCACGTGCCCGTTATTCATCATCCACATCCTCCCGTCACCATCATCACACGCAACACGTCAGCTCCCCATCAGATAAGCCGCTCACTTAGTCACTGCTCCCCACCTCGCTTAAGCACGTCCCGCGCGTTCTCACACTGCCCCCTCCACACAATTTAGTCATCACCCACCCGGTGCGGAGCTTCCCATCTCACTGAGGAGCAACGCACTAACTCGACTAAGCACCACCACCACCTTTAATGACTGCGTCTCTCGTCTCATGGTCAGAAACCGCTTAATCCTGTACAGGGTTGTATTGAGCCTGACCCTCTCCCAGCAGACACAGGGCGCAAGGCAGGGCTATACCAATGATGGGACGCCAGTCCAACACAGGGCACCGGGCGCAATTTAGTGAGCAGATCAATTAATCTATGCACCAGCTCGTGTTGCAGCAGTATGTCTTTGGACTGTGGGAGGAAACCGGAGTGCCCGGCGAAAACCCACGCTGGACACGGGGTAATGACTACATACGTACATTCAATTGGCTATTGCTGAGCCATTAAGTCCAATAGGATTAATTGTCTTTCACACAATGGATATCTGGGTCGCAATAATGACAAGCTGGGAATGTCATTGTTAACAGTGTTTCATTGTCTGACAATAGAATATGTTTGAGTTCCTTTGTAAGCACACACTGTTGGATAAAGGCCGCCGCACAAGTTATTGCGGTCATATGGGTTGTTTGCTCATACAGTACTTAACCATGCTGGTGTGCTTGGATTGGTGAAAGGATTAACAAAAGACCGGTTCGCATATCACTGGCTACTGATGTTAGCCATGGTACCATCTAATATTTAAAATTAGAAATTAATAATTTACACATTTGCGAATTTGGCTGACACTCCACAAGATAAGCCTGCAATTACAAGTTGTTTTGCAGGTTTTTAATGATCAGCTTTGGAGACGACAGCATGGTTTGTTGAGTTGTCAAAACATGTGACAGGCGGCTGTGGGTATCACGCCATAAAATGGCGCTGAGAACTGCCCTACTCCCCATCCTTTTAACCAAATTCTTTCATCTCATTGAACCCACTGATCGATCCTACTTGCTGATTTTCCTCCCAATCATTCCCTCCTTACCCACCCACATTGCCATTCAACCAGGTCACTCGTCAGTCAGCATTTTAAGTAAGCTTAATCTCCTGTCATCCTCTCAGTTTGTTCCCTCGCTGACCTATAAACTCAGCCTGGCCACGAGCCTTCCACGCATTCACCACAATCACGATGCTCTCACGCCTTTCACACACTCGCCTTCCCCTCACCCACCCTGGTCCCTCACCATCTGTTGTTCGTCCACTCCGGTCACTCACGTTCCACTTGGACACACCGGTCACTCGCCCAGCCTTTCTCGCCCCCCCCCAAAGCAATCACATAGTTGTCATTCATCTTCCCACCACCCCCCCAGCTGAACCCAGGCAGCTGCCGGTACACCCGTTCGCAACCGCCCGCTCACCGCCGGCAAGGTCGCGCCGTCCATCGTGACGTAGATATTTCCACCGGCTTAGAGTGCATTTTGCGTTCGCGTAAAAAAACCGAATCTAAACTCCAGTCAAGCCCTGTTGCACTTCAAATGCACCCGAGCTGCGGGTTCACTGTTTAAATATATTCTGAAATGACCTCTGTTTCATGAAACAAATTTGCGCGCTTGTGTGTTTTTTGCGCAAGTATTCCCATCCTTTTCTGAGAGCGCCAGGGACCGTGGGGGCGGTAAGGGGTTAACCGCACCGCACTGCAGCAGTCGTTGGAAAACGCAGGCAGTCGGGGGCCTTCCCTCTCGACTGAACCGCCATGACGCGGTGCATGCGAATGCGTAATTTGAATGGAAAAGTAGAACACCTCCCTGGAGGACAAGCCCAATGGCAAATAGAAATGTAGTATTTACTGACGAATGCCCCGTCTCTCTGTATATATATAATAGCATTTTATAGAGCGCCTTTCACCCGAGGGTCACGAAGCGCTGCACAACGACAGAAAAAAAAACAACTAATAAAAACCAATGCAACAACAAAAAAAATATTTTAAGGCTGCTTCGAATACACTGAAAGGTCGTGAAACTGGCCATCTTAAGAGCGGCAAAAATCGCACACCCCAACTATAACAGTTCAGGTGATTATAATGTCATGACGCAGCAGGCAGTGCTAGCGTAGGATGATCCACTGTACGGGATTATTATATTTTGCTGCGCCCGTCTCATTCGCCTGAGATAAACGCAGTGACATTCGGCAGCTCACAATGCAATTTCGTTGGCTTTGATCGTTTGGAATGGGCTACAGAAAATCCAGATTTGTATTTGTTCAACATTGGCACAGCCGACTGGTTAGAATTACCTTGGAGTGTCATATTTCGATTATAATCACAATTCCTGAGATTAGCTTTATTGCCTAGCAACACGATAAAATCCATCAAGCCCTATAGTAGGCTGAAGCAGTGAAATGCAATTATGTTCGAATTCCATTCCCTACAATGATACATTGAGGCAATAAAGTATTAATTTAATCTTCAAAATTACCGTTTCAGGGTTACTACTTGTTGCAGTGTTCATGCAACTGCACCTAAAAATGCCACATGTCCCGATGTCCTGTTCGCATGAGCAGAGCAGCCACCCATGCATATGAATCCAATATCTCACGCACGACATTAAAGCCGTTGGCTTGCATCGTTGTCCGATACACAGTTTTGTTTTCCAAACTTAACGGTCTTTGTCACACTGGTAGCTGATGTCACGTAGGAGAAATGTTTTGCCCCGTGCTATAAATATCGGCCCACTCCCGGCTGATTTTCTTTTTAACATGCTAATAAACCGTTAGTAAATTGTATGTAATACTCATTGTAAAATTTACAAGGATTTAGTGAAAATCTAGGGAGAGGTGACTACTCATCCCTGTGAATGTTGCAGACACGCAATCGTGTTTTTGTCACTGTCGTACAAATCTATGTGTAGAAGCCAGTGGGGTGCTTTACCGAGCCGCTTGCTTGCTCGGGGCTCCGGAATTTCGGATACAATATTTTCTCAGCTCTTGGCCATTTCCTTGCCAGACCCCTCGCCAATATACACTTGTTAGAGGGTGTCCTACTCCCACCAAGGTGTCAATCGCACATGCCGTGTCCCCTGGTGGCCACGAAACCCAAACCTTCGCTATAAATACGACCGCCGTTACGTGAGCCTGGCTGCTGCCCTTTAGCAGCAATGCAGCCTCTTGCTAAAACTAAATGTCAAGGATCTCGAGTATCGAACCTCGCCTTCATAGCGTGAGGGGACATCGCGGGTCAGGTTGCAGGATTTGAACCCGTGTGCCAAACTGTAAATCTTTCCCGCTGATGGGTGACGCGTTTTATTGCAAGTGTGCGTAAGGCAGTGTCCAGTAGAAAATGCGGCGTTGCGCGTGACGTCTTTGTGCAGAACTTTCAATGAAGGGCAAGGTGGCGGCTTAAGGAAAGCATTCTTTTTCGCCATTTGCGGTTTTTTTCCATCTCAGTGCAGCACCACCGCCACCACCCTGAGCGGATTTGATTCCAAACCTGTTCTGCCGCCTGTCTGCTAGTCTCGCCCCTAATCTTTGTCTGGGTCCTGAATCTTTGAATGCCTCGCAGCTGTGTTTGACTTACGTTTTGGCAGTTTTAAAGCGAGTAAAGAGGGATGGATAGATGTTTATTATTACAGCTGAAAATACTGAGTTTGCAAGCTCTGGATGCTGTATTATTGCGACACAACAAACGCTGAAGTTTACAACTGCCTTTCAATCCCCGCAAAAAACAGAAAGTGGCACAACGCCTTCAGATTTCATTAGCACTGTTTACAGATGAGTAACGTCCTAATCAACAGGTGAGAACCTATTTACATAAACAGATGAACCACCATCTTTCATCGGTGTGTGGACATTAGGTATTCCGCTAGCATTGGTCCGCATAGGCGCCTTTTGTTGTGAAGGACAGAAGCTTAACCTTCCTGCTTCTACAATCTCATTGTCAATTCAGTGTACCCGGATCGAGGCCAACCATTGATTCTTCTAGTCCCCTCGTCCACCCCATTAAAGCCATGAAAAATTCAGCAGCAAAAAATATATTGCAGTAAGAGCGTGGCCATGGGTAAGGGCCTGGCCGCTTGCAAGCCCCACTCCCCCCCATCACCCCCCCGGCCTTGTTCCAGAAAGTGCACATTTGCCAAGTTGTCCATCAACAGGGCATTTTCATGCCAGGAGGTGCCCTGTTCAGAATGCGGCCCTAGTGCTGATGGTGCCGCCGCAGTACTTATTATTAGCTCTCTGCAGAGCCCTCTCCGGCGAGGCTGTTTTTTTTTTAAGGTTACTGCGACTAAAGCTACGCCCTGCTGCCGGACACTTAGGATCTCCTGCAATGATTGTACGTGCGAATGCAGCAGCCCGGAACGGTCATCGTAACGTACATGTTTTATCAGGCATTACATTTCAGGCTTCATAAAACCAGTTTGGAATTTATGTACGCAGTTACATAAGCTCCATACAAGTACTTGTTGCATCTCCTTAATGTATTTTTTCCCAAGTTCCTTTTTTTAACTACCTCCTGCACAATATAAACTGCCTTTACTTATTTACATAACCGATTTGCAATGTTATATTTATTGTCCTATTAGATGTTGGTTTCCTTTGATTACATCTCCGGCTTCGTAATATCAGTTTTCATTTAATATTTTCCATTACATATGCGGCATAAAAATATAAATTTCCCTACAAATACTTCTTGCATTTGCTAATGTAATTGTAGCCATACAATACTTACACATCCATTACGACCATGACATACAGTACAGTATTTCTTTCATTACCTATTGCATTTGCGAAAATGTGCCGAGCCATTGCCGCAGTTTAATCACCACGGTATTGAAAACATTTCAATCGCTGTTGTACGACAGAACGTGGTGCGTCCCGAGGTGAAATAGCCAAAAAAGGTGAAACCGGCGTTGAGAGCCAGAGGTCAAAGGTCCTCCTGTCCATGGTGAAATAGCCAGCAGGGTCAGTGTGTGACCGTAGCGTAAGTGGGGCACAGAGCGAATAATCAGTAGCGCCACGGTAAAAACCCATCACTTCAGAACCGGTGCGTCGCTGAAGACCACGGGCCCTTGGCCAGACAGGCAACGGACACTGTGACCTTGGCTTTCTGGCGGCCGACATGTTGGGTAGTGCTGTGTGCACGTCGCTGTGGTTAGGGGGTGGAGCTGGGAGGCGAGGGTGGGTGATGGAGGATGCGGAGGAGGAACAAGGAGGAGCGACGGAAATCGTGACGACGACACGGCCATCCGCCCCGTTTAATAACTGCGAATTACGCCACCGGCTTTTTCTCTCGCGAGGCAACGGGAACGCTACCAGACTCTGGTATTTGGCAAGGTTTCGAATACTCTTACAGGTGAGCTGTGGAATCATTTGCTTTATGGGAGGATTTCTTGCTTGTTGCGTCTTTCTGCTGGTGGGTTAGAATTTAGATGATTGTTAGCTTTTCCGGCTGTTTGATGAAAAATGCAGGCTACGTTTACTGGATTTTATGACTGCGGCAAATATGTTGTCGCAATATAGTTTCATACGCTGGGTTCTGTTGGAGGAGCAACAGATTTAAATGTCTGTACCCTACTGATGACGTTCAATGAGAATTTTGTTTAGAAATGTACGTTTGTATAAAATAAGACTCGTTGTAAACGGATTGTTAAAACCTTGTAAAAAAAAACAATCTAAATAATTACGTTTGTATATTAGAATGCAGTCATGTAAGACTCCTAAGAAAAACGACAAATAGGAATTGCTAAAAAATCTGAAGACAACGTTATCACAATGGATTTTCACATTGTGCTCAATCACTAATATATGGCAGCAAATCAAAACGGATGGAAAATACATTATTGTACCGATAATAATACACTGCTCAGTAGTTATATCTACGGTGAAGGCTGGCCGAGGATACGATGGTGCAGACTCGGTGACATCTCCCAAGCTTAACTTTAATATCTTAACATTGAACGCGATAATTTCCAAAATGTTTAATTTAGACGTTCAAAAAAGGTAAATCTGTACAAGCCAGAATATGGAGAAATGTGCTTTAACTGCAACATCCTGTTTAGTTTCATAAACTGTAACTGTATGGTCTGAGCTCGCAGCTTGAGTAAAGCAATTGCAGGCTTCTATTTTAAATTCTGATGAAACGCTCCGTCACACTGCAGTGTGGATGACTCACCTCTCCCCAGCAGTCTTGACCACGATGTCGTCATAGGGCGGTAGATGTGCCTAGGGTTTTCTATACTTGCAATGAACCTATGGGGCTTGCTTGCTCGTATGTGCCTCCAATGTCATTTAAGGTTGTTGCGTGCCCGTCCGAAAATGGGACGCTATTTCTGAAAAGTCAAGTACGAAACGTTTCCCCGATGAGTAAGATTATAGCCATCACTCATCGTACACTGGCAATGGTGATTCATCGGTGGAAAATTCCACATTCCCATAACAGGGGTTACCTTCTCTATAGGGTGATTAAAGTGTCCTCACGATACCTAATTGATTTGTGTCAGAATTAATTTAATTGACCGGGTCGAGTATATGGAACATTGACAGTTTACTCACCCGATCTGACCCCACCCCCCCCAGCTAAAATCTGAATTGTACTATTATTGGTCGCGAAAGGCACACCCTTTAAAAAGATGGAAATCCTTAATTGACCTCGGCTGGTGTGAGTTGGCTCCTGGTCAGGATTGGAACTCACGACTTCCAATTGTGACTCGAGATCTCCAACCACAGCACATCCTGGCTGGATATGATTGTGAATACAGCAACTGTATTCACAACTGTATTCAATGACGAATGAATCAATCACATAATGAGGTGACAGGAGCTCATTAGTACTCTTTTGAACGGGAGATCTGCCAAGCCTGGTTAAACGAACGAGCAGAGATTGGCAGATGTTTATTGTGGTGCTGTGTAAAACTGAATAGACTTTCACTGTGACAAGCTTTGACAGTTACAGCAGCTTTAAGATCTGGCTGTGGCAAACTGCTCATGAAAGACTCCTGTAGCTGTACCTGTTTTTCTTTCACAGGAATGCACTGTACCGTCGCATAGCGACTCATTCATACATTATTTGTGACCACTAACGTTTGCGGCTGACACTGCAGGCACTATCCCGATTTAAACAACAAAGGCCATTCAGCCATACCGTTCAAGAATTGTCTTCAGTTGTCTTTAACTTATACTGAACGAGGATTGTCTTTGTAACCGTAAGATCGGACGGGGAATTGACTTGTCTCGGTTACGCCGACATGGTTTTATACCTTATAAGGATGTTGCCCCAGTATCGTTGATAAACACACGTGTTTGGCAGATGTATTCTGGGAATTGTAATTGTCGGTTAGTGGGACAACACGTGCAGGATGGAGGATTGCGAGTTACCGAGACGGTCATTGCAGTGGCACCCAAGTGTTTTTCAGACAAGCCGAAGGACCTAAATCCAAATGGTGGTAATGAGACTGTGTAGGAGTCTCTGAAGGACGTGTGATATGTGGCGTAACTGCGACATCTAGCGGTCGGAAGGCGGTAGTTGCTCTCGGATTATCCGGGAGTCGACCGGAATCATCATCGATCTTCCCCCCTCCAACCTGCCCTGTGACTATCTAATTCAATCCGGGACGCGTTAACAGGAACGGTGCAATTAATGACATTACACCACGTTGGCAGAAAAAAAACCATCTCCCAGGATAGCTTCAGTCAGCGTTGACCTTGCGGAGTTCAATGAAAATGCAAGGGGCTGTGTAAGAAAATGGGAAACTGTAATTTGACCATCGCGCTGCTTCGAAGAATCGCTAAGAAGAAGAAGCGTTGACCAACCGTAGAAAGAGGCATTGGCGTTGATTTTTCATGACTAACCGGTGGAACCCGTGTGTGCCCTCGACAGATCACCCAAAACCAACAGCAAACATGTCTCCTCACTTCCCGGCGCTCACCCCGGACCAGAAGAAGGAGCTGGCAGACATCGCCCAGCGCATCGTGGCTCACGGCAAGGGCATCCTCGCTGCTGACGAGTCTGTTGGTAAGCGAAGCTGAGATTGCCACCCAAACGATTACTGACGTTCATTCATTCGTTGTCAGAAACCGCTTACTCCTGTACACGGTTGCGGTGAGCCGGAGCCTATCCCGCCATACACAGGGCGTAAGGCAGGGCTATACCCAGGATGGGACCCCAGTCCATCATAGGGCACCGGGGGCAATTTAGTCCGCGTGCCTTTGGACTGTGGGAGGAAACCGGAGTGCTCGGCGAAAACCCACGCGGACACGGGGAGAACATGCAAACTCCACACAGAAAGGCACCCGAGCCGCGGCCACACGAGGCCAAGCACTAGGAAAAGGCCTCCACGAATGCTGTTTTATCCGTCACATTTGACGGTGATGATAAAAAATCGCCCGTACCGCCCTTGCCCCAAGGCACCATGGGAAAGCGACTGACCCAGATTGGACTGGAGAACACCGACGAGCACCGCCGCTTCTACCGCCAGCTGCTGTTCAGCACCGACACCAGCATCAGCGAGTCCATCGGGGGCGTCATCTTCTTCCACGAGACGCTCTACCAGAAGTCGGACAGCGGCGTCCCCTTCGTCAAGCTCGTCAAGGACAAGGGCATCGTCGTGGGCATCAAGGTGGGGAGCCAGTCACGGATCGGGATTTTGGTCACGTACGCCTACGTATAAAACTAGACAGCGCGTTAGAAAAAAACATTTCCTCCCCCCCCCCCCAAGCCAAATAAGAAAAAACATTTAAGCGGTTTAAAAGTTTTTAAATGCGAGCTTAATATAACGCCGCCATTCTCAACCGGTGGGCCGGTGTGTCGTGACTCGGCATTGTGCCGCGAGCGCCACGCAGTGGTCTGTGGGACCACAGCCAAGTGGGCCTTCAGTTTATGGTCGATGAGTGATCGCAATGTCTACATCTTCCTACAGGTTGACAAGGGTGTGGTGCCACTGGCTGGAACCAACGGAGAGGGAACCACGCAGGGTGAGTGTCGTCACCTCTGGGTTTACGAACCAAGCGAACCTCTCCACGCTCACTAATCATAATAGCCAGAAAGCCTATGAGCGAATAGCAGAGGATGTGCCATGTTGCAGAAGCTCACCGGATAGAGCTGTGAAACGCAGGTTGTGGTGGCCTGTGGGGCGAGCCAAGTGAGCACAGGGCAGTGCGGCAATATGCACAGTTGCGCTGTACTACGTTCCCACTTGTATGCTTCCTGCCTTTTAACATCACACTGATCAGCATGATGAAACAGGGAGGAACTCGCCCAGCAGTGAGTTTACAAAGGCCTGTAGATGTACGAAACATAAAAAATAAATGAGGTTGCTTTACAGAGACCTTTATGCAGCAGAGGATTGCTCATTGCGTATGATGACGATGCACATTTAGGGCGGTGGCGTGATAGAAGCACTATTGCCCCAATCGTGGTATACCTGACATTTTCCTACGATAAGGTATGCTAGCGATGAAGGTGGTGAGTGTTTACTCATTGTCTCCTGCGGCTGGGTTGCCTCAGTCTATGGCCACACGCCCAGACTTCCCCATCGTTTCCTGCCCCCCTAGCCAGCATTGAGTAACCGCGCCAGTTACGCAAAACATCCCGAGAGACATTATCCCGTGTGAGAAATCTTAACACAGCCATCCATGTCGCACTGCTCGCCTACACTATAAGCCAGCAGGAAGTGATGTACATAGAGGTTGGGATTGCAAGGATTCGTCAGTACAACAAGAAGGATTTTGAATCTGTGTGCAGCATTGAATGTGGTCTCCCATGTGTGGTCTGGGTTAGCTCTGGTGACTGGTTTCCTTCCACATAAAACCATGCGTTGATGCAATGAACCATATTGTCTCATTACATCTTTTCTGCATAATAAGCATTGCTATTAACCGTTCCAGGCTCGCAAAGCAGTTCGTAATTGTACCTGGAATGATGGTTTAACCTTCTTCCACCTATGATTTGACCTGGCGATTGGAGCTCTGCCACTCCGCGAATATAAACGCGGTCAAAAAAATGAAAGAGCGCTCAAACGTGCGCCTGGGACGGTAATCTCCATTCGCCCCACTCGATGGTTGGACATTCCACATTGATGTCACCGGAGCCAGTCCGCGCATCCGTAGTCTGACCGTGGGGTTTTCTCGGCAGGTCTTGACGGCCTGGCGGAGCGTTGCGTCCAGTACAAGAAGGACGGCGCTGACTTTGCCAAGTGGCGCTGTGTGCTCAAGATCTCCCCCAACACCCCTTCCCACCTCTCCATCATTGAGAACGCCAACGTGCTGGCCCGCTATGCCACCATCTGCCAGCAGGTGAGAACCAATTGCTGACCGTGCGCAATGTGTCCAGAGGTTCTTAGTTGTTGTTTTTATCACGGTTGCTGAGCGCACGCCCCAAAGGCCCGAAACGCGAAGCCGACAGCAGCCAAGAAAACTGTTGAAGGGGCAATGGAGTAAGAGTTGAGATGTTTCTTGAAGCTGTTCTCACCATTGGTGAAGGAATCGATGAGTGAAGTTCATGAGATAAGTAACAATATTAGTGCTAAAAGAGCGATAAGAAAGCTACCAATCGCTGGTGAGCGAATGACTGGGAAGCGAGTTCGGCTTGTGGCCATGTCACAATCTCAGTGAAATTCCACATGGTAAAATACACCTGTGCCTGCCTGTTTGCAAGCACACGGGAGGAGGAACACTCGACACTGCTATCCTGAAAGAGCAGCTCTTGAGAGCAATTCTCATACATCGAGCCATGAAAACCTACATGAATACAACGCATGACTCAATTTTCAAAAAGCGAGTGTCCACGGGTTCAAATTAGTGGAGAGTGGTGAAAAAAATCCATATCCCTCAGGTATTGAGGCCACCTCATTCAAAAGGGCAACCAACAAAGCTGTCCATCCATTTTCTAAACCGCTTGTCCTGGTGGTCGCGGTGGCAGCAGTCCAACAAAGCTGTGCGACACTTTATTGACCCTTTGGGGATGATAGGCCGAGTCAAACCCTGACTGGAATTTAAACTCGAGAGCTTCCGATTGCAAGTAGAACTCCCTGACCAGAGCATTGGTGTAAAGAAGCGTGCAAGATCAATTTCTAGTTTACGTGCTCCGACAGTTCTGTAGACGTGACAGCTGTGAATTTGGAAAGGTCTTGTAAACACTATTTTTAAAATGTGCACGGCACACCCATTGCATGCTGTAACCTAACCTTAGCCCGTCTGTCTTGCGCCTGGGCCAAAGATATTTTCAGCAGGCTTCTTATGTGACAGCCCACACACTTCCAGTGCTGAGTTTGCAAATCTGGGATGGGCTGCAGCAGACTTTTCGGGACACCGTTTGCAGATGACATTAGCAGTGTCGGTGTTAAATATTTGTTATTTCGTATTAGATGGAATTAATCAGCAGGGTATAGGCACATCAAAGTTTTTGAGTGATTCAATGGGATGGCTTGAGGAGTCTGGTTAATATTGCAATGTTACCGGCGAATGATGGAAGCGGGCAGTGGTTTTGCTCCGTGATCCATGGTTTGAGATAGAAACTTGGGTATGAATCCAGAGACTTAAACCACGAAGACCCATAGACTCGTGCAGAGACCCGTAACTGTAAATAGACACTCCTGTCATATGATGGTGGAGTTGATCAGCTGCATTTATATGCTCGTGTCGAGGTTAACGCGTGAGCCAGTAGGCGGCTTCAGGAGTAGCCTCGCCGTTAAAATCTGAAATTCTGCCAGTGAATGATGGAAACGGGTTTTACCATGTTGTGCATGGTTTGAGATTGGCGACCTCAGACGCACTGCAGGTTGTTAACGAATCATCCGTTGGAATAACAGCTAGCAGCATCTGCGATTACGTGACCTGAAGGTCTAATATAAGTAACAGGCAAGCCATCACTCCCGCGTTGAGTAACCCCCACTGCGTTTCCTGCTGCAGGCCGGCCTGGTGCCCATCGTGGAGCCCGAGATCCTGCCCGACGGAGACCATGACCTGAAGACCTGCCAGTACATCACCGAGAAGGTCCGTCCGCATGCACCTTCCCGGTGATTCGATTGCGGCCCGTACACCGCGATCCTACTGCCACCCAGAAAAACCGAGGCCCTTGTCGCAGCCGCTAAACGGGCGCGTGCATCTCCCCTCTCTCCCCGTCGCGTGGCAGGTGCTGGCTGCCACCTACAAGGCGCTGAGCGACCACCACGTGTACCTGGAGGGCACCCTGCTCAAGCCCAACATGGTGACGGCCGGCCACGCCTGCACCACCAAGTACACGCCCGAGCAGGTCGGCATGGCCACCCTGACCGCCCTGCGCCGCACCGTGCCGCCCGCCGTTCCCGGTAAGACTGGCCGCCGAAGCGCTCCTCGCGCACACGCGTAATAATACTAATAGCATTTTATATAGCGCCTCTCATCCGAGGGTCACAAAGCGCTGAACAAGGGCCGTGGAGAGAACGGCATGTCAACGACGACAGAAAAAAACAACTGATAGAAACCAAAGCAACAAAAATTGTACTGATTAAGGCTGCTTCGAATACACTGAAAGGTCGTGAAACTGGCAATATTAAGAGCGGCAAAAATCTGCCAGCGTCCCCAATGACGGCCGTCATCACGGCAAGTCAACAACGACAGCTTCACGTTTTTTTTTAATTCTGGTTGCCGGGAGACTTGCTGCCCTTCCCGTTGGCAGCAAAAGGAGAGAATGAAAGTGTGAGACAGATTGGTGGAAAAGATAGACCGTGCTGGAATAGGATCATAGAAACACAGACGCTAAAGTATTTTGGACACGTATGAGTTGCGATGGGGATAAACCGAGAGAAACTGTCTGTTCGAAGGAACAGGTGGACAGACGTCAATTTCCTTTAGGAACTGAACCTGCCTAGTGATAAAAACAACATTCACCAGCACGCGAGTCTGCGGTGTAAATTGTAGGGTGTATTTTTATCTCAGAGTCTTTACTCCGTGTGTGTTCCGCTGCTACACTGCCCACCCCCTCCACCCCGACACAGGCATCACCTTCCTGTCTGGAGGACAGAGCGAGGAGGATGCCTCCATCCACCTGAACGCCATCAACAAGCTGCACCTGAACAAGCCGTGGGCCCTGACCTTCTCCTACGGCCGCGCCCTGCAGGCCTCCGTGCTCAAGGTCTGGGGCGGCAAGAAGGAGAACCTGAAGGCAGCCCAGGATGAGCTGATGCGTCGTGCCAAGGTGAGATGAGATGGAGACGCGCGTGGAATCGTAGCCGTGAAACTCAAGAGATATTCTGGCTTCGAAGTCCAAGAACCAAGCTGGTACAGCTGAAAACCTGCATTTCAGATGACTGATTAAAAGTGGATTGAATTATGGAAAGTGAATAGTCTCAGCCTAGTCATCATTGACTGGACACAGAAATGCGGCTATTAGAATGTAAATATCGGTGTGACACTTACTTGACGGACATACTGGACAAAAGTAATGACCAAGCTGACCATCTACCTGCATGAACAAATGTCCTAACAGCAGGTGTGGAATTGGGCAGGAACGCAATTCCCAGTGTGAAAATCCCAGAGGGAATGTATTAGGCTTTCTGGGAGAGAACCCCCGCTCTAAAGGGGACGTGGACCCGGTTGCGTTCCGTGAGCGATTTTTGTTTTCCAATTCCGTTCCAAACCTAACAGTGCCTAACATTTCTAACGCCCCGATGCTGCGTCCCGCAGATCAACGGCCAGGCTTCCAAGGGCGAGTACAAGCCCACCGGCGGTCCCGGAGCTGCCGCCGGCGAGTCTCTGTTCGTCGCCAACCACGCCTACTAGAGCGTCCAGCCGCGTGGCCACACGCCCACTATCGCGAGAACGGCCCCACCACCCATGTTCCGCATGAGGCCGCCTGCTGTCACCGTTACCACCAACCACCACCACCTGCGGCCGGCTTAGCAGCAACCTCGCGTCGTAATTGCACCCGGAGCTCCTCAATACGACTTTGGCGTCGATAGCAATGCGTCGTCGGTTGTTGAAATCGTACTGCGACGGTGTTGGCTCGTGCGGTTGGTGTAATGGCTAAAGTTTTCGAGAGCAAAGCATTGATGTGTTTTAGTGGGTACTTGAAAATGCCGTGTAATGAGATCTCAGTACGTAGCCGATAATTGGAGAGTTCCGCGTGCAATTGAGCCGCTGGCAGCATTCCCCTCCCGTCTTCCTGTGCTGTCTGCTCTGTTGCTGCATCTCACCCCGCCACCGTGTAGTCTCGTGTAACGTGGTCGTGTTGATTGTGTGCGTGAGCTTGTACAGCTGACATTACCGTAATCTATACAACGTGTAGCCATTTCTTGAGTAACCGAAGTAACCACCAAAAAAAGTAACACTCCTGATCCCGTATGCTGTTCGGTAGAAAGGATACATTTAAACGAGGTGGTCCTGTCATTTCTCAACGTGTACTGTAGACTGGGTATCGGAAACATAGTCGGCAAGAGCAATATTGCGAAGGTGATGAGTAGCGCGTGACCTTAGACTATACAAAGTGGAATATTATTTGTATGCATAGGTGGCTTGCTCTTCAGCTATTCAATCACACGAAGCTAACGGTCTAGTTATTTCACGTGTGTGCATTATCCTTAACTCCTCCACGTCGGCGTGTGTGCGTGAGCGTGTCTAACCTGTTGTTGTTGTTGTGGGTGTTGCTGCTTATTATAGAGATTATTAACATCGAGGGTGCGCCCCGTCTCCCAGGCTTATGAATGTGGCAGGCGACTGCTGGTCATGTACTGTACAGTGTCTGTGCTGTGAAGAGGTGTTGTGCACTGAGCATGAGCATATAATAAAAAACGGAGACTTAGAATCGAGGTGGGTGTGTCGTTCATCGCCGTCGCGAGAGAAGGGCTGAGAAATCTTAACGTCGGGCACAAGTCTAGTCGAGTTGCGTGTACACGGACCAGCCCCGTTTGTCAAGCCACTGCTGGGTCAGGGCCTCCCCGTGTTATCATCTGCATGGCTTGGGGAGACCTTGGATGTTTCAACGGGTGCTAAATGCAAATAAATCAGATTTTAAAATTGGGAGAAAAAAAACCATCTTTCTTTTCGCCTTGACTTCCGGAAATGTAGAGGGGGAGAATTTTAATGTTTTTGTTTTCAAACTAGACCCACTAATGTAGGTTTTCACGGCGAGAGCTGTCCTGAAGGAACAGTTCTTCAGAGCAATTTTTAGACCTACAACATTTTGCATCTCGGCTTGAGGAGTTTATCTTAGGCACTTAATATAATCATCACCACTACCCGCTTAATCCTGTAGAGGGTAGTGGGGGGCTAGAGCGTATCTCAGAAGACACAATGGTGCAAGGCAAGGCTATACCAAGGATGGGACGCCACTTCCATCGCTGGGCACTGGGGGAAATTTAGATGGGCCAATTAACCTAAGCAGCATGTCTGTGGACGATGGGGAGGAAACCAGAGTACCCGGCGAAAAAACACGTAGACACAGGTTGAACATAACTCCACATAGAAAGGCACCCAGGCCGGGAATCGATCCCGCACTCGTTTTGCTGTGAGGCGGCAGCGCGAGTCAGTGAACTACCATGCCGCCCATTTAATATAATCCATCCATTATCAGAAACCGCTTACACCTATGCAGGGTCGCGGTGAGCCGGAGCATATCCCGGCAGACACAGGGTGCAAGGCAGGGCTGTACCTAGGATAGGACGCCAGTCCATCACAGGGCATCGGGGAGGAAGTTAAAAAAATATAACTTGTAGATTTGTTTCTGACAGATATGGCAAGGAGGCACATTGTCCCCGTATGTATCCTGTTGTATTTCCCACAACGACGCCAAAGGGTTAATTCTGTGTTATGTGGCAAGGGTCTGCCCGGCATCACTGGACCCCACTGCACGTTCCACCGCTCTCACCAAACACACAGCAAACACTCGTACACCCTTTCCCGGAATGTGGGATGGGATTCTCCGTGGATTAATGTACAACCATTGGTCAAACACACAGTGGGGAGTTTATCTCGGTGAGTTGGACTTGGCAGGTTCCTTTGCTGCTTACGATCGGTTCATTTCGGAGCAGAGTAACTTCGTGGTGACTGTCGAACCGCGCACGGTGAGTGTTAGAGAGTGTGAATGGTGTGAATTAACTGTCTTAGTGGGAGTGTTTGTGTGAGTGGGTGTCAGAGAGTGTGAGTGGGAAAACGTGTGGCGTTAGAGACTTTTGATGTGAGTGGGTGAGTG
>JAZEWU010000008.1:5822311-5844338 GCA_036362915.1 Geotria australis | reverse complement strand
GACCCTCGGGTGAAAGGCGCTATATAAATGCTATTATTATTATTGTACATTATCATTTTTTCCCGTCTAATTTTTTTAATTGTTCTGTCTCGTTCGGTCACGGGTTTTTTTGTTGTTCTCAACCTGCGATAATTCTTTGCAGTGGCCGTCACTTTTGTGGAAGCACATACGCAAATCGTGACCATGCAATCACCTAATAGGCCCGTATCAACGGTGTACATCGGGACTGATGGTCGACGAATCAGCCCTCATTCAGATGCACGGAGATCCAACCCGACTTCCCGCCCAATGACCTCGCAACCGCAGGAGCAACCACGCTCACAGATTAGACCCGAAGCACTTGTGGCGCAGCATCTTGCCAGATCGGATCCACAACGTCAATCGTCATCAGCTGCCACGCTATCCTCGATTAAAGAGAAATCCGTCACCCGTCGAGCCAAAAATTTTAGTGAAAATGAACTTGGGCTACTGGTCGATGAGGTTCTTAAGAGGCGTGACATCTTGATAAAAACTAGTACAAAAAGAATCAGTCATGAAAATACATTTTATGCCTGGTATAAAATCGGTAAGGCGTTCGAGGCTCGAGGTTATAACCGCAATGGTGACAGCTGCCAGAAGCGGTGGCGTGACCTACAACGGAATGCTTTGAGCAAAGTGGAACAAGAGATGGAAAGGAGGAAGAAAGTTGGTTGGCAATTTCAACAAATGCTATCCTTCACCATCGCCGAGCAGACGTTGTTAATAAACGTCCATCCCATGAAGTGGGCGGATATGACTGGTCCTGATGGTGCAGACATTACAACCGCATCGGCTGCAGGTATAACAATTCTTCGGATTTTTTACATCCATCGATTGTCAAAAACCGCTTAATCCTGTACAGGGTCGCGGTGAGCCGGTGCCTATCCCGGCAGACACAGGGCACAAGGCAAGGCTATGTCCAGGATGGGACGCCAGTCCATTACAGGGCATCGGGGGTAATTCAGTCCGCTGGCCAATTAACCTATGCAGCAGCACGTATTTGGACTGTGGGAGGAAACCAGAGTGCCCGGCTAAAACCCACGCAGACACGGGGAGAACATACAAACTCCACACAGAAAGGCACTCGAGCCGAGATTCGAATCCGGGACCTTCTTGCTGTGAGGCGGCAGCACTACTCACCAAACCACCGTGTCGCCCATGAACATTTCAATGCTTTGCCAAATCATTCGTCATCACAGAAATATAGTGCTGATCACTATGGTGTGAAACCTCTCTTCTCTTCCAGGAAATTATGAGGAGCCGGTGGAGAACCATTTTCCGGAATTACACTTTGTGCCTGATTCGCCCATATATAATGATGATAGCTCGAACGAGATGTCGTCTGATGACAACAGACCGATCTGGCTACAGATGGAACAAAATGTATCACGGTTGACTACATCAATGACCGAAGCTCTCGATGAGCTCAACAAGCTACAAGAGATGGTGCAGGAACAGAGGAATGTTGAAGCTCGGCCCTCTGGTTTCAAGTAATGAAATAATGTGCACGCGTTATTATGTCAATAATTCTTTGATTTATGAGTCAATAATTATTTGAGTTGTAATCACTATAATGATAGGTGTCCCATATAAATGGAACCATGGGGAATATATCGGGAGCAAATCAAAGAGTGAAAATGCATTTGAACATGTACTGTATTCATATAGCTTGTTTGAAATGTTGGCCATTACTGTTCTTACGCACTTGTATTCTGTCCAGAAAATTATGGTGAACCGTGTTTAAGATGTCAGCTGTTACTTCTCAGAACAAGCATCCCAATGGGTCCATTTACAAAGGACATTTACAAAGGGGAATAGGGGACATGAGGAACCGCGGATAGCGAAACGCGGACACTGGCAGCATGGACTTGAAGATAGTCACTACCGTCAAAGACTAACCTTAGATCCCAGTTAGAATTTAAATGTCTGCATAGTTGTGATTGCTGATCTTGATTTGTGCTTGAAATGTGGCAAATGTTGGACTCTTTCCTCTCATGTTGAAAACGTTACCTATAATGTTTTAGTTTTTCCTATCGCAATCCATAACTGTATTTTAACTTGCTTATTTGAAAACGTTGTGCAATGCTGCGTGTAAATGTTTTTTGTTTGTTTAATTTACATATAAACACATTTTAAATCAACCAACAAAAACACATTTACACATAGCATTTGCACACATTTTTCAAATAAGATCGTAAAAAATACACAGCATTGCACAACTTTTTCAAGTAACCAGGTAATATTAAAGTTGTGCATTGCGATAGTGAAAAAACGAAAGCATATCAAAGGTTTAGAAGGAATAGTACAACATTTGGAACATTTCAAACACAAAAAAAGATTAGCAATCACAACTAGGCAGAATTTTCAATTCTAACTGGGATTAATTGACGGTAGTGACTGTAGCTTCAAGCTCACGGCTATATTGTTCCAGAAACGTGGCGCAGCCGCCACAAAAGCTTTTCTCCATATCTTGTAGTGAACCTAGGAACATTGAGCAGAAAGTACTTTGAGCTTCTCAGGCTTACTTTTTGTTAATCTGGATGGTTAACAAATCCGTCAATATTCCCAATAACTTTCGAAAAGCATTAACCCTTAATTAACGCAATAACAGGACAGCTGTACTGTAAATACCTGAAAGTAAATGGTATTAACCAAAAACATATTTGAGAAAATATATATTATTATAAAAATGAACATACACGTATAGTACATTACCTTTCAGAGAGGGCCACCCCCTCTCTGTGAGGGGGTGGCCCTCACCCGAGTTTGGGTGAGAAGATGAGAAAGGGGCTGAGATTGAAGCGCTTTGTGACCCTCGGGTGAAAGGCGCTCTATAAATGCTATTATTATTATTGTGCTGCTGTGTGTTATTGCTTGCATACATCAATATTTTTCGACGGTTTTTTTTCAACTTATATATCTCGCTTGTGTTTTGTAATATTCAATAAATGGAATTTCCAAGAACAAATGTGCCGATGAACGTTTCCACGGCTCGGTGCTTGATAATTGCTTTTCAAAGATGTTCTTTCGGGAGGCGAAGGAGAGAGGT
This sequence comes from Geotria australis, assembly GCA_036362915.1. Taxonomy (NCBI): domain Eukaryota; kingdom Metazoa; phylum Chordata; class Hyperoartia; order Petromyzontiformes; family Geotriidae; genus Geotria; species Geotria australis. The sequence continues at coordinate 5,841,271 of JAZEWU010000008.1, read as the reverse complement.
GGGGCGCTCGAGACGGCTATCCCGAAAGAGCAATTCTCAATGTGCCCTCAGTGCGGACATACTGTACATACAAACACTTGACAGGGTATATCAGAAGTCTGGACCCATAGGCAATATATGCGACATTGTTTTACTGTTTGATAAGCACACTTCCCAATGCAGACTTCTGATAGAGTCTATATAGATGACGAACGCCGGTCTCGTGCCATGGCAATGTGAAGTGTTAATCACTGGCTCGGTGGCCGGCACTCCCATGCTAATCTGGGTGGACAATTTGACTTTCTCTCGACTCCCTGTCGGGCTTCATTCACACCTTGACTCCGTCTCACCTCCATTCGTCCGCCCCTCCGCGCGCCTCGTGTGTTTAATGAACTGCTATCGGGACAGTTAAACACGCCGCGACGAAGCGTGGGAGTTTGGGCAACGGCTGTGCCAAACTACCGTGCTGAGACCCATTTGAAGGTGCGTAAACCAAGTGTGCGAGCCATTATTGTCCCAGGCTTCTGGGTTCGCACCTCGGGCCCTGGGCCATTGCGAGACGTGTCGCCCCCCCCCCCCCGGGGAGCCTCTGGTGGAGCTGCATGGGAAGGTGGAGGATGTGATGGGGGGCGGCGGGGGCCTGGGGGAAGGAGGAGGGGGGTGTCTTGGAATGAAGGCAAGGCCACAAACAACCCCATGCTTTGACGATTGCTCTTTAGAGCTGGTCTTTTGGGATAGCCGTGTCGAGCGATCTCCCTCTCTCCCTCGCGACGTTTCGCCTCCCACATCGGAAGCAAGCTATCCCGATAATACAACTCTAAAGAGCAACCATCATGAATCGCGCTGTGAAAACCTACATCAGTACCCCAGCAGTCACAGGGCGCAAGGCAGAGCTATACCCAGGATGGGTCGCCAGTTAATCGCAAGCACCAGGAGACATTTAGTCACCAGGCCAATTAACCTAGGTAGCAGCATGTCTTTGGACTGTGGGAGGAAACTGGAGTGCCCGGCGAAAACCCACGCAGGCAAGGGGAAAACATGTACACTCCACAAAGAAAGGCACCCGAGCTGGGAATTGGAACCCAAGGCCTCGTTGCCATGAGTCGGTGGCGCTACTCACTGCGCCACCGTGCCGCCCCACGTATGTTTTACTAAATCAAAGACTCGAGTGTGTCGGCAGCTGTGCACAAGTACAAAAGCTACTCCGCGGAACAAACCTACAGACAGGACATCCTTCGGCGCCGTTCGCTGTCGGACTTATCGGCGCCTCAATGCGCGTTCCCTCAACATACCGAACTCACACGAAGGCTTTGTGCCGCTGTCAATTTACGATTTATTTTATTTGGTCGTCTCAACCGAGAGCATCGCCGCTGCCGTGTACCGGCGCTGTCGCTCCGCGGTTTTAGCGACACCCTCCTCCTCCGACGCCCGGCGGGGAGGCTCTTCACGGCGCAGACGCAACACCGCCCTGCGCGGTGTGAACGCGGTGTGAACGCGGTGTTACCGCGGTGTGAATGCGCGGCTTTGCTGGTAAACACGCGCAAACGCTGCACGCGCGCCGTCTATAAAGCCCCCTCCCTACCCAGAACCTGGCGACAGTGGCCGCCGAGTGAAAGCGACCGCGTGTCACACCGCCGACACCTCCTGAGATCGCGCGTTAAACATCGCGGTACTGAGCCGCGTGCGATTAAACTGGGTTCTCAAGTGCGGCGAGCTGCTGGTGCCGGCCCCGGTTACCACCAATGACTGCACGCAACGATCCTCATCATTTCCTCTCACCTCTGATATATACGTGGAGACTGTGCAATATATATATATATACCGCTACGTTAAGAGATGTGGATGTCACGTGTTAAATTCTGCATGGCACATACAAATGATTGCTCCACGTGTGGATTAGAGTCTACTTCAGTCTCCTGTTAGGTATGGCTTCGGCAGAGCGACCCTTACACGCACCCAGCCAGCACACCCACGGCCTTGACGCGTCGAGGCCGTGCGACATTACGCGATCGACGGTTCGGAGTTGGCGTCTGTGCCAGTCGCGCGCGCTCCACTGCAGCGACTTCAGAAGCGATCCTCCAACATCGAGGCAATCCTTCAACATCACCGCTCGCCGCCGAGTCCCGGACGCAACCGCGGTATCTTGGGTCTCGTGGACGCGACGCCAATAACGCGATCCGAACGCGATTACCGGGAAACGAACGGCAGACGCAACAAAACCCGCCGCGGTCTCCTCCTACGAGGCGGAGGAGCGGGAGCGAAACGCGACAAGACACCTGCGCATCTCATGTAGCTCCTGCACGGGCGGGTGGTCCTCGCCAAAGTGGAGGCTGAGCAGGGCGGCCGCCCGCTCCAGCACCTCCAACGCCTCCGCCACCTGCCGCCTGAAAACGACGAAAATAACGTTACGATTTGTAACACCGCGTGGCTGCGGAGCGTTCGCCCGACGTCGAAGGTATTCGTTCGACTTGGTAGGCGCGAGGAAACCACGGAGGCAGAGGAGGCTGAAGGCAGCCGTGTAGTTAGCCGGCGCCAGCATTTTGCCAGACGCTGCGTCACATATATTATGACGTTATCGGCCAATGTATGAGTGTTTTTTAGTTATGGGAGGAAAACGGAGGACTCGGAGGAAATCCACGCAGAATAGGGGAGGAACGCGGTCGGTGTAGCGGTTTGCGCGCTGCGCTACGAACCCGGCGGCCCGAGTTTGACTTCCGCTCACGGCCAACACCAGCGGAAAATGTCCTGAATTAGTGTGAGGCCTAAGTCGACTCAGCCTCAAATTAAAACCTGGTCCTTCGTGTAAACACCGTCACCATGGCGGCAAAGGTGCGCGGTGCTGACCGCCCACTCCTTCGTGCGCTGTGCTGGCCTTCGTAGATATTCGTTGCCAGCACTTGACCCCACATTCTGTCGAGGCTGCGCGGGGGGACCTTTGTAGGTTTGTGCGTAGTTTTGTGCGCGCGTTACCCGTTGAAGAGGAGCTGCGTCAGCTTGAAGAGCTCGTAGGCCGTCTCGGGGCCGTCGGGCCCAAAGCGTGCCTCCACGGACGCCAGGCTGTCGCGGAGGTGACGGGCCGCATCCTCCCACCGCCCTGCGGCCACCGACACGACGACGCACGTTAGCACGGGGCGGCCGCACTGTGGGGCCGGCCACACCACGCGGTTGGGACACACTGTGGGAGCAGCTGTAAGAAGTCGAACCCGGTATCCGTAACTCCTAAATGTAAAATTACTCGGTGCGGCAGTGTGGCGCAGTGGGAACATCTGCGCCTCAATGAAAGAATGGTCTTGCCCGAGGCGGTTCGATTCCTGCCTCGGGCACCTTTCTGTGTGGAATTTGTGTGTTCTCTCTTCCCTTGTTCTGCGTGGGTTTCCTCTGGGTTCACCGGTTTCCATCCCACAACGTAAAAAAAACACTAATTAATTAATTGGCCGATAACATAACAATATATAGGACGCAGTGTGTGGCAATATCTTGGTGCCGGCAAACCGCCTGGCTGCCTCCTCCATGTCTCTGCGGCTTTCCTCGCGCCTCGGGAGTCCTTGCCTCTTCGAATGAATAACCTTCTATACTGAATGAATATGCGAGGGTTATAAATTGTAATCATTATTGTTATATATATACATAACAAACGCTTGCTCCGTCATAGACAGATTACCTTGCACGGCAAGCACTTGCGCGAGGCAGTCGGAGGCCTCGCCCAGCGTGGCGTGCAGGGGACCCAGCAGACCACGGCCGCGGCGCAGACACTCGGCCAGCACCTCGCACGCGACCTCTGACCCGACGGGAGGAAGGTGACACGGGGGCGGCACCGATACCCGAGTCACATGACCACCCAATGCTCGACGATGATCGCTGTGACAATCACTACGATTCGATTCGATTATTCGAAGCGTGATGGTTATATGACAGTTTCCCATTGCAACAAGTTCTGCCTTAGTTGCAGACGCGACGCATCAACCGCATACAGCTACCGGAACAACTCAATCAAAGAACCCGGCCGATCCGTTCCGACGTTTAATTCCGACTTTATTCGAAACGGGGGCGGGGGAAAAAAAATAAATCCGGGGAAAACCGAGAGCGACAGCATCCCGGCAGGGGGAGACGCACGCGACCTGCTCCCGCTAACAGCACTTGCCGTCTGGCGAGGGATACGCACGGGGGACCTTTGCGTTTGGGGCACGCGCGCGGGCGATCGCGGCTTGCGCTCACCGAGTTTTCCGCGCCGCTCGAAGGCGTCGCTGGCGCCGGCGATCATCGCGCGCAGCTCCGCGTGCGACGCCAGCAGCGGCGCGCGCGGCCAGCGGCGCCCGCAGGGCGCGGACGAGCACTCCATCTCCTCCACGGGCGCCTCCACCCCAACGGCCTGTCGGCAGATTGGTGTCGTCGGCTGTGTTGGTGAGCTGTGTCGACAACAGCAACAACCGCCGTTCGACTCTAAGTGGCGGTGACGTTACCGCAGCGCCTGTGCCAGGTCACGTGCGCCTTGGGGCTACGCGGAGTGCCGAAGGTTTGTTGGCAGGAGGTCACGGGACAGACCCAGGTGCCAAAGGCCGAATGACTGAGATGACTGGCTGGGTCACCACCTGTGCTCCCTATCGTGCCAGATTTCCGAGTTCTAGCCGCCCGGCGCTCGGCTCGCTGTTGAGAGCGTCGCTCCTCCGCCCTGAGGTGCAAAAGGTTGAGGACCCCTGTTTCAGGAAAGCTGTGTTGAGCCGTGTAGTGAACTGGGTGCTTGTAAGCCGTGCTGTGATTTGCGTTGACGAGCCGAGTGTCGCGAGGCGTGTCAGTGAGCCGTAACCTGCGTGCGTGCGCGCGCCAGATTTCTCGCGCGCGAGCCCGACACCCGCGAGCTGACCTTCAGGAAGGAGCCGCAGCTCTGGCAGAGGAACGAGTCGTGCGGGGGCGCCCGCCCCCCCTCCTGCTCCTCCTCCGCGCACGCCGCACACTCGCACTCGAAGCGGTACTGGGAGCGCAGGAGGCGCCGCCGCTCCTCCCGCGACATCCGCCCCGCCTGCGGCCCTGCGCGGCGGCGCGGCAAACACACAGATCCCCCGTATAGCCCCAGCAATCCGTAGGGTCGAGTGCTGCTTAAAAACAAAAACACTCATTAATTAGTTGGCCGATAACATCATAATATATAGGAAGCAGTGTGTGGCAATATGGCGCCGGCAAAACCGCCCGGTTGCCTCATCTGCCTCTGTGCGCTTTCCTCGCTACGCCTCTGAGTCCAGCTCTCGTCGAATGAATATCGTCGACATTGAATGAATATGTGCGCGTTCTAAATGTAGAATTAGCAGCACCTATAAAGGCCGACACGGCACACGACGGACCGGTGCGGGCGGAACCACGCCCGACCGCCTTTGTCTTCCCCAGCGGCGATGTTTACGCACTGCACCAGGCTACTTATTTGAGGCCGAGTCGTCCTAGAGCAGGCTCAGGGCCGCTACTGATATCGGCGGTGAGCGCGAATTTAACTCGGGTCGCCGGGTTCGTAGCACAACAAAGATCTCCTGTATAACCTTAACGGGCTGTGGGGTCAAGTGCTGTGCGCGAGCGGCTATCACGGCCGGCACGACACACGAGGGGGTGTGGGTGGCCAGCACAGCACGCAACATGCGCGCGTGCGCGAGCCGTTTGCCGAAGTCCGGCGTGTCGCTCCCCGTTCCGGGAGCTTCTTCAGCGGAGCGCGCGCCCCCATCCCCCCCTATCCCCCCCCCCCGGCGTACCGTAGCAGTGTAGCAGCTGGTCGCCGGCGGCGATGGGCCCGGCGGCCCGCACTGAGATGACGTCGCCGCGGAACGCCAGGCTCACGTTGGGGCGGCACGCGTGGTTGAGCAGGCTCGCCACGGGGAACAGCGCCACCGCCACGCGGCGACGCTCGCTGCTCTCCACCGCAGCCGCGGCGCCGCGGGGCCCGGGGAAAGCTGCGCGGGAAACTGGGGTCGAGGGGGGGGATCGGGCGCGGTGAACGTGCGGCGGTGGTGAACTTGCAACGGCTGCAGCGCACGTACCGCTGACCGAGTGGCTGTGTCGCCCCCGCCCGTCTTTCCTGCAGCACCTTGCGACCTCTGGGTAAAAGGCGCGACCGTGTAAGTGTAATAAAGTGTTCTTATTATTTACTGTGCGACGCACGATACGGGTATGACTGCATCGCGCTTTAGACATGCGTCGCAGCGTGTCCGCGAGTGGCCAGTGTGTCGTAGCCGTTTCTAAATGGGCTGGCGGGAAGGTGTGGCTGACAGTGTGGATCCGAAGTGAACCATTTTCGCTCACTCTAATATCAATCGCCACCACTGCATTACCGTTTTGAAATTTGGCTACAAATCATCTGGATGCGGACACGTCCGATTCCATCGATGCCGTTCTACCCTCACGCGCCGTCAAAAACGCGAATTTCGACGGAAAAAAAAATAAATCGGAAAGCGTCACACTCCGCGAGCGTTCCTCGTCGGGGTGGACGTGAGCAGAGGTCAGACGGCAGACGCGGGCCGGGCGGCGGGGGACGCGCAGCGGCGCCACGCAGCCCGGCGGCGCCGTGACGCGGCGTGCGCCGTGACGCGGCGTCGCGACGGCAAACGTCGCATCACCTGCGCCGCCGCTCAGCGTGGTGACGGCGTACGCGTTGCACCACAGCTGCAGGAGGTGCCGTAGCAGCAGCGTCCCCACCAGCAGGAGCTCGCCCCGAAGCTCGCCGGGCGCCGACCGCGGCGACGGCGCCGCGCCCGGCTCTCCGCTCGGAAACGAGAACCCCACCTCGCGGAGGTGCCTGCTCGCGTCCGCGACGGCCATCGCACGGGTGCAGAAAATGTTTTGGTTTGAATGAAATTCCAGAGGCGGGCAACGGTGCTGCTCGCTATACCCACACAGCACAGAGAGGCGGCAGTGCTGTCCCCTTACCGGCACACGGCGGTCGCGGCCCAGGCGAGGGGCAGGATGTGTGCGGCGTCGCGAGCCTCCGCGTGCGTCACCAGGTGGTAGACGGCGCGGTAGTCGCTGCGGTAAACCGCGTCATCCCCGCACCCGGGGATCTTCACCGCGGCCGCCGATGCCGCCACAGCCGGCGTTTTCTCCGCGCCCGGTGTTGCGGCCGCAACCGATCCCGGTGCCGATTCTCCTGCTGCATCGGCGGTTCAGTGTCAGGAGCGGGTTACAGTGGTCCCTCGCTTTATGATATTCATCCGTTCCGGAACACGTACTGTAATGTCAAAGCATTGTAAAGTGAGACCGATAATACTGTACATTGTTTTATGGTAATTCGTTCCAAGACCTTGGAAGTTGTTGTTGTTGTAGTGTTGACGCTGCAGCTGGAGGACAGTGCCACGGAATTCATCGCAATGTTTTAACTATTTTAACTACCTTGTATTTGTTATTTATTTATTTTGTTACTTACGTGCAACGCTGTGCGACATTGGTAAAAAAAAAATGGTTTGGTTAATTTATTATATTAACAGTTGTAAATGTTTGTTGTGTCGCAGGAATCCTGTAAAGAGCTTCCAAGCTCACTGGGTATTTTTCTGGCTATTTTTCCCCTGCAATAATAAACATCTATCTATCTATTCTGCTGTAAGAATAAACTTCTATCTATCTGTCACGAGATACCCCGCCGGTAGTCGCCGCGCGGCTCCCCAGAAGCACGATCCGGTCTCCGCACCTCTCTCGGCCTCGCCGCGCAGGATGTCGTCGCACGAGCGCGCCGTCTCCTCGTCTCCCCCGGCGGCGTCCTCGCTCACGGCGGCCGCGACATCCCGCGGCCCGGCGGCCAGCACCGCCCTCAGACTCGCCTGGACGAAGGGCCCCAGGGCCTGCAGGAGGCCGCGGCGCGCGAGGGCGCACTCGGTGGCGCCGTGGCGGCGCCGGCGCCACGCCGCGTCTCGGCACGGCTCGCCGCAGAACCTGCACGGAGCCAAGAGCGGTGCTCGCCAGGCACCGAGACGACGGTTAAGTTTTAATAACAACAATTGCTTCGTTCGTCGTGGGGGCGGCACGTTGACGATGATTCCAACGTGGGAGGCGAAACGTCGCGAGGGAGAGAGGGAGATCGCTCAATCCCAAAAGAACAGCTCTGAAGAGCGACCATCAATCTTGCGCACTGTCAAAGCGAAAGTCTGTCTACTCACGCCCCAGGTCTACTCACGCCTCAGGTATAGTCGGAGGCACATCACGGGTTGGCCGACGACACCCCTGCGACTGACACCGGCAGGAGGATAGATAGATAGATGTTTATTATTACAGCAGAAGAAAACCCAGTGAGCTTGCAAGCTCTTTACGGGAGGAGGTTTGAATCCATGCGTAGCTTAGGGGCGATCGCCGGGGGGGGGGGGCCCTCACCGCGCGTAGCCGCAGAGCTGGCACGGCACCGGCGGCAGCGGCTCGGCCTCGCGCAGACAGTGGTGGCAGCAGCGCTCCTCGGGGGGCAGGGCTCCCCCCGGTTCCGCGTCGGCGTCGGGGGCGACGGCGCTGGCAAACGCCGGCTCGACGAGGAGCGTCTCCCCTGGGCGGAGGTCGCGCGCCGCCACCAGGTGCCTCCCCGAGCGCTCGCTCCAGCGCAGCTGGAAGTAAACGGGCGGTGTTGGGAACGTCACGGGTCACCTGACCATTCGAGGCATTTTTCGGCGTCAATGGTGCGCGAAATTTGGTCACGCTTTGTGGCCCTCGGGTGAAAGGCGCTATATAAATAGAAATTATTATTATTATAAGACACACCACCAAGTTTTGCTTTAACACACCCGGGGAAAATGTGCGTCATAATCCGGAGAATACGGTAATCGCATGTTAGTTGCTCTTAAGCGCTGTTCTGAATAGGGTAATCACTGAGCGCTCTCCCTCTTCCTCGCGACGTTTCGCCTCCCACGTTGGAGGCACCGTCAGGCGTTCTGATGACGCCTCCGACAAGGGAGAGCTCTCGAGAGCAACCATCAAAAATCGAGACGCGAAAACCCACATCGGTAAATCGCACGATAATCAAACGTAGCATTTTTATTCTGCGCTCTGAAATACGCTGAATCGAACGTCTCCGTGCGTCGTCCCTCGTGTCCTCAGACGGACACCCGCTTTCATCCTCGTACCTCCACAGACACCCGTTCCCCCGCGTCTTCCCGGCGCTCCCCCGCGTCTCCTCCGTTCTCCCCGAGCGTCTCGGCGCAGCCACAGCCCCCGGTGCCCGAGATGTCCAGGTTACCGACGGCGGCGGCGGTGGAATCGTCGCCCGGGTTTAGCCGCGCGGCCTCCAGCGCGGCTTCGGCGTCGGCGCGGCGAGACCGCAGCTTGTGGGCGAGGCGCGCGGGGTAGCCGCCTGCCAGCGCGCGGGCGATGTCGTCCAGGCAGGCCTGCCCGTTGCCCCCCCCAGCGCGGGGAGAAAATCCATCAGTGACGTCGGGCGCTATCCCTGCCCATAACCACCCTTGCTTGATCGACGATGACGCTTCTAACGTGGGAGGGCGAAACGTCGCGAGGGAAATGGGGGGAGCGCTCGACACGGCGATGCTGAAAGAACAGCTTTAAAGAGCAATCATCAAAAACACTAATATCCATCCACTTGGCTGTAGCCCTATTGGCCTTAATGACACTGGACTGGACAATTACATCCTAGGCCTGCTCCTATCCACTCGAAGCAGCGAGACCCTCACCTGCACCCATCATCGAGCCCTCGCACCCGAGTTGTCAGACCCTGCCACTGGCTCCCAACACAATCCCAGATCGACTGCAAAGATCGCCTTCACTGTCCTCAAGCTGCTTCATCGATTCGCACGTTCCCATTGACCTCCAACCCCCTCCACGCGTTCCCCACTCCAGTAACTCACGCCCCGTATCTAAACCTCCGACGTTTAAATGAGAGGTCATTGCTAAGCAGCTGCGTCTGCGGTCCAGAATGCCCTCCCCATGGACCCCTGATCTATTGAGACATTTCCTCTCTTCCGGTTAAGACTCACGGCCACCACTAAGTGAACCGTGAGTAAAGACTCATTGCACCGCTAAGTGAACGGTGCGTTGCGATGCCCTCGGGCGTATGAGGGCAGCGCACCTCGTGATGCTGCAGGTGGAAGAGGGCAGCCGAGCGGTTGGCGAATGCCAGGGCCTGCTCCTCGCTGCCCGGGGTCGCCATGCAGATGCTCTGTGGTAGCACAAGATAGATAGATTTTTATTATTACAGCAGAAAAATACCCGGTGAGCTTGCAAGCTCTTTACGGGATTCCTGTGACACAACAAACAAGATGGCACAAGGAGGCACGAGTTCGAGACTGCCATCGTTCGTGGCGGGGTGGCTCATAATGTTGCTGCTAGACTTCTTTCCCACGAGAGGTCTAGCAGTTGAATTTATGAAGTGCAGTGAACCGTTGGACCTCAAGCAACACTCTGCGTGGCACAACCTGAAAGAAAAGCATCAGAGAGCGAAACAGAACTGGAAAATCCACAACAGTGTCAAGTCGTTCTCTCTTCGAACGAATACCCTTAGATGAACAACTAACGTGAGCGATATGTTTAAATATAGTTTGAGAGCTTGACTGAACGGCACAGTTCAATGCCTATAGAGACACATGGACCATAGGGATGGGGGGAACCTGCGGGTGGGTGCTCCGTGATTACCCTGGAGTAGCAGGCAGCGGCTCGGCCGTTCTGCTTCTGCTGGAAGAAGCGGTTTCCTTCCTGGCGGTGGCGCAGGGCGGCCGCGGGGTCCTTGGCGGCAGCGAGCGGCGCGCACGTGCGACGCAACAGCGCCTCGTCCTGCTCGCTGCTCGCAAACACGGGGAATGACAGCGGTCGGGTTTTCGCCGGGCACTCCGGTTTCCTCCCACAGTCCAAAAAACATGCTGCCATCCATCCATCGACGATCAGAAACCGCTTAATCCTGTACAGGGTCGCGGTGATCCGGAACCTATCCCGGCAGACACGGGACGCAAGGCAGGGCTATACTCTGGACGGGACGCCAGCTGCCGCATAGGTCAATTTGGCCTGCTGATGGACATCATATTCACAATGACTCCAGATCAATTCGAAAACAATAACTAGGGCGGCACGGTAGCGCGGTGTGTAGCGCTGTCGCCTCACAGCAAGAACGACCCGGGGTCGAATCTCGGCTCGGGTGCCTTTCTGTGTGGAGTTTGCATGTTCGCCGCGTGTCCGCGCGGGTTTTCGCCGGGCACTCCGGTTTCCTACCACAGTCCAAAAACATGCTGCTGCATAGGTTAATTGGGTTAATAGCCCTGCCTTGCGCTCTGTGTATCGCGCCGGGGTAGGATTAGGCTCACCGCGACCCTGTCTGTACAGGATAAAGCGGTTTCTGACAGTGAATGGATGGCTCGCGGAGACTCGTGCAGTAGTCGTGGTGAAGCCGGAGCCTATCCCGGCAGACACAAGGCGCAAGGGCAGGGCTACACCCGGGATGGCACCAGGCACTCTCTATGGAGCGGACATTCTTTGACAGGTGTACTGGCCCCGGTCATAGGAACACAGATAGATATCGCCGGCGAAGGGAGTCACTCTAACAGGGTACGGTATCTGGATGGGTCCGGGCCGCACCTCCACTGCGACCAGCACCGGCGGACGAGCTCCGACAGCGATGGGCGAACGTCCCCATGCCGCCTGTCATCCAGCTCCTGTTTATCGCCCCGGCTCCGCTGCCCGCTGCCTCCCGTGTTCCCCTTCCCGTGTTCCCCTTCATCGGTCCGATCTTTCCTCCGCTTCTCATCAACCCGCTCCCAGTGACGGCCCGGCTCGGCAAACCGTGCTTCTAGCGCGGAGCTCAGAATCCGCGGAAGCAGGGAAGCCATGCTGGCTGCAACAACACACGTGCGCCGCGCACTGTACGCGTTACAGTGCGCTCATAAGGGCGCTGTGGGACGACAGAATGCAATTTTGCGGTGAAATGCGACGCGCCGATGAGAGTGAAGGACGTGATTGCGTCATGGATTACGTGCTTGCGTCATGACGTCACGATCGAATTGTGAATCGACTGTCCCACATAATAATAATAATTTCAAATTATATAGCGCCTTTCACCCGAGGGTCACAAAGCGCTGCACAAGGGCCGCGAAGAGAACGGCATGTCAACAACGAAAGAAAAAAACCAATAAAAAACCAAAGAAACAGAAAATAAATGATTATGGCTACTTCGAATATACTGAAAGGTCGTGAAACTGGCAATCATGACGCATTTGAACTCAGCGCGCGCTGTGTATACAGTAGTAATAATAATAGCATTTATGATAATTTAACATTTATAACGCGCACATATTCATTCAATGTCGAAGATGTGAATTCGACGAGAGAAGCACTCAGAGGCGCGAGGAAAGCACAGAGAGGCGGAGGAGGCAGCCAGGCGGTTTGCCGGCGCCATATTAATAATAATCTACTTTTGTAACGCGCGCATTTTCTCCGGGCGCGTTGCTAGATGGATCGCTACATCGGAGGATTGTGGTTTGAATGTCGCTCGAGGCCTCTGAAGTCCAGGCTATCCCTTTGACTCTACTGGACCAATCAGTTGCAAGCCTTCTGTTTAAATAACAAATGGTAGGAACGACACATGGGTGAAATTTGTCTTTATTAAAACCAACGTTTTATCACATCTTAAAACTCACTTCCATAAATACAAACTTCAAACGTAAAAATTACTTGCTGCATATAGCATTTCCTTTTGTGCGTGCATAAAACTCAGTATATCAAACAAGGATTGCTCACAGCAGTGTGTGAAATGGATGAAAACAATACTGTTGCCACACATTCGTTCAAATGTGCACCTCAACTTGGTCTCCATCCCTGGGCAACGCAGACCTAAACGTGTCCAATGACCTTTGTATGCAAGTGTTCTCTCTGGACCTTACAAAGCAGAACCTTGCACAGTTTAAGATGTAATGCTCGCTGACCACAGCAAGGGGGCAAGCTCACACATCTACTGCTGTTAGACAGAAAGAAGCAAACGGGGTCGATTTTAAACATTAATACAATTTCAATAAGGGCTTTAAAGGTTAGTAATACTTGCATTTGATAAAGGGGAACGGTGCCACACCGGTAAGTGCAGTGTTATGAACTCGGCAAGCATGGTTTGATTCTCAGCCACAGCTCACATTAGTGGCAACTGTAATCCGAACTGATCCGGGGCTGTGTGTTGCTCCATCCTGGCCAGTGCGGTGAAGTATGGTAAAACAATCGCCATAAACAAACACAGCATGGAAAGCCTAGCACCAAGCAGTGCATTAACAATGGATTGTAAATGATTACCGTTGGTATTATTAAATGCTTCCGAACAAATGCGATTCCCAATGCAATCAAGTGCGCAGCTTGAGTTTCCCGCGAGCAGTGGCGCGGAGCGAGCGGTGTGATCGTCCGCTCACGCGTACTGCAGCCTCTTCTCCTTCACCTTCTCGTCGATGTTGGAAAAGTAATTCATCTTGGTGAGGAGCAAACGTGCCAGCGGCAAGTTTCCTGTGTAGAACACACACGAGAGAGGGCAGTCAGCATGGAACACAAGCACCAAATATTCACCATCGTGGAATATTCATAAAACACACTTGACGTACCATTATATCTCACAGATCTATAAAATAACAAATCGCTTCAGTACCTAGGAGTAAAAAGTGGCCCCCTGGCAAATTTCCACCATCTTCACAAACCGGTGCCTGGACAGCTTTAGCCCTCTGGCCCCAGATATGATGCTACCATGGGCCAGACAACGGAAGAGTGAAACTGTGTGACATGTAACTAGGGTGCTGGGGTGGTGTATGTGTGCTGGTCAACAGTTCAAGAGACCGTGTACTTGGCTCACCTGCATCGAATGCCTGCATGACCTGCTGCGTCAGCTCCTGCAGTTTCTCTGCAAAACAACGAAGATGCTGACTGTGACTCACATCCACATGAGTGCAAGGGCACTAGCGTGCAAAACACTGCTGCTATAAAAACAACACTGCAGCCATTCCGGAGCACTAACCTTGTCCCCATTTACGGTTTTGATGTGCTCCTTATCACACCTGGGGCCATTCACCCTGGGCCTCAAAATCAACTCTGACCCAGGAATGGCCTTGTGACTAACTCTCCACCGAGGACAACTTTCCCACGCCAAATATGCAAATTCAACTTTGTAGGCTTTGAACCTCACATCCCATGACCTATACCCATCTCTCCATACCCCCTTTTTTCTTGACAAAATATTTCTGAAAATCAAACTCATTAAACTTTTGTTTTTTATTTGCAGAGTAATTGACTGCAAGATGTATTTTCCGTAAATGACATTGCGGCATAGGTCGTGGCCAGAATCTACGCCGCGTAAGTAACGGGGTCCTGGTGCCTCTCGGGGCGAGCAGGCTCACCCATGTTGCTCCTGCAGATGTCTTCGACCTCCTGCAAGGAGTCGGCATCCACCAGGTCCTCGTTAATCTCCATGATCTCCATCAGGAACTCGGGGTCCATGTCCACCGTTGTATCCTCCAATGACAGCCCGTTCAGCTCCAGCTGAAATCCGCAAACACAAAAAGGTCCCACTCGTTCAGTTATGTGGCCTGCAGGAGCAGGTGATGTCACCTACTGAAAGCCAGCGCAGCACACGGGAGAGGGTGGAGTGTCTCGCACTATGGCTGGTTGTTGGGCAGACGGTGCCCCGATTGACAGAGTGCTGATCCTGGGCTGCGTGAATGTAGGGGAAACCCAGGCTGGTTACTTTAATTACCAATTACCATTGGTTACATTAAAACATATAAAGAACTTTGTTGGGCAAAAAAAAATAGTTTTGCTTACGATTCATAATACAGGATACGAGAAGGAATGTCAGAAATCTAAGTTGGGTCACCGAGATCGAGGTCCAGCCAGCTAACATGCCTGTACTGGCCAGGTAGAAAAGCAACTAGATTACCCCGATTGTAAATAGTGAAGAGGTTTAACCCTATCGCTATTCGCCAGGAAGGGCGAATAGCGACTGTGTTCCCGTTTACTGCACATGGAGAGGGCAATGCCAGACGTCATGTTGAACATCATGCGGTACTAACCATAAATACATTGGAGAGTTAACAAAAAGTGATTGTTTATTGTGAATTGGCAATAAGCCACAAGCGTATATGATGTCTGGGCTATGCGAACAACGCACTGCTGTAGTTCTTGATAACAGCAGTAGTGTCTGTGCGCGTGTGTTACAGGGTTGAATTTGGTGAAAGACTTGCCAGGTAGACACCCCTGGGCAGTGGCTTCAGCAGCGTGTTGTAGGCCTTGTTCACAAGTGCAGACTGCTGCTGCGACAGGTCAAGCTCCCTCTGCGAATACAGGAGTCAGACATGGGCAAAATACTAAATATTGTAACGTAATATTGTTGTTGGCGGTTTAACCAGCGGTTATCCAGGTTTACCCGGGTTGGCCGGTTGCTCCATAATGCAGATACAAATAAACAATTAACCATGCCTTGTATAGTACAATTAACCAATTACCTTTTCAGGGTGTCATTTAAATACCAATTGCAAACATTAGAATTACATTGTCCTATAAGCACAGTGCATCATCCACTGTGCCACCACGATTCCAAAATATCACCTGTGTTTTTTGGCTGAAGTTGTCCGGGTGTAGCTTCCTCTGCAGGGCAAGGTAGGCTTTTTGTAGCTTCTGTAGGTTCACTGAAAATGATTCGTTGCTGAAATGACAAATGTCACATTCTAAGTTTTAATTAGCTCAGGGAAGTATATGTAATCTTCCATGTGGCACCGGATAGGTTAACTCAGTTTTCATAGTGTTTTGAGAATAGCTTGAAGTTATTATTATTCAATAAAGTCTGTGCACGCATGCGTTCCAAAAGCCTTGCTGTAAAATGACACGTGACAACCTTGTAAGTTGCACTTTGTTTAAGTAGGGTTTCAGTGTGTAGTTGTTTACATAACGTCGTATTTTATGCTAATTGCATCTCACAATCGATTCAGAACCATTTGCCAAAGTTCTAGTCCTATATTTTTGAATGTTTTAATCCAATGAATGCGTGTTTATACGGTACACTCAACTGTCTTAGGTATACATACTAATGCATTTAGCAAACGTGATAATGACTTTTACTAATTTATCCCAACTTTTCAGCCTTCTTTATGAAGGTCTGATATTACTGCCTGACTCAACTTATGCCACTTCAATCATGGAACGCCAGTTTAGCGGCTCCGTTTAACAATATCTAAACACCCGATGATGCTTCCAACGTGGGAGGCGAAACGTCGCGATGGAGAGAGGGAGATCGCTCGACACGACAATCCCGAAAGAACAGCTCTGAACAGCAACCATTTCTCTATGAAGACCATGGCTCGTGGGAGTCTGAACGACTCCATTAAATTCGGACCATCCTCATATGTCCAGCGTTTCCCTCCGTTCCCCCAGCTCCCAATGGGGTTGGTGGTCGTTCCTCACCAGCCTAACAGCTGGAAGTGCGAGGTGCCGGGCCGAGGCGGTTGAACCGAGTGGCATCTCGGACAGAAGAACACGGCATCGGGTCCCACATCTTTCCGGCAGCCCCAGCACTGCGGCGCCGCCTCCTCGCCTGGCTCCCCGACCTGGCTCGCCCCGCAGAGCCGCCTCACGGGGCTGGGACACAGCCTCGGCCTCGCCGACGAGGCGACCGGGGAGGTGGAGATGGATGAGGAGCAGAAGATGGAGGGAGGACACGCCGCCGTCACTGCGCGCAGCGGTCCCCTGGCCACCGTTTGCCAAAGCCGGGGCAAGCAGGGCAGCATCGTGTGTGGAGTGACGGGCGGCTCGGGTCTTGAGCAGGAGGCGGAGGAGATGAGGGAGGTTGAGATGGCGGGAGAGCTTTGACGGCGCGGCCCTCTGATCGTCAATGTCAACAGCCGTGAAACCCTGGGCACCATCAATGGTGCCGCGTTCAGATCTTGCGGGCGACGGTGGAGCAGCTGGAGAGCGACGAGATGGCAGGAGGTGTTAGAAGCGGCGGTTTCTTGGATCTTGTTTTAATGTGTGGTGGTCTGCTCCGACGGGTCTGTCGCGGCACCGATCTCCCCGTGTGCGGCCTAGTCTCTCACGCCGAAAGGGGCGCGCCTTCCCCGGGCAGGAATCTAGGAGAGGTCGGAGGTTGGTCGACGGTCGTCCCGAAGTAGCGCTGTGAATACTTTGTTGACAATAAGTTGACTGCGACGAGCGTGCTGCTTGTTGTTACGAGCTGTTCCGCTGTCTCATGTAACAGCCGTCTCATATAGCAGCTGTGCCGACGCCAAAGACTATGTTCGCGTTGCTTCTGCTTTAGTTAGATTCGACTCTGGTCCACATATACACGGGAATCGAATCGCGCGAAAGCATGGCAATTATTTGTTTAATATAGTTCAAGCCCTGATTTAATCAGATCTGCCCCCTGCGGTTATGTAACAGACCGCTCTTCTGATTACCCTGTAGATTACTCAATCATTCGGATTCAACGAAACTAGGTCGGGGAAAGAGCTCATCATGTGTGGGATCCCACGTGTCCCTCTGGACGGGAGGTAGAGAGAGGGGGGCCTAGTGACGTATTGGTTATGTAATGATGCATGATACTTGTTTGTAAGAGCTGGAATATGTTGGCAGCTTAAAGAGTGATGTTATTTTTTTGCAAACAAATAACGTCACTCGTGAAACTGCCGACACGCAGCAACACTTATAATAATAATAGCATTTATATAGCGCCTTTCACCCGAGGGTCACAAAGCGCTGCACAAAGCTGCAGAGAGAACGACATGTCAACAACGACAGAGCACGGAAAATCAGCAACACTTACAGCTCAAACAAAAACTGACTGACATTACTGTACAGTCGATTCTCACCACCGATCCGAATCGAGTTTAATCGACGTACTGACGTTGACCTATAAAAATATACTTTTTTTTGTATTTGGTCACTTACGTGCAATACGGTGTAAATGGGGATGTTTTTATTTACTTTGTTATTTTATATTTTTGTCAATTCGCGTGTTTGTATCGATTCCCAACATCGATTCCCTCAACATTCTGGGTCTGTACGGGAATCGGTTCCCGCCCTGCTAGGAATCGATCCAAGCGGCAGTCGACTCCAGCACAGATTCGATTCGAGCGTTTAATCGAATGTACTTATTGTAACGTGTAAAAATATTAATTTTAAAGTTTGTCCTCGGTCACCTACGTGCAATGCGGTGTAAATGGTGGTGTTTTGATTTAGTTTGCATAGTTTTTNGGATCCCACCACGCAGCTTTAGCGGAACCGGATCCCACCACGACTATCCCGGCAAAATACTCACCGGCAATAAAAAGCAACAATCATGAATCTAGCCGGGAAAACCTACATCCCTACATCGGTAAGTATATTGTCAATGAGTATTACAGTTCGTGGGTGTATGGGTATACTGCCGGTTAGTATATTACCAGTATGTAGCTCGCACCTGTGTGGGGGTCAAAGTGTATAATCCGTGTTGTAAGAGCTCGGGAATTGACCGCTCGGTAACTTGAGCGCGGTATGCACGGCGGCCTCGTGTTTTCGCCCCAGTGTGGCCCTAACAGGCTGCAGGGGCAAGTGCCGTTAGCGAGCACCTATGAAGGTCGACTTGGCACACGAAGGGGTGGATGGCCAGCGCCACGACCGGCCGCCTTTGTCTCCCTAGTGGCGGTGTTTGCACACCGCACCAGGTACTCATTTGAGGCTGAGTCGACCTGGGGGAGGCCCAGGACCTGTTCAGGGAATCGTCACTGGTGTTGGTCGTGAGTGGGATTCGAACTTGGGTCGCCAGGTTTATAGCCGAGCGCGCTAACCCACTGAGCCACCGCTCCACACACGGAGAGACACATAGAGACTCACAGAGACTCACAGACACACAACACTAATCGCCGTTCGCCACTAACTGGCGCTGACGTCACCACGGCGCATGTGCCAGGCCAGGTGTACCTTGAGGCTATCACCCAGTGTCGAAGGCTCGCTGACAGGAGGTCACGGGACAGACCCAGGTGCCATGGGCTGTCTGCTGTGCCAGGCTAGGTGCATGAGGAGGTCACGGGACAGATTGGCGTTGTT
>JAZEWU010000008.1:5810082-5820942 GCA_036362915.1 Geotria australis | reverse complement strand
TTCTTCGAAGCACGATGGTCAGCCTCTGGACATCGTTGTCTTTCAGCTCGGCCTCGAAGTGTTTGGTAGAATTCGCAGGCAATACCTAGTATTACCTGTACTAATACTTTTTGATTTGTGCAGGTGTTGGCTACTGTTAGGTAACTATTCATAAGCTGACTTAAAAACATGTCATCACAAAATATTTTTTAATGCAATTCTAATCAGGGTTGCAGCCTCTAACCCTAACAACTTTATCTTTTTGATCTTTCCATGTGTGTGCTATAAATGAGGGTTATTTCTTGAACTGTAGTAGATTATCGCTTTTCTTTAAGGTGGTGTCATCGATGAACATCTTGAGGTTATTGTTGCAAACATGCTTTAACACCACTAAGAAAGCAGAAAACAACGTATTTATTTTCTCAGATCAGTACGATGTACCAAGCCATGAATGCTGCCCTCATGTAGTGCGAGTCAGGAGTGAGAATTTCTGGTACTTGTGGATTCTGTGTAATGTAGAACCCAGGGACTCCAGCCTTCTCTAGGGTACTCTGCTGGTCCTCCACCTTCTGGTCCAGCTCCAACACGATGTGCTCGTCCATGCTCTTCTGCTCTGCTTTTGTCCTCTTCTCAAGAGCCTGACATCCACACACAAAGATCCCCGGTATAGCCTTAATAAATTTAAGGGACAGGTCCTATTAGGGAGCATCTATAAAGGCCAAAACAGCACACGAGGGGGTGGGTGGCCAGCACCATGCGCTACCACCTTTGTCTTCTAGCGCCCATGTTTATATACCATGCTAGGTACTTCTAGGTGCAGTCGACCTAAAGGAAAGGCCAGGACTGGTTTAGATTTGAATCACCGATATTGGCTAGGAGTGGGAATCAAACTCCGGTTGCTGAGTTTGTAGTGCGATGTACTACAGATATGTGTACAGACTCAGACAAAATGCATACGCATATACACATGAATCTTTAAATTACCACAAAGACAAATACAGACGCATTACCTCCATCTCCCGCTGCTGGGCTGACTGCAGCAAAGCCAGGTTGTGAGGTTTGCAGCTCTGCAGCGCCTCCTGCTGCCTCCGCAGCAGATCTTGCTTCAAAACTGCACAGACATCGGCGCACAGATTGAACGTGCAGGGAACGTATCCACATAGCAGCACATACCACCACTTTTATGTCAACACGTTGGTGACGGAAAGCCATTATAGTCCCACATACTCATTTTCCCACTGGCACATCAGAGCCGAGCCAGCACGGGCCCTCACGGTACGGGTGGTTTCCCACTATTTGCCAAGCTGAGCAGGAGCCAAACCGTGATATGCCTCAAACCGACTCAGGGCCAAGCAGGGCAATGAGTGCGACAAATCAAGCGTTCATTGCATGTGATGATGGTGTGCGGCTGGCTTGCCATGTCCCCAGCGTGACTCAGTTATACATTGGTAAAACAGGTATTATGGAAAGTGAACTGAAAACCCATCAAGAGACACGGGGGGGTGGGACCCCAAACTTCGCCCAAACCCAGTTACGTTCGTGGCAGCAGCTACCCCGGTGCTCGTTGTGCAGCTTGAGGCGCTGGCTGTAGAGGTTCTTCTCCGTCAGCTGCTGGATGTCCTTGAGGCCCTGCACGATCTCGTAGACGGTGCCGTCAATAAGAGCCAGCGCCAGGTCGCTCAGCATGTCGTACGTGAGCCGCTGCTGGTAGACACTGATCACAGGGGTACGGGCAACGGCATTTTCACGAGGGATTATGCAGCTGGGTTATATTTTGACCACTAGACGTCACAAAACTGGAGGCAACAAACAAACAAACACTGCAAAAATTAAAACGGTGGTGAATTATCGGATGTACTGATGTAGGGTTTCACGGCTCGATTCAGGATGGTTGCTCTTCAGAGCTGTTCTTTCGGGGTTGCCGTGTCGAGCGCTCTCGCAACGTTTCGTCTAACAAGTTGGAAGCACAACGCCTGGTGATGCTTCCGTGGGATGCCAAAGGTCGGGTGAGAGGGAGAGCGCTCGACACGGCTATCCCGAAAGAACAGCTCTGAAGAGCAACCATCAATTATCTGATGCGTAAAGGCTATCACCAAGGCGCTGTGGTTATGCTAAGGAAGCTTGGTACATTCATTCATTGTCTTCTTTGCGATTCTTCGAAGCACGATGGTCAGCTTCTGGACATCTTTGTCTTTCAGCTCGACCTCGAAGTGTCTGAAACCGCTTAATCCTATACAGGGTTGCGGTGAGCCGGAGCCTATCCCAGCAGACACAGGGCGCAAGTCAGGGCTATACCCATGATGGGACGCCAGTCCATCACAGGGCACCGGGGGCGATTTAGTCAGCAGGCCAATTAACCTATGCAGCAGCGTGTCTTTGAACTGTGGGAGGAAACCCGAATGCCCGGCGAAAACCCACGCGGACACGAGGACAGCATGCAAACTCCACACAGAAAGGCACCCGAGCGTGGTACAGTAGAGTATAAACAACCGAGAGGCATCACTCACACCGCCGTGCGTCAGTCTCACGCCGTGCCTTGCTGCCGCTCTACTGCTACCCTGCTGCTGCCCTGCTCACCTGGGCAGCTCCCTTAGCCGCAGCTGCAGCTGCCCCAGCAGCTGATAGTGCCGCGCCTGCTGCTCCTCCGCCTCCATAAGGCCTCGGGAACCACCACCGCAGCCAGCCTCACAATTCTCCACTGCACATAAGCGCGCCCCGCACGCGATTGATCCGGCCGCGGCGCGAAACTGGCCGAACACTCGATTGGTCAATTCTGCTCGCCGCGCCGCCGCCGAGGCTCTTGACCAATGGGGATCGCGGATCGGCCCCCCGCGCCGCCCATGCGTGGTGGGAATTCTAGTCTCTATGCGCGAGGGGAGGGGGTCTGGGTGGGCTTCCGTCCCCCCCCCGCCCAGCGAGCGCGAGCCCGCCCAGAGCCGCCATCACGTGACGCGGAGCGAGGCCGGTCCGACCGCCATGTTGCGTAGGGGAACAACTCCGTTGATTTGCATTGGCGTTTGGTATGTCACGGCTCGCTGGAATGAGAATCGCTCTCAAATGCTGCGCTTTCGCGACAGCCGTGTTTTGAGCGTTGCTCCTCCAACGCCGGAAGCATCAGCAGGCGTCTGGCTGGTTTAGCTGAAAGGACATGTGTTGTGCACGTGTGTTTTTGTGATGTCGAAATGCAGTAGTCGTTTCAAAATGCTGCAGACTCCATTGCCCCTTCCTGCAGTGTTAATGAATGATGTTCATTTTCGCAAGTATTGATGTGCCACTTGAATGTATCATGAAGACCGCTTATTCCAAAGTGTTAACGTTGAAAAACATTAATATTGAAAAACTCAGTTTACTTGCATTACCTCGGATTTTAGCTTTCTCACTTATGCAGGTATTGAGCAGCAACCATAACAGTACGTCTTTGTGCAGATTTAGTCCAGTACGTGATTACAGTACCAGCGTGCATGTCTGTGGCTCCCTCGTAGCTAGTTACGAATTGAGGCCATTAGGTGGTTTCGAGAAGACAACTCAACATGGCAACACGGCGGCGTCAGTCGGCGGTGCGCACCGCGCACACGTGGCGCCGCCTCTAGGTAGCGCTGCGCCCTCGACTGCGTCTTGCTCCGGGTCGGGACAGGGGAGCGCGGGGGCCTCGGCGTGAGCGGCTTCGGGGCCGCGGCGACTCGCCTGGGGCACGCTGGCACAGCCACAAGACTCGAACCACGAGCCAGGAACCTTCGATTTTCGAGGCAGCATCATTGCACTCTGATCCCCCTCTCTGCCTCGAATCCCCCCTCGTAAATCCTTGAAGCCTAAAAGCCAGAGACCCAGGAGCTGTGGGTTTTCAAGCTCTGAGCCACGGGCCTTGAGCTCGGAGCCAGGAATACTGTACCTACAACGACGCCAGGAAGCTTGTGGCGAAACACCAGGAGACCGGAGTACATCCACTCGGTGAAGTAAGACTCGCTCACGGGAAAATAAAGAAGGAAAGGGGTGGGTGGAGGAAACTCTCGACTGCCGAGGTAGTGCTCCCATGGCGGAACAGGAACGAGAGGAGCGGCCCGGGAAGCAAGAGGAAGAGCAGGAGATGGAGGAGATGGAGGCGGAGAGCGGCTCCGAGGCCGGGTCAGCGGGGCCCGCGCCCGGGCCCGGGACCGACTCTGACTCGGAGTCCGAGACGGACGAGAGCGAGAAGGAGGCGGAGGTG
Organism: Geotria australis; assembly: GCA_036362915.1. Taxonomy (NCBI): domain Eukaryota; kingdom Metazoa; phylum Chordata; class Hyperoartia; order Petromyzontiformes; family Geotriidae; genus Geotria; species Geotria australis. The sequence goes on along the minus strand of JAZEWU010000008.1, from coordinate 5,816,759 downwards.
CAGCGCCTGGAGGAGCAGGTGAGAACACGGGTGAGGGCTGCTGGGTGAGCGGGATAGTTCATTGCAACTGGGTCAGAAGTTAGGTCAGCTGTGTTGTGTTTTAGTTCATTAAAATGTGACTCGGGTCGGTTTGTGGTAAGTTCAAGTACGGGTGTCCTGTGTTGATGTGTGGATAGTTGAAACGCGTGGTGCTGGTCATCCACCTCGTGTGCCGTGTCGACTTTCATAGGCACTTGACCCTACATTCTGTTTAGGCTATACGGGGGATCTTTGTCTATAATCGAGATGCGGGCAGAGTCAATGCGGCTCGAGTCTGCTCAACTATTAGGGTTTGGGTCAGTGAGGTTAGGGTCAAGTCAGCTATGGCCGATTCATATCTTGTCACCGTATGGATGGTTAGATAATCGAGACCCAGGTGTAGCTGAGACAAGCTGCGTTATGGGTCAGGTCAGCAAGCCCTGGGGTCAGGTCGGGACACGGTCGCACTGTTCTAATTAAGAGTCTGTGTGCCTCTCTGCGTGCCGAATCCTCATGTCGCTGCCGAGTAGGTCAGGTCGGTTTGACTTGCGTCAGGATCACTATGCAATAATTGGCAATGTTTTAAAAAAAATTAAAATTATAATATTGTTACAGCGCTTTGTCAATCCACTGCGAGGCGAATATCGTCCCCACGCTGCATCGGTCATGGTTGTAGGTCTATGAAGGGGGTGTGTAGGACCGGTTCAGAATTTTTCCAAGTTGTGGTTCCTTCGCCCCACTGAATACTCGCCGAGGTCTATGGCCCCTTTTGTCAAACCACTGCTGGATAAAGGCATTTCCCAAACCGTATCAATCACCACGCTGGTCAGTGCGTATTGCGAAAGGGGAGAGGCCTAGCACGGGTTCACATCTAAATCACCACTGATTATTTAGCCATGACCAGGAATGGAACGCGGGTAAACCGGTGTCAGAGCGCGAATACGCCAACCACTAATGCCACATTTTCTCGGGGGAGATTATGATGCATGTAAATTATCTATAGCTGCTGGGTTGCGTGGTTATGTTGCACGTTGTTGTCGGATGGCAATGTGCGGCGCTAGCCGCTGCACCACCGCTCCCACCTCCGTGGCTTCCTGGCTTTCGTAATATGTGAATTTGTGCTCCGGAACGATTGGACGCGTTCTCGTTTACAAGTATAAGAATCCACTTAGTTTGTCATTCATAGCGGTGCTCAAGTTAAGGGAGAGAGAAAAAAAATCAGTTAAGGTGCTGGGGGCGGGGGGGCCGTGTTGGCTGGGGGAGTCGCGACGTACGCGCGCGTGGCCCTGGCAGTGCGTCCGTCGCGATACCCCCCAACCCCACCGCTAGTAGGGTACCCCCCGTCACCATTGTCTCGCCCGCTGCTTTGTCCGCTCAGCTGCTGATGATAATGCTGCACAGTTCCTGTTGTGCATGGTGCAGGGGGCGCCCAGCTTTTGCGGGAGATGGTAAGCGGGGCAGTGGGATGTTCCCCGTGCGGGAGGGAGTGGTGGGGCGGGCGTCCCCATTAAACGCTCTCTTAACACCACGCAGCAGCAGCATTCCCATGCAGAATTCCCAGGGGGAATTCCCATGCATTACTGCATTACGTTCCCATGCATCAGCACCCTGCATCATTACCATACACCATTACCCTGCACCACGATCACGCTTCAGTAACCTTCACGGTTACCATGCATTAGCGCCGCGCATATATCCCGTGCGTCAGCGCCCTGCAGAATTCCCGTGCATCAGTAGTATGCATAATTCCATGGATCGGCAACCTGCAGAATTGCCATTCATCGGCACCCTGTATAATTCCCATTCATCAACACCCTGCACCGTGACCATGCATCAGCACCCTGCACCATTGCCATTCATCAACACCCTGCACCGTTACCATGCATCAGCACCCTGCACCATTGTCATTCATCAGCACCCTGCACCGTGACCATGCATAAGCACCCTGCACCATTTCCATTCATCAACACCCTGCTCTGTGACCATGCATCAGCACGCTGCACGATCCTGAACACTATCCTGAAGACCGTGAAAGTCAACTCTCAATTATGATTAGGTTACCTGGAACGTGATCAATTTCGTCAGGTCTCTGAAGTTAAGCAGGTTTAAGCCTGCATAAGTAATTTGACGGATAACCACCACTGTACATAAAACAGGTATTGTAGTAATAATAGCGTTTTATATAGCGCCTTTCACCCGAGGGTCACAAAGCGCTGCACAAGGGCCGCGAAGAGAACGGCATGTCAACAATGAAAGAAAAAACAACCAATAAAGACCAATAAAAACAATCAATAAAAACAAAAAAATAATGATTTTAAGGCTGCTTCGAATATACCGAAGGGTCCTGAAACTGGCAGTAGGTTGCTCCGGGGCGATGCTGTCAGCTGTGGAGCAAAATCAATTGTTGTACTTTATTATGCGCCGACGTCTAATGCTTCCCCACCTTCAACATGCACCGACCACCACAGTGGTCATCGCACTTTGCTATAACCTCGTCGACCTGAGTTCCATTCCTGGTTTGCGGCTAAAACATCGATCGTGAGCAATATGCGAAACATTCCTCGGCCTCCCAGGCCCAGCGTCGTGAAGTATGGTCAACCACTCCCCACGTGACATCGGGAGGCTGTCATCCAAGGGCAGTGAATTATTATTATTCTCGCTATTATTAATCATCGGTAGGTGTTGGGTGCGACGCTTGGATCGGTTTAGCCCCGTTACTCCCGGCACGACCGCCTGTCGTTTGCAACGATTTCATCACCGACGCGCATGGTGCCTCGCCTTGGGACGGCCCCGGTGGCCGTTTGCGAAAAGCCAGGGCCTGGCCGCCCGCGGAACGATCTCCGTAAACGAATCACTCGGCCGCGGAACAGATGATCGCGAGCGTGCGGCAAGACACTTGACGGTTTCATTCGGAGCGCGACTCCCCAGAGATCTCGCCCTGAGTAATGGCACCAGTTCGAGCGGAATTGATGGCTCTTTGCCGAGCGGGGCGCGCTGTCACACCAGGAATTGGGTTTCCGTTCATTGACAAGGCGGTTTGAAACACAATGGTGCGAGTGTCTTAAATCCGCCCCGCCGCCTCTGCCCACCCAGCAGTGTAAATGGATCGGCCTGTCGCGTGCAGTGGGGTAAATCGTGGGTACTCCCACCTGTTCCAAGACGTCTGGCCAGTGTGGAAGAGTAGGCTAAATAGTATAGGAATGGGGCTGTCTAGAGCTCCTTCTAGTTGAGGCTTTTCCGTTACCAGTGGTGCAAGCGAGCAGTTGCAGGGCTGCCCCTGTACATTGTATCAATCGCTAAGCAGCATCTTCGGTTACGTGGCTCTGGTTATGAACTTGGTTTGTAACCATAGTTCTGCGAGTTTAAATTCCTGTCTGCAATAGCCTCGGACCTTCATCTCTCCAGGAATCGAAAAACACAAGTGCCTCTTGTCTAGTGGATTTAGTCACCTCTACCATAAAAATAACGCCACCGGTTCCGGTTTGTAAATAGAAATTGATGCCCTTCATGCTCTTTAGAGTGGAAATATGCTTCAGTTAAAAAATAAATCTAGCTTATAGTCCACGGGCCTCTGGCCAAATGACCCAGAATATGTCCGATCTCATCAGATCCCTGAAGCCAAGCAAGTGTGAGTCTGTTACTTGATGCTCGACCGTCCGTACGTCAAATAAGAGCTGGAGGTCGCTGCAGTGTTCACGTTGACAGCCTTTACCAACTTGCCACCGGATGGTGTGGTGTCCCGTGGTGGCCTGTGGGAGGCCCTCATCCCGCAGTAAATCAACAAAAGTGCCGTACGTGTAGTTAACTAATTTGTTTCTTGAATCATTTGTTTCCTGACGGCGTCTTCAGATGGGGGTCGAATTAGGACGCGGCGCAAATCCTCGTCATCGCTGTTTGTTGTTGTTTGCGTTGCGCGGCGCAGCTCTCCATCAACGCGCACGACTACAACTGCCACACGGACCTCATCAAGCTGCTGCAGCAGCTCGGGGAGCTGGAGAGGCTGGCGAAGGCGCGGCAGAAGATGAGCGAGCTCTTCCCCCTCACCGAAGGTGAGTTCAAGTGTCAAGTCTATTTTTAGTTATTTGTCTAACCCGGGTGAGAGATCGAGAGACCGGGATATAAGTCTCATCGGCGAGAGTGACCCGGCTCACAGAAACGACAGTTTGTCATTTCACGGATATAAATGACCGTGACTCTTGAGGCACGGGAGTGCAGTGATGTAACCAGAGCTGGCTATGTTATCGTATTTGGCTGTGGCTTTAAAGTATTTTCTTTTCGATGCTTCACACTCCTGTGGGATAGCTGGGGGACACTTAGCCAGGCTGTTTAGCTACAAGATAAGTGCTGTGTATCTTCTGAATTGTGTTTTCCTGGAGGTGCTGTCTTTACGCTTACCGGCAATGTGTTTTCTACGTCTCCTCACATGTCCATGTGCCTGTGTTTGTCTCTATATGTCTCTGTGAATCCTCTGTGTGTCCCCGATCATCCTTGTACAACCTGTGTTTCCGTGTCCCCGCGTGTCCCCATATCTCCGTGTGTCCCCATGTGTCCTCGTGTGTATTTGCCTGTCCTTACATGTCCCTGTGTTATCCCGCGTGTCCCCGCGTGTCCCCCGCGTGGCTGCTCCCGGCAGAGTTGTGGCTGGACTGGCTCAAGGACGAGATCCGCATGGGCACGGACGAGGCGGAGCGAGACCGGGTGTCGAACCTGTTTGAGAGAGCCGTGAAGGACTACCTATGTGAGTCTCTCTCTTTCCCTCCCTCTCCGCACTCTGCTCGTGTGAGTAGCCGTCTGTTTCCTGCAGGTGGCACCTGAGGTTCAGACAGTGGCATTGCACCCAGAGGTGCTACTCCTCAAGGTACCTCTGCTTCCGAAAGTACCGGAAGAGGTCCTCCGATCACCTCCCACAACTAAGAAAACACTCATTAATTAATTGGTCGATAGCGGGACGGTGCTGGCTGACCCCGCTTCTCTGCGGTTTCCTGTAGCGCGTCGGGACCTCTGCGCGAAAAGGCGCTTCTGTATAAACACACCATATAAATTATTGATCCATCCATCCGTTTTCTAAACCGTTTGTCCTAGTGAGAGGTCGCGGTGGCAGCAGTCCAAATAAATTCTTGTAATTTTTTATTATTGTCGTTATCATTGCCTCCGCGTGGCGGCAGGTCCGGAGATCTGGCTGGAGTACGCACAGTACTCCATCGGTGGCATGGGCCAGGCGGACGGGGTCGCGCGGGTTCGCGGCGTCTTCGAGCGCGCGCTCACCGCCGTCGGCCTCCACGTCACCAAGGGCGGCGCCGTGTGGGACGCATACCGCGAGTTCGAGAACGCCGTCCTGGCCATGATGCAGGTGCGTGCCGCCCGCGACCCCTAGGCCGGGAAGTTTGGGGTCCGCGGGTAACGGCGCTAGGACTGGCGGCGTCAACGCGCGCGTGCGATGTGTTAGCGTGTAACTATGCGTAATGTCTCGCGTGTAATGGGCGGCAGGGTGACGCAGTGGTAACATCTGCGCCTCACAGAAAGAATGGTCTTGCCCGAGCAGGTTCGTTCCCCGCCTTGGGCGCCTTTCTGTGTGGAGTTTGTGTGTTCTCCCCCTGTTCTGCGTGGGTTTCCTCCGGGCTCCCCGGTTTCCTCTCACAACTTAAAAAAAATACTCTTTAATTAATTGACCGATAACATCCTGATATATAGGAAGCAGTGTGTGGCAATATGGCGCCAGCAAACCGCCTGCTGCCTCCTCCACCTCTCTGTGCTTTCCTCGCGGCTCCGAGTCGTTCTCTTGTCGAATGAGTACCTTCGACAGTGAACGAATATGTGCGCGTTATAAATGTAAAATTATTATTATGTGTGTCACTGTGTGCCTCTGTGCGCGTGTCGCTGCCCGTGTCGCGCGTGCACAGCCGGTGCTGGGTGGGGTGCTGACTGCCGTGCAGCAGGAACAGCTGAAGGCGCAGACGGAGCGCTTGAACACGCTGTTCCGCCGCCAACTGGCGCTGCCCCTCATGGGTGAGTCCAGCCGTAACAACGGCGCCCTTATTTGCCACTCTCCAACCGAGTTCGACAGCCCTTAGTTAATCCCTTAGCGCTGTCTGTCGTTGTCACTCTCTCCATCTGTCAATCTGTTTGGCTAACTGTGGCTCAAAATAACGATCGTCAAGACCATCCGCTTATACGTCAATGATAAACCTAGGCGACGTTTCGTGCATTGCCCTTTCGGCAGATTCACGCTACGTATTATGTGCAAGTGTGTGCGAGCCTATGGCACCTGGGTCTGTCCCGTGACCTCCGGTCATTGAGCCTTCGACATGTCACATGGCCTCAAGGTGCACCTGGCCTGGCACGAGCGCCGTGGCGACGTCACCGCCACTTAGTGGTGAACGGCGGTTGTTGTCGATTCGCAGAGAAGCGTACCGTGCACGTGTGTTGCTCTACACGAGTCGCATAGGTTCACAGCGTTAATGGCTCGTAACGTGTTTGTCAGACATGGAGGCGTGCTTCACGGAGTACGAGGAGTGGCTGGAGAGGCCCGCGGAAACCCTGGTGAGACAGGCGTACGAGAAGGCACGCAAGCAGCTGGAGAAGTACAAGTCCTTCGAGAACGCCTTGGTAACCCCCCCCCAATCCCGTGCCCCCAAACCACTCCACCCTCCCCGTCCGCC
>JAZEWU010000008.1:5787100-5810051 GCA_036362915.1 Geotria australis | reverse complement strand
TCCACCCACACAACTCTGCCCACGTAATTCCACCTACACAACTTCACCCACGCAACTCCACCCACCACTTCCACCCACCACCTCCACCCACCACTTCCACCCACCACCTCCACCCACAATAACGATGTTAACACGAGCACAACCAATTTGTTCAGTGATAACACTGCGTGTTCTTGAATGGGAAAATCCGTATAAAATCTGACATCTTGGACCCTTCTTTACAGCACTTGAAATATGCTACTAAAGGAGGCTCCAAACCTCATTGTTACGTATATTTCCTATTAACGAATCTGTTGAGTCTGGTGACCACGTTACCTAACGAAATCAGCCGCTCCGCTCGTGGTCTTCAGCTGGTGGCAGAGCCGCCGAAGATGGCGGAGTACCAGGCCTACATCGAGTGCGAGCTGAAGGAGGGCGATCCGGCGCGCGTTCAGCTCACCTTCGAGCGAGCGCTCGCCGACAACTGCTTGGTGCCCGACCTCTGGGCGCAGTACACCAAGTACCTGGTGAGTGTGTGGCGCCGGCGAACGCGGTGTGGCGCCAGGGTGAGGGGGGGGGGACAGGTCCAGCCGCACCCGCGCCGGGCGTGAGCATGCCGAGCGTCATAGCCCTACCTTTTGTCCCGTGTCTGCCGGGACAGGCTGCGGCTCGCCGCGACGTTCTACAACATTAAGCGGGTACTGATAATGAGTGAATAAATTCAGACAGATCGGTGCACGGCCCGATTGTTGAGGCAAAAACGGTGGGGCTCATCCTCTTCCTCGATCACCGTCGTGCGCAGGACATGCAGCTCAAGATCAAGGAGGTGGTGCTGCCTGCTCACCGCCGCGCCACCAGGAACTGCCCCTGGGCCACGAGCCTGTGGAAGTCCTACCTGCTGGCGCTGGAGCGGCATCACGCGGAGCACGAAACAGTGCGCGGTCCGTCTCCCCTAGCAACGCCTCCTGTCTCCCATAGCGACACCTCCTGTCTCCCCTAGCAACACGTCCTGTCTCCCCTAGCGACGCCTCCTCTCTTCCATAGCGACACCTCCTGTCCCCTAGCAACGTCTCCTTTTTTTTTAACAACATCTCCTCTCCCTTAGCAACATCCCCCCTTGGGACCATCGCCAATCACACCAGCTTATAGTATATTTTACCGTTGTAGGGCGGCGTCGGCGACGAATACGACGAGTCTTTTTACATCTTTGCGCCCGCGCAGTCCCGTTAACGCCGGCTTCTCTCGGCAGAGGTGTTTGAGAAGGCGCTCGAGTCGGGCTTCATGCAGGCCACCGACTACACGGAGCTGTGGCAGACCTACATCGACTACCTGCGCCGTCGCGTGGACTTCAAGCAAGGTGGGGGCTCCGACTGTAGGCGGCGGCTAGCCGCTCGTGGCTCAGTCGGTCAGTTTTTATTCAAGCTGAAAGGAACCGTTGAGCCATGTGGCTCTTTTTAACAGGGGTAAGCAAGTTGCAACATCTATGGGCACTTGGGGCAATTCACTCAGGACAGTTAACGTAGGCAGCGTGTCTTTTAGACTGTGGGGTGGAAACCGGAGCGCCCGGCGAAAACCCACACAGAAATGTATCCGAACCGGGAATCGAACCCAGGAACCTTCTTGCTGAGAGGCAGCAGCACTACTCACCGCGCCACCCACCGTGGCTGCTGGCCTGTACTGCGCTCCGGGTTACGGATCGCAGGTGTCCGCCACCGTGCTGGACGGTTTGCGAGTGTCGCGGATACGCACACTGCACCGCCACTCCCCAGCCGAGCTCGCTTATCTCACGGCCTCCAGTTATCAACCATGCACTCGTGGCCTCCACTCGTCAACGGTACTGGCTGATCTGTATTCGAGGTCTCCGCTCACTCGCCGAGCTGGCTTGCCTGCGCTTGTTGGTGGCTGTGCACAGGTTCGAGCCAGGAGCTGGAGGAGCTGCGTATGACCTTCCATCGCGCAGTGGAGAGCATCCGGCAGGAAGTGGCGCAGCGTAAGTACCGTCTCGCTGTTAATGGTGGTTGATGCTGATGAGACAGATCTGTTTTTGACAGGGTACCCTCCTCATAGTCTGGCGCGTCTCGGAGCGCTTTACATCACATCTGAACACATTTGAAAGAGCACCCACAGTGGCAGCTATCCCTGATGGGTACAATGTGACTCTGGCGTTACAAGTGGGCGTTAACCAGCCAGTAGGGAGGCTACGATTTCTGCGTGTATCATCCCAATACAAACATTTGTGGGCAATTTTCGAATCTGGCACGCAGTGACCTACACTTGAGAATTACTTCATTCTACCGCACAGTGATGGTGACGGTACCGGTGGTGTTTGTGTGGGACGTTGAATCTGCGCGTCGCAGGCTGTGCGGAGGGAGGGGATTCCTCGAGCGCCATTCTGCAGCACTGGGCCAGGATAGAGGTGAGCGTTTCGAGCGAGACGGCGCAACCGTGGTTCATGTGACGTTTCTTAACGTGCCGTGTGGAACCTGTCTACCCAGCCGCTTTAATGGTCACGGAAGTTGACGGGAGGCTGTCGGGCCAAAATGCGTTTGAATATTCACAACTAGTCGGCACCAGTTTGTGTCTAAAGCTGTTTGAGTAATCCTTACATCAATGTGGCCTATTTGTAATACGGTCGGTAGCTTCCTGGTAGGTTAGGTGCTCAGTTGGGTAGGTCCCGATTTGGGGTGTAAACGTGTTCCTGCAAGCAGAGGCAACTCGCTTTGCCACCCATCCCGGTGTTCCCAGGACACCCTTCAATGAGTGCTGCCGACTTGTGCAAAATATTCTCTGCACCTCAAAAGCCGTGGGTTATTGCCAGTTGTGCGGTCGTACAGTTACACACCACGATGCAGCGAGACGAGGTCGCTCAGTCTGCGCAATGCACCGCCATTTGATTAAAAATGTGGTTATTGTCAGCAATTTCCGTGTTTGTTGTGTCGCAGGAGTCCCGTAAACAGCTTGCAATCTCACCGGGTATTTTTCTACTGTAACAATAAACACTATCTACCGCCATGGCGGCGGCGAGTGGCGGCTCCGGAGGTAAAGCGCTTTGGGTGTGTGCGCGTGCTCGGTGAGCAGGCCAACCACTGCCACAACGTGCAGAAGGCGCGTGAGCTCTGGGACCAGGTCATGTCGCAGGGGAACGCCAAGTACGGCAACATGTGGCTCGAGTACTACCACCTGGAGAGGTGAGGCTTCCTCGAGCACCACCCGCCCCCCAAATACCCACAACGTCACGAACCACGACTCAGCAGGCGAAATTGTCCCAGTGGTGTCGTGAAATAGGAGGCAGAACAAGGGAGTAGTAAAGCGTTACAAGAATGCAAGGACTCAAATGCGTGTGTGTGTATCATATATACACAGTATAGTGGGCAGTGGTGGTGTAGCAATTTGCGCACTGTGGTACGAACCCGGTGACCCGAGATTGATTCGCGCTCACAGCCAACACCAGTGACGAGTATCTGAATTGGTGCTGGGCCTCCTTTGCTGTGCCATGCTGGCTTTTATAGGTGCTACTTGCTAACGGCACTTGACCCTTCAGTCTGTTAAGGGTATACGGGGGATCTTTGTCTTTAAAAAAAAAGAGTAATACGTTTCAGCTGGGATATACTTCTTCAAGATGTCTCCCAACGTGGGAGGCGAAACATCGCCATAGACACGAAACGTTCGCCGTGGCTATCCATAACGAAGCAGCTCTTAAGAGGAATTCCTAGGACAAGGGACGGGTGAATGAATGACAATGATTTGTGGTTGTTGTACTCGTGACCCCTGGGGCTGTGTACAGGGCATTTGGCGACGTGCAGCACGCGCGCAGGGCGCTGCACCGCGCTGTGCAGTGCACCAGCGACTACCCGGAGCACATCTGTGAGGCGCTGCTCACCTTCGAGAGGGAGGAGGGTGCGTTGGGCTCGCCACACACACACGCGGGACGAATACAGGAGAAACTCGCCCATCTGTGGGGGTTGCGTTCCTGGAAAAACCGGTTTGGCACATGCACAAGTGAAGGCAAATCTGCGAATCAGAAAGCCGAGATTCTGCTGTCCTCTTAATTACCCAGGAAATCCCCCCACCAAGCTTCAATACTATTTTCCAGCGCATTACTGCATTCAGACGCTTGGCCGTGTTTGGCGGAGCAGTGCAAACCTCTGTTGGAGAATGTCCCAAGTGACCTCTCTTACTATCAACAGGCATCAGCAGCATCCTGCCACTGACAGTAATGTTTGTCAAACAGAAGTTAAATTGATGTATTTATTCTCAAAACCAAATTTAACACGGTGCCATTTTCACGGTGGATGTTTATTTTTTATGGATCTTTATTATTCCAGCAGAGAAATACCCAATGAGCTTGCAAGCTCTTTACGGGACTCTTGCGACACATCGGTGGTGACCTAGCTGAGACCGTCAGCTCGCCGCCCACAATAACTCGTTTTAATCGCAGGCGGCTCGAAGTCAGATTGCAGCAGACGATTCCCGCGGTGCCGGCTCGGCGCTCGACGCGGTCGCGTAACGCTGCATTTGCCGTCGTGGCGGTGTGCGCAGGCACGCTGGAGGACTGGGACGCCGCCTGCCAGAAGATCGAGACTAAGCTCAAGCGCGTGCGCGAGCAGAGGGCCAAGGTACGTGTTGGCGGGAGTCACCGTGGACCCCGATCCTGTGGTGCCGCTGTAGATTTTGCATCAGGAGTATAATGGTCGGATCGTACTACTGTCTAGGTTTTCGAAGGTTGTGCTGCGCGCCTGTCTGATAACTTTCACCGGCGACTATTGCACGAGTTACCTGCCCCAAGATTCTATACATTATCACAGTCAGGGTCACGACCTTCCTAACGGGAAAGTATCCACAGTGTGTGTACTTGTGTATTGTCGCGTGTGTGCACGTAGCTGTATGTGCGTATGCTCGCTAACAGCCCTTGACCAGACAATCTATTAAGGCTATACAGGGAGTCCTAGTCTTTGTGTGTGCCTCTGCTTGTATGACTGTGCGTGTGTGTGCTCGACGCAGGCTGAGGAGAAGGAGGCGCAGAGGCAGAGGCAGGAGGAGGAACGCGCTAAAGCCAAGCTCGATAGCAAGGGAGGAAAGAAGTCCCAGAAGAAGGAGAACATCTCCTCCGGCAAGCGCAAGGCCGAGCCCGAGTGGGGCCACGAAGCTGGTGAGGACCGTTCTCCTTCTGTCATCTCTTCCACGTTTATTTTGTTTAAACAGCCGAGAACTCAAGCGGCCATGATTCGTGTCATTTGCAATAATGACCTGGGGCTCTATTCTGCAAGTAGGGGGCGATAATTGCCATGTAAAAAAAACTCCCATCACATTACATTTGTTTCTACACTAATTTGGCTATGTTCCAGGTGTGATAATGAACAATATTAGTTTGTGCTGCGACAAACAATAATCAGCAGTGGGGGGTGAGTTGTTGTAAATGTTGTGGGTTTGCGCTCTAGCACACAGGTGCGTTGCTAAAGTAGATAGATAGATGTTTTTTATTACAGCAGAAAAATATCCAGTGAGCTTGGAAGCTCTTTATGGGACTCCTGCGACACAGCAAACATGCGAATTGCTGACATTGGCTCATTCGCTTGACGAGGCAAACCCTACTAGTTGGCCATATCGGGTGGATAGATTGACACTTTTACTCTTAGTCGATCTAACCCAGGAAAACACTTCACCGTCGTGGTGTCGACTAAATCGCTGCGATTCCCGGGGCGACCCACAGCCCAGGCGAGCAAGCGGATCCGCGAGGAGGCGGGCGGCGGCGTCCCTTGGGAGGAGGACGAGGACGAGTCCAAGAGCCGCGACGCCGGAGCCATGATGGACACGAGCTTCGGCCTCTTCGGCCGCCCTCCCCCTTCGTCCGCCGGCGGCAGGGGCTCCGGCCCGGGGCCCTCCATGAGGCCCGGCCCGTCGCGCGCCGCTCCGGGCGTCTCCAAGGGCAACGCGGAGAAGAAGAGCAAGGCCGCCGAGGGAGGGCCCACCACCACCAAGTTCACCCCGGGTACGGCGGCCACCGTGCGCCCACGCCCGTCCGGCAATTTCCTAACCCGTCCCAACCGTGGCAGCGGCTTTAGCTGTGTAAGGTCCACTCTTATTGGTGTTGCTCGGTATTTAGACCCGCTAATAATAATGCAGACATTCTTAGTGCTACTGTGTGAAGTTCTGGTTTTAATATTTCAGAAGTGCAGTTGTTTTGTTCCCGCCATTAGCCTCATTATTTTTTTTTGCACACAACTCGGGCCCTGCATCACGCTCAATTAACTCCTACAGATCGACAAACTGCTCACCCATCAATCTGACGCATATTCACAGCATTCCTGCGCACCGTGAGTCGACCGACGACAGTTCTTCCGCAGGACACGCTGCTTCCGCGCCCGCCCGTCCGTCCACACACCCGCCCGCCCACACGCTCGCAACACCGATCGTATAATTCCCTCCCCACTCCTCCCCCGCCGCGCCGCGTGCAGGCTCGGAAGCGTACACGGTGTTCGTGAGCAACATCGCCTATGCGCTGGCCGACCCCGAGGCCCGCCTGCGGGAGGCGCTGGCGCCGTGCGGCACCGTCACCGAGGTGCGCGCCGTCTACTCCCACTCGCACCACTTCCGCGGATACTGCTACGTGCAGTTTGACGCGGAGGAGGGGGCGCGCCGCGCGCTCGCCATGGACCGCACGTCGCTCGACGGGCGGCCCATGTTCATCAGCCCCTGCGTGGACAAGACCAAGCAGCAGCAGCAGCCCAACAAGGTGGGAGACGGGTGACCGCGGCGGTCGTTGCCGCCGCCGCTGTCGTCGGATGTTGCTGTGGCTTGTCGCGAGCGAGTCACCGATGGCGCTGCGTGAGCCTGACTCGGTTACACCGGCAGGGCCCCTACTGACGCCTAATAGTTGGCGTTGCTCCTCCTGCATGTGCGTGCATGGGTCGAGTGGCTGCGCCATCGTCCGCTCCTCGTTAGTGTAATGTTTTTGTCATCCCACCTCATTCTTTGTCTCCCTCTCTTTCCCTTGTAGTTGAGGTATGTTTTCCGTATTCATTCGCAAAACACGTCCACAGATAGCTCTCCTAATGCGTTTTCGGCTTGTACCGCCGTTTATCTTACGTACTGGACGCAGAAACTGAATTCCCAGCACGCGGAGCGAAACGTCAGACGCCGTGCCGAACAACAGCACAACCCGAGAGCACATCGGAGCGATACACGGCCTGACCGCCGTGCGCCGCCCCTTGATTTATACGATCTGACCACAATCTCGCCTGCCCGCATGGCTGCAGGTGTTCAAGTACAGCACGGACCTTGAGAAGCACAAGCTGTTCGTGTCGGGCCTCCCCTTCTCCTCCACCAAGGAGGAGCTCGAGGAGCTCTTCGGGAAGCACGGCAGCATCCGCGAGACGAGGATGGTGACGACGCGCGCCGGGAAGTTCAAGGTGTGACGCCCGGTGACTGGCGGCGGGGTTGGTGGTGCGGGGCCTGAGTGGCGGCAATCTTTTTTTGGTCGCAGTTAAGGTGAACCGGCCTGACCCTGGGCACGGCGCACACCTCGCTACCGTGGCTCACCAACTGCACTTATGGTGAAGCGGTTGTGCACTGATGAGCGTGTTGCGCTTCGAACCCGCTTACCTGTTTTCGATTCGCAGCCATGGCTAACGTGAGTGTTGACTCGACGAGTCCTCAACACCCTCTTCACTAAGCCACACTGACCAGCTGTGGTGAAGAATGGTCACACAATCCCATGTTCAAAAGGTGTGGGAAGGCCTTCCTCAACAAGTGGGTTGAAATAAGCCTATCAATTAGATGTTTACGTTTTCTATCTAAGGTTTAGGTCGATCAGTGCATTAGGTCTGTAGCGTGGGGTCATGATTTCTATTATAACACATTTTATTTTAAACTTTCGTGTAAAGGGTTGCACAAAACCTACGGACAAATGGCCAGCCTCCGTACTGCCGCGAACAAACACGTGGAATGGTGTGACAGAATCAACCCGTAACCCTAGTTTATCTCACCCGCTTATAGATTATAACAGCACTTGCAGCAGCTGCCGTTTGTGTGGCCAAGCAGAGGGTGGAGATCGCCAGGCCTTGATCGTGCGTGTCTGTGCTTAGGGCCTGGCGTACATCGAGTACGAGACGGTGAGCCAAGCGTCGCAGGCTGTGCTCAACCTCAACGGCACCACCGTGAAGGACAGTGTCATCAGCGTGGCCATCAGCAACCCGCCTGCGCGACGTCGTGGCGACCAAGCCCAGCAGCAGCCGGCAGCGCCACCACGCAGCGTATACGGAGCGTACGTCATCACCTGCCCCCTTACCCACCGCCCTCACCCTCCGCCCTCACCCTCCGCCCTCACCCTCCGTTCTATGCCGGACAAGTCGCTGGCCCGATGGTGACTTGAGCCGACGATTGAGATTTTCCAGTTTTCTCCCACACAAAGCGAAACTTTTTGTTAATGGTATTGACCAAACATCCATTTGCTCAATGCTTCTTTGGCAGGAGTCTTGACAGCAAGCTAGGTTCCTCTTGTCCTTTATTACTGTCACTACTCATCCTACAAGCAGGGTCTTGTCGGGGAGGGAGCACTCTGCTAACGTTCCTCCTCCTCACTCGTGTCCGAGGCACCGGGGGGACTTCACCGCGGCCCCAATCTGCGCCGCTCGACTATACTCCGATAACGAACGCGCTTGTGTCTCCCCTGCAGGAGAGGCAAGGGCCGAACGCAGCTGGCGCTCATTCCGCGCGCTCTGCAGCGGCAGAACGTTGGCGGCAGCAAGTCCCAGAACGGCACGGTGGCGGCTGGGGCGCCGGCGGCGGGCTCTCTCGACGGGGCAGGTGACACGGCACAAGCAGCGGCGGCCGGCGATGCCGCGACCGCCCCGGGGCCCATGATGAGCAACGCCGACTTTGCGCGGATGTTGCTGAGGAAGTGAGAGGAGGAAGAGGAGCCGTCCGGGACTGCGCTGCCATCCGCTCGGCGTTTACCGGCCCGGTGCTGATCGTGTGCCCCGACGTGTCAGCCGGTCGCAGGTTTTTTTTGTTGGTTTTCAAGTCGCCGATCCCGATCCAAAAACGGCGATTCTATTCCGTCAGCAGCTTTTGAATTCTTTATCTGTAAAATCATTCTCTTTCGATGACCTCAGAAGAGTTTATATTCCGCACGAGGGGCGGCGGCAGAGTCCATTGCTCTCGCTACCCTCGACGAGGTGCCATGCACTCCTCCGTCGCCCCACGTGTACGGTAGCGATGTGGCAGAAAGATGGAAGGAATTTAGAGGTGTGGTGGTATTAGTGCCGTGGTCGTCCTGTGAAATATCTGCTTCCCACAAAAGGGTCACGAAACTTTCACTGGCTCACGACTGCCGATGGAGATGAGTACCACTCGATGCTCATTCGAGTTTGGAAAAAATATTAGATATGTTTAAAATGTTACTTGAAATTCATGGTGATCAAACCAGTCACCAATGACTGCACCAAAAATAACACAATTTGACTAAATTCCAACTTGGCATTAATGTATCAGTTTGACTGTCATGTGGTGAACTTTCCCCTTATTTTAAGTGGGTGAGAGTGTTGTCCTCCCCTGTGCTGCGCCAGAAATTGCTTGAACAGATCTCAAGAAGTAGCTCTGTGATATGCTTTTCCGTGGGCCATTCACCAGCACGAAGGTTCGGGCGACTGCTTTGCGAAAATTGGAATGGATGTTTCATCTCCAGACACGGCACTGATGGCGCAGGTGAGGTAATATTCTGGGAAAACATTTTCTTGGGTGGTGCTAGCATCACTTCGGCACGACGCTCCCACACCGACAAACCTCCTCCTTCCACCGCCACATGCAATCCTCGTGTTCCATTCGCTTTTCTACAGCACACAGCCTCCCCTTTTGTACGCGTTGTGTTTTGGAGCGAAGGGAATTTTTATTGTTTCGATTCCGACCGAGTCGTTGGATGGGGACGTTCTTTGTGACGTTCACGTTTATCTTATTTTTTAAGTTGCATTGCGAGAAGGAAGAGTTTATGATTTGTACGTAGTTTTTCCCGTGTGGTTTAGCTTTCGGAAATTGCGGCGTCCCTTGTAGCACTAGCTGATAGTGCTTGAGTCCTCCCCTCCAAACCATCTCATTTGGTTTTAGAGAAGCAGAAAACCATAATCGATGTGAATCCTTTGAGACATTTAAGGTTTCTAAATATTTGCAGATGTAATTGTCGAGTCTTCATGTACAAGTCATTTAGTATTGAGCAATAGTCTTTTTGAATACTGGTTTGTGAAGTTTTTATTTAATATTTGATATGCTGTTTAATAGCTAGTGTCTCCACAGCCATGCGTGGGGAGCTTGTGGTTTCTGATGTGTTCGTTCAAGACATTACGTCTGCATATTAACCAGGCATGTAACGATGCACCCGTTAAAGTCTATTCTTGCGTCCATGATTGGGCCATTTGCATAATCAATTGCTTACATTTTGTAAAAAATGTAAACAAATATGCTGCTGATGCGTTAATTGGCAGAGCTTACATTTTCATGGAATAATTTTCTGAGGCTCCGGCCCAAACAGCTAGAGCCGATGTGTTAAATAGGGAGGCCCACACCCAGCAGTGGATAGTCAATTAGGGGCTTTGCATCACGCACTTGACGTGCTACCAATACATTTCGGGTAGAACTGTATGAATAGCGCAGGAAAAACCCCCACAATGTACTGTATAAATGATACAGTAAACAAGACTAGATTCTTGAAAGGAATCGCTTTCCCAAATTGTGACAAAACTTTGGCCTCGCCGGCATGCACGAGGTGAGTCGTTACATGCCTGATATTTACATCTCTCTGCGAGCCAGTAAAACTTCAGCACTGGTCTTATATTGAAAACGAGTAAATAAAACGTACCGTTTGTATTATGGTTTTCATTCAAATTTGGAAGGAAAATGGAACGTTCCATTTTGTTGGTTGTCCCCATTGCAATTGCTGCCAAAGTGGCAGAGACAGTGGGGACCCATTGTGAGCCACTAGTCCCGTGACTGCGCGCAAACCGTTACGCCGCACGGCAGTCACGCCACAGTCCTGCAGCAGTCTCCGTGTTTTCTCTGAACAGTTCCATCCCTGCAGCTCTCGTTTCCCAGTGTTCTTGAATACAAGTGCATCAACCCAGCGTTCTCTGCCAGTGTCTTGTTATTCAACCTACGAGCGTTATTTGCATACAGGTGGCCATGCCTGGTCAGCAACTGACTTATAATCGGGTGCAGAGGTCAACCTCCGTGCTGAGGGAGAGGACTTCACCCACCGTCCAAATTTTGGAGCATTGGTGTTCGGTAAGCATGATTTAAAAATGAAACAACTGCCACACGATTGGGCTATTATTAAATAATATGATTAGAATTATCTTCATATGCACATGGGTTTGAGGGATTCATGGCATTTTCTGTACAAGATTAACCTTATCACTACGCAAGTGATGAAAGTAATCAGTAATATGGCTTCATCAACAATTAACGTCGGTGCACAAAACTACGATTCATTACAGTAGTTCACCTAAATTGTAATCACAGCATTAATGTACCGTTTTTATATTTGTAATAATAATAATAATAATATTTTCAATTTATATAGCGCCTTTTACCCGAGGGTCACAAAGCGCTGCAAGATTAGCGTTTAGTATGTTTTGCTTTGTGACGGCAAGTACCACGGCATTAGGAGTTATGCAATACATTACTGTACATATTTATTCAGGCTATATTTAATTTGGCCCGCCTATGACCACATTGCTAGGAATCCACTAAATCTCCAAAGCTTAGCAGGGTTAACCTTGGCTAGTGCTTGGATGGGCGAATGCCATGCATACCAGGTATAATAGGACTATGTTGTGGGCCACAGAGCGAATTGTAGCAACACATTGCTGCATTGTACTTCTATGCTCCCATGTGTCTGCTCCACGCCTTCACCGATCTGCCTCCTTATCTCCCCCCCCATACGGGGGGGGGAGGGGGGGTAATCCCTGCTGTTCAATTATGTAACCGTGTGCTTTTTTCAAAGTCCTCGATAGTGCCGCTCTGTTTAAAAATCCGTATTTGTGATCACCAAATATCCTCAACACCAAACGTGGAGGTGGTGCCGTCCTGGGTTGTTGAATCGCGGAGTTCGTCACACTCTGCTGGGCAGCGAGGTGGCCAGGAAGCGACGTAAGTAGCGGCATGGCTATCGACTGTGCGGGCGGTGCCGCTGCACTGGAGCAGAGTCAAACAGGCACTTTACTAGAGCGGTGGGATAGTTGGGCTTCAGGAGGGGCATCAGTGTCAAGTTCTGCAGTCAGATGGCTGCGATTGATGGGGGGTAACGTGTGAACTCACGTGACACCGAGACGCGTCGGCCCGCACTGCAGAAGACGCGCACGTGGAGGAGGTCCCCTTTCGTTCGTTGCACCAGAGCCCGTGTCGAGCACTCTTCGCTGCTGATTGCACGTGGGTTTCCTCCGTCGCACCTCCGTTTGGTGTTTTCGGCGACAGCAGCCCCCAGGAGGGGCAGTGCCGTGGGTCGAGCTGGTGGTGGAGCTACGACGGCGTCTGTCCGCAAAGTATGGGAAGTGATGTCACGGAGTTGAGCGCTGTCTGCACAGACGTGAGGCAGTAGCCCTCCTCTCCCATCAGGTATCTAGCCGGGGTCACACGCACACACGCACACCAGTCACGTACGTGCAACAGTCGACATTTGCCACTCTGTGGCGGTTACGTCACAACGGTGCTTATGCCTTGTTAGATGCACTTTGAGGCTATCAGATGAGGTGTGGAAGACTGCTAGCAAGAAGTCATCGGGGAGACCCAGATATTATGGGTTGACTGAGTGGAGAGGCAGATCCTCCACCTGTGCTGCTCACTGCACATTAACACATGGAAAAACCAGGCATACACTACACATACAGGTGGAGGTCCTTGCAGTGAAAGATGTGATGGTGCACTGCAATTGGAAGTGAAGTTTTTCCAGGTAGAACACATTTTACCTTTGCACCCAATTAGTGCGGCCGCGGTACCTGCTGTGACATATCGTTTGCGGGCCATTTTTAAATTGGTATAGGGCTATCATGGCCACGGGGCGTGTAAAATTACGTCACCGGCCTGGTAGAGGCACCCAGGCCGTGTGAAATTAAGTCGCAGGACGGTTCTGTGCCGTGAGTCGTAGGTCGTAACGCAGGGAGAGGGTTACCCTTCGTGGATGAACTCTTCCAGGGCGGCACACTCGGAGATGAGCTGGGGCAGCTGACTCCGCAGCACCACAAACGTGAGGATGGGCAGCAGATCATCCGCCCCGCTGCGTACGCACATACACACACAAGACTCATGCACCACATCTCACGATACATACAAAAAATAAGCTCCCCGTATAGCAATAGCTGACTGTATGGTCAAGCGCTGTTAACGAGCGCCTATGATGACCACCACGGCACATTAGGGGGGCGGGTGGCCAGCACCACGCCCGGCCGCCTTTGTTTCCCGAGTGATGATTGTTTACACACCCCACCAGGGACTTAGATGAGGCCGAGTCTCGTACATCACATTCACAGTATGTACATCACGAGCACCATGTACTGTACGTGTGGTGGAGCAATTTGCTCTTCTTACATGGAGGGCGGACTCAAGCCAGCTTCTTGGCGCTCGTAGAAGCTCTCCACGCACTCGCACACCTGCCTTGTTGTCCGCACTGCAGCCAACACACGTGCACACACACATCACAAGCGTACACAATCTACCAAAGAGCCTTTATAGGCAGCGGTTCACAATCTTGAGGATTCTACCCCGCAACGAAAGCGTTTTGGGAGAGCGTTTTGGGAGAGCGGTAGGGGTGCAGGCTGCAGAATGCTTGCTGTGCACAAGATTTGGGGAACAGCGTCAATGTGTGTCAACAAAATACTGATACACCGCGTGAAACAAATGCCTAACACAAAAGTCTAGTACAAGACATGCCTCACTGACACCGCGCTTAATAGAGGTGTGGGCGTGCGATCTCTGTTTACTATGACCTGAGTAATGGCGGTGGGTGCGTCGGGCACCAGCGGTCTTGATTAGAAACGCCGCCACACAAAAGTCTGAAAGCCACTGCTTTATAAAACACGCGCGCACTCACAAACTCGCACACGCGAAGGCACGCAAGCGCACACACGACGAAGTCTCACCAATGCAGTCGAGTTTGCGCTGCGGGCAGCAGTGCTGGGAGAGGTTCTTCAGCTCCTCCACCGCGGCCTGGTACGGGAATTCGACTCGGACGTCGCCCTCCGAGGAGGAGGAGGAGGAGAGGTCGGCCGCGGCGCGGAGGGGGTCACCCAAGCTGCCGGACTCCCACGGCAAGAGCTGCAGCTCGGGGGGCACCCCGACGTCCCCGGGCAGTGCCAGCGCGTACGCTGCCAACCACGTCCCCAGCGCCTGCTCCTCCCCGGCGTGTACCATCCTGGCGGAAGACGAAGGGAAACGCGGACAGTCAGCCGCCGCGCTAGTGGCTCGTTAAACACAGAAATGCACAAAAACCACACCGTTTGTGTTGTACGAATAAGGGCCGCTTTCCTGAAACGTCGGCGATTGTCCATAGTGAAGCTATTGTATTTTTTTAAGGCCACGGTGTTGTTGACCAGTGTATTGATAGTTTATTTCTTTATCATTGGATAGCGTGTTGAGTTGTTTCTAAAGAGACGCAGTATAATTTGGCTTAATATATGGTCTCAATATACATATTCATCTCAAGATACTGTACGGAAACAACGAGACAAAGCACATCAAAGGAGATGGTTCTATGTCTTGATGAGTCTGGACTTGAACAGCAGCAGAGAGCGCAGACAGAGACGTGAACCTGAAGAGGGCGAGCAGCGGAGGCCACAGGAGCTTGAAGAAGGCCTCCTCGAGGCTCGCCAGGCACTGATCCCGCCCCGCAGGAGACTCCAGCTGCTCGAACGCCAGTACGCACAGCTCCAGCAGAGAGTCTGCAGTATACACAGTACACACAGCTCACAACACAACTCTAGCAGAGTCTGCAGCACAGCTCCAGACTCTGGTAGAGTCACACACCGCTCCAGAAGAGTCCGTAGCACGCACATAAAAGGCAGTGATGAAGGCCCCTCTTATGCGTGTGATGACAGCGACAACAATAAAAACTACTCCTCCATGCATATGCACATGATTGTAACTATTGATCCCTGCAGAGATATGTGATAGGTGATGATGATAATGATGTAGATGACGATCACGATGATGATGGTGGCCATTCACCCATTCAGGCGCAGGTGATAAGATGATGTTGACAATGATCTACATCATGATGATGGAGATTTTTAAGAAGGATTCTCACCCCTGCAGGTGTAAACGACAATTATGAGGACTATCGATCCACGCAGATAGGTAATAGAAAATGACGAAGGCTACTCACCCATGCAGGTGTGCACATCGTTGACGATGACTTTCAGGTGCTCTCGCAGTGCCCGCTCCTCCATGGAGCGCAGGACGGCGTTTCCGCCCCCTTCCTCCTTGTCGTCACAAAGCACCTCATACCCGGTCACCTCCACACCCAGCTCCTCGAAGGAGCAGTCTCTGCGCACCCCTCGGAAATCTGCCGGCAGACGGCAAACAGCAGCCACCCATTGCACACACCAGCCACTCAGTACACACACACCATCATTCAACACGCACCAGCCACTCGGCACACACACCTGTCACTCGGCGCACACACTAGCCACTTAATGCACACACAGTCAAATGGGTCACGCCGCGTGATGCTTAAAGGAGCAGCGAGAGACACGTTGACTGCAGGGACGGTGGTGCGGTGCAGAGACGCGCGCACGCATGCGCGCGCACGTACCTTCCGCGCGGGATTCGGGGGACGCTTCCCAGCATGCCGTGGTGCTCGGCGTCTCTTCTGAAGGCTCCGGCGCCAAGCTCTGCATCGCGACGGCCTGGCCATCGCCACCGCGGATCGTTCCCTCCGTCACCCCGCGATCCGCGCCGTGTGACGCCACGTCTGGGCTGATGGGAGACGGGGCACTGGGTGCTGTTGCCTCCACTGCTGGCGCTGTTGCGTCAACGCCACCGTTGCTGTCCCCATCGCCCCCAAGCCACCCCTGGGTGGAATTGCTCACAAGGGGATGCAGCTTCTTATAGATTCTCAGCTGCTGCTCCTGCAGCAACTGAGTCAACGGGTGCTCCCCACAGCTGTGGGCAACAACAAATAAACACAAAGCTGTGTTAATTATGAAATAAATTAGTGAGACAGTGTTGTCATCGAAGTATATGTGCTATTACTTTCGTCAACAGATTAGAATTGGACTGAAATTGCACACACAAATATAAACAACTCCTTCACAACCTCTGCTGTAAAACCCGAGGAGCCAAAAAGTCAATAAACGCCCTTAAGGGTGCAAAACTGACTGGTCTCAAAGACTGTAAAAGGGTTTATTACCACGCTTTATTTTTAGGGTCATGTATACTGCACGGTAGTTCAAACGCTGAAATAACGATGCACCATCATCCTCGTCAACAACGCGGTCATTATAGCCCAATACTACCCAGTAATCATCCCCCTGAAGGAAAGCGCTAAGGTTTCATCAATTGGCACGGTCTGCTAAGCCCAATACAGTGCCGGTTCAAATCTACGATCCGACCACATAGGGAATGTTTCTAGACAATAGGATCATGTGTGATTCCACATGAGCCTCAAACACGGACTGTCCTGGCGGCTCGCGTCTCTACGTAGCACAGACACACTGTTTACACTGCTTTGCACGCCATTTACTGTTTCAGATTTGGGAGTACAAAATAAAAAATGTTATTGCTTTTATTTTTTAGGGGATTGCCTTCACTCCCACCCACCCCAGAAGAACACTGTATGGAGGGACTGGTTTCTGCTATGGGAATGTGGTCTTTCCATCGCTGGCTTTGGATTGCCAGTGCAGCTGAGCGATGTCCCCCTCCCCCATGCTCGGTAGGGGGACGCAGCGACCCATCTCTCGAGTTGTAACGGAGGCAGCGCAACGAGAGCGAGCGGCACCTGAGCAGCGTGGAGATGAGAGCCGAGATCAGCGCGGGGTCGTCCGGGTGCTCCCTGAGCCGAGCCTTCCACTGCCTCGGCCACTCCTGGCATCACACACACACACACACACGCGAATAAAGACAAAAACGCAGACGTACACCGTCAGTATCAACACATGTACATAACACAACAACAACAACCAAAGTTCGCCACTAAGTAGCGGGGACGTCACCACAGCGCATGTGCCAGGCCAAGTACACCTTGAGGCCACACAAGAGTGTCCGAGGCTTGCTGACAGGATGTCATCGGACAGACCCAGGTGCCACGGGCTAACTGACTGAGATGACAGAAGACAGACGCGCGCACACACACACATGTACAGCACATACACGCACACTCACGTGTGGACTGACAAACACAAAACAAAATACGTGCACATACTAAAGTAAGCAACACACGCCTCAACAAAGTACGACACACAGACACACGCAAGCTTACTTGAGAGCAGTCATTCACGCCGGCACACACAACACCAGAAATCAGAGCTGTACACGCGTGCAGGCTAAACACGGTTGAGCCCATCAAATGGCGGCTGGCTCCATGCGAGTAACTCGAGGGATCCCATTAAGTTCGGCTCCACCAAACAGGGCGGCGGAACCAGGCGAGTGGAGCGGAGACTCACGTTGTCCTGCTCGTACTCCAGCACGCTGGCCAACACGCCGCGTCTCTCCGGCTCCGTGGCCGACAGCGTGGCATTCTGGGAGAGACGCCTGCCACCCGCGGGAAGGAGACATCGGCGACGCATGCGTGAATGGTCAGTGTCGTGTCGGAACATCCTCAGAGCAAATGTGCTACGAGCTTGGTCATGCAGGTTCAATTCATGCCCAAAGCTAACATCAATGGCGTGTCTTATGTGAAGCAATCCTGAGCCTATCCTAGGCAGGTGTGAGCATTGGTGACTGTACTCACGAGCCCAACCAATGATAAAAGCCAGTCTACAGTTGTCTTTGACTCATTGCTGTCTGAATTGTATTATTGTTCAAAGTTATGGGGGAATGTTGAAGATTTTTGGGGGCATCTTGACAAATTTTCGGGGAAGTTTGGAGATTTGGGGAAACCTGGTCTACCAAAACACAACGGATTTCCGCCACAAAGAGACAGCAGATTCCCAGGGGCCCATAATTTCGGGCGAGGTTACCTGTCAGCCTCCTCCCTCAGCCGCTGTCTTCTCTCCACCATCTTCCTCTGCAGCTGGGATGGTTTTAGGGTCAAGGCATTACTGTAGGAACCGACCAGAGTAGCCGAGCGGTCAGAGAACTTCACGCACGATTTGAAGTTCACGGAGTTAAAATCACTATCCGGAGGGAGGTGGGGTGGGAGACCCTCAGTCTTCTTGTTGCGAGGCACAATTGTTCGAGAGCAGAAGTGCGCCTATGGGCCATTAGCAATTAAGAACCAGGGGAAGGATACAGCTGTTTCCTGGGCCTTGGCAATGAGAAGATTCTCCATCATCCGCCGCTCCAAGCTCAGGTTCTGCATGGGTCACAAACACACAAACCCTGAGCTCATTACTTTTCGTGAATTTACCTCCAATTGCATTACAATGCCTCTGGCTAAATGAGCTGAATTGCTGCTCCCCTGTCTCATCAAATCTCAGAAGGTAAGTAGGGTTGAGACTGGACAAGGCTTAGATTGGTATCGTTATCAGCATCGTGCCGTGAACAAACATATATCCTTGTGGAATCCTTTATAGTGCAGATTTGACAACAGCATCACACGATGTCAGATAGTGCGTGGAGGTGAGTAGAGTGAGATGAGACAGGAGAGGTAATAATAATAATAGCAATTTATAGAGCGCCTTTCACCCGACGCAGGGGTGAGTCAACGGAGAATGGTTGAATGGGCGAGTGTGATCTTGAAATTAATTCAGGACTGGATTGGGAACCGGTGGATGTAAATGGTGAGCCACGGGCAGAGGAGGCTGGGAGATGACAAGGTTCAAGTAACTCACGAGCGCAGTCTTGGCGGATGCGTGCCGTGGGTCGAGTCGAGACATGCGTGCGCGGTATGCCGCCATCAGCTTCATGTTCTGCACTCGTGCCTCCTCCACCGGGCCCAACTTCCTGTCACAGCAACCAATCACACGTTGATAATACGTCCCTTACAGTAGCCGTGTCCTCACTGCCATTGGGTTACTGTTTGCATCAACTTTACAGTTTGGTTCCTCCAGGGTATGATACAATGGCCTATCCCCTGAGTTCCTAAAGATCCTGTATGGGCAATGGCTTGCAAAACTCTTCACAAATATACACAGGACAGACAAAACGCCAAAAGAATAGCTGCAAGCCAAAGTCATCACAATTCTGAAACCCAGAAAGCCTCAAGACTCACCCTCCACCTGTAGGCCAATATCATTTTTGTCTTTCACCTTCAAACTGATGGAACGTGCTGTTTATTGCAGCCCACTTGGGTTATTTGGGCCTTTAGCGGTTGTATTAAAGAACAGTGATTGAATTTTAAAAAAATCACCTCTTGCAAGAGACCGATAATTGCTGCTGCTGCTTTTTGAAGAGCGTGGGGGAAGGGAAGCCACCGGGGATGTTTGTCCGAGGCTTCGGTAGCGGCCGCTCTCCTTGACCTGCCGCCGCCGGTCCTGCGCTGGGAGGCGGGCAGCCACCATCCGCGTCTGCGCCACGTTCTTCTGGGCTGCCAGCCTTCTGCGCATCTCTGCACCCATCTGTGCAGCCAAACGGGAAATTACTAACACACACACACACACACATAGACACCACAGCCACAAATTTTGCTACGGCTGATTTCAAGCTAATAAAATCCCCCGAATAAGAATTCATACGCGTCGGAAAATATACAAACGTTTCCCAGTTCATCTTACTGATACATAACGTATATAGTATATTACAGGGTTATATCCATCCAGGTGATTGTTGGTCATAGCTTTTTTGATGGATTGCGGGGCCGGTTAAGATGAAATGAAACGGACCACGGTACTTGGTGGACTGGCCAAGTGCTGTGTTACCGGCAAAGTCGTTGCGTGGCGCCGGAACACTCGTGCCCGTAGCCCGCGCACGATCCACGCTGTGCTCCACCAGCCTCAGCAGCTTGTCTTCCAGGACAGAAAGACCTACTGGGTAAAGTGAATACCACCCTGCATTCTCACAGACTACAGCTGTGGCAGCAATATGACACTAATCGTCGTCATCACCACCACCATCATTATCAGCCATGCTAAATCCACTGCTGAATGAGGGCGTCTCCAAACTGTCAAATTTATGTTCAATTTTATTTTTGTTGTACCAGTTGGGAGCTCAAGATACCAGGATGTCTCATTTGCTCGTGACCTCGGTCACCAAAATAACCAAGGGAAAATTAATAAAATATGATACAGTAACAGCGCAAAGAGAAATCAGAGTGAAGCGAGACACAGGGACTGCAAGAGACACTGACAAATATAGGGGGAAGTATGGAGAGAGAGAGAAACACATACAGATAAGAATTAAGGTTATTTTTCTAACCAGGTGAAAACTCATGAGACCAAAATAGGCCTCATGTCCATGTGACCTGGGTCACAAAAATAACAAGAGCAAAACAAATCAATGGCAAGGGCCAGTGTTGCCAAAACAGGAGGAAACTGGAGGACCTGGAAAAAACCCACAGATGGGGGTCAGAAATCCACTTGCTGTACTGCCATTTTGTGGGCACCAGGCTATGTGAGCAGTGTGGCATACCAGCAGTGGCCCCATTTTCTGTTGGCCTCTCTTCAGCAACCGTGAGCAGTGCCTGGCTAATGTGGGCGATGCTTGAGAGGTAGGCACGGTACGCATCCTGCATACACGCACACATACACACGTTACCATCAGCTGCCATACAAACCTTATGGGCCTCAACGTCACCAGCTCAAACACAACTCTATATACACATTGAGAGAGCTGTCAGAAGAGTGAGGAGGGGTCAGAGGGATCATTCCCAACCAATAATGGTTTAAACATTAAGCTCTCTCTCTCACACTGCTCTCTGCACCTGGGGACGAACAGTCGATTTACTCCGTCGACTAAAAATTGTAATCGTTTACCTTGGTGATTACATTGAGCATGTTGATATGGGGTGCCCATCACATCATCAAATTCACTTGGGATCAATTACAAGCAGAACTCATGTAAGAACTAATGCATCAATCACCATCAGTACCCATGTAATACACAACGGTTGATAGAACGCAAATGTGCATCATCCATTGATTAACACGTATCTTACACGTAAGAAACAAGCATCCAAAATTAGTGTGGTATCATGATTTCTTCTCACTTGATCATAAGTAAACAGAATGGTCAATATGTAGCTGAGAACACTGTGGCGTTAGTAAATTGTAAAAGGTATTTAATGTCTAAGTGTGATTTCTGTACATACCAGTCAATGTAGTAACCTCTATTTGAACCGGTGGTGTGTCTATTTTGGGCGTTAAACAGATAAGGAAAGTGACTACTTGTACTAAGAATCAGAGCCGATGACACTAATAATGCCCCCCACAGAAACATAGATAATCATAGAGATACAGAGACTCAGAGATATATAAAGGCTCACAGAGTCTAAGGGTCCTCCCTCAGAACATTTTGAGTTTATGACCACGCAATTATTGCATTTCTCCCAATTCTGAGATGTAAAATAACCATCAAAGTTTATGACCGTGAAAGCCTAATAGCTTCCCTATGGGACTGTCACTGTGGGAACAGCGTTCCCTCCCAATTTCACCCCTGACTGTTATGCTTTTTTACACCTCAATACCCTAAAGTCCTACACACCCCATGGATACTACATTTTCCTATACACACCCCTAGATATAACACCACCATCTCCGACAAACAGGTCACTGGGAGGCGAATAGGACTTTCGGATGCATTGAGCTAAAAGGAATCCCGCTTCCAAAGCTTGCAAGCTCACGGGGTATTTTTCTGGTGTAAAGTAGAGTCCCTGTTCTCCCCGTGTCCACGTGGGGTTTCTCCGGTTTCCGCCCACAGTCCAAAGCCATGCCCCTTGCATAGGTTAATTGTCCTGACGATGTAAACATTGCCCACGGTGCCCTGAGATGTTGTAACTTGCTTACCCCCTCCCACGCTGGACACGTGTTTAAAGGCGCTACATAGAAGGCGCTATACAAATGCTATTATTATTATAGCTCAACGGTTCCTTCAAGTTCCAGCTGAAATAAAGACAGACTGACTGAAAATGTGCTTACATTGACGAACCGTGGCCGTGTCGCAGTGGTAGGTCTCAAATGGCTTACGGGCCGAATGAAATCAAGTCGCGCCCCGTACCTTGCCCACGGGCCATACACCTTGCCCAATCCTGCCGCATACAACCAATGAATGCATCCTCCACTTATATACTGCATATCTCCATCCCTCAGTGAAGATCCCCCGTATAGCCTTAAAAGACCGTAGGGTGAGGTGCTGTTAGCAAGCACCTTTGAAGGTCGACACGGCACACGAGGGGGTGAGTGACCAGCACCACGCCCGGTCGTCTTTGTCTCCCTAGTCGCAACGTTTACAGCCCACTAGGTACTCATTTGAGGCTGAGTCGGCCTAGGGGAGGCCCATGACCGGTTCAGAAAAGCGTCAATGCTGTTAGCCGTGAGTGGGATTCGAACTCGGGGCGCCAGATTTGTATCCCAGCACGCTAATCACTGAGTCACCGCTCCCCACCATCCCTCAGTAAGTCCCTTAACACACACAACAAGGTTGCCAGCCCCTATAGCCAACCGCGACGGCTATGAACCGCTATTCCCATCCCGTAGGTAACCCCAGTCGTTCACTCACCAAGGTCCTTCCCTCCGCGTCGAGCTGCACTGCCGCCTTCACCATCCTCATGGCTCCCTGCAGGGGCCCCACGTCCCGCTCCGACATCACGGGCCCGACACAGGACGCCCCCGATATAGAGATCCCAGACAGAAATAAAACCCCCGCGTACACACACACTCAACACAACAAACCCACGACA
>JAZEWU010000008.1:5775222-5787059 GCA_036362915.1 Geotria australis | reverse complement strand
CTCCAAAGAGACCCCGACAAGCACAGCAACACAGATGTTTTACAGTAATTTACACAGACCGCAACATAAACAACGCCGAATTACAACCGCACACTTCCCGGCCAGGCCGGGGAAGCCCAACGATAGCCAGGGACTAATGTCGACACGGGGGGAGATCATCCTTGGTTAGCGGGGACTCGGGGACGGTCCAGGGACCGTAGGGAAGAGGGGGACTGAAGCGAGAGACAGTGATGCTGTACGGGCTGCAGGCGAAGCGGTCCTGAACCGGGGAGTAATGGGAGGCAGAGAGACTCCTCCTACGGTTCTGTCCATCCGCTGTGCTCCTCCTCTTCCCCACATCTCATTTTCCCTACCCTCCCCCCCTCTTCATTCATTCATTCATTGTGAGCAACCGCTTGATCCTGTTCAGGGTTGCGATGAGCCGCAGTCTATCCCGGCAGATACAGAGCGCAAGACAGAGCTATGCCCACAATCGGACGCCAGTCCCATCTTAGGGCACCAGGGGCAATTTAGTCCGCAGGCCAATTAACCTCTTCGTAGTTTTCCTAACTTCATATTCTGCTCCCCCCACCTCTAACCCCTGTTCTTTACGCGAGTAAACGTGACCCTTTCTCCATCTATTCACACATTTTCTCATCCTCAGCAAGGCTGGCGCCTCACAATAAGCTCACCGGTCCTATTCCCAGCTCGGGTGCCGGCTTTCTGTGTGGGGTTTGCATTGTTCTCCCCTTGTCCGCGTGGGTTTTCGCCGGAGACTACGGTTCACTCCCATAGTCCCTAACTGGGAATCCAACCCAGGTGATTGTTGCTAAGGCCACAGTACTAATTCGCTGTGCCACCCTGCCGCCTCCCTTCTCGCCTCGTCCCCACTTACGCAACCAGTCTCACGCTCTCATTATGGCAAAATGCAGACTCACGCCTTCCGCAAGCCAGAGGATATTTCGATATTATATCGCTTTTATAACTTGCAGCCAAGTGGGTTTGACTATCACAAAAATCTGTGATGCACTCTTTCTTCCAAGGTCAGAATCGCAGGCATATGCCACTGTTGTCTAGTAATTTGGTATTGAACATTGTTTTACTGTGTTGTCTTTTACGATTTAGTCCATCCATTTTCAGAAACCGCTTAATCCTGTACAGGGCCGTGGTGAGCCGGAGCCTATCCCGGCAGACACAGGGCGCAAGGCAGGGGTATACCGAGGATGGGACGCCAGTCCTTCGCAGGGCACCTGGGCCAATTTACTCAGTAGGCCAATTAACCTGGCAGCATACAAATTATAATGCTCACGAATTCCTTGTCTGATCATGGACGAGACACAGAACATTAAGAACAAGGATACAATTTCTCAAACAAGGTTGTCATTTTAGATTTAATCACCATCACACAAAACCTTGAATTCAATTGCCCAAAACATAACAGTGCTAAAAAAACGAAGAAAAAACCGTGTAAGGCTTGGGGTGTGTTCAAATTGCAGTGAAGGCACTCAGATGAAGTTAACTCAGCAAATACAGTGCATAGTGAAAGAGAAACTTTCTTGCTTACAATATTAAGAATGAAACACAATGCCAGTGTACAGTATAGCTCTCCAATGTGTACACAATACCAGGCCATTTTGTCAAACATTCACAAGACGGCCAAACACGACACCCTCGCTCCTCTCTATATCTAAACAATTATTAATCTCCGACGTAAAGCAGTGATGTGCCAACCAGTAGTTCTGCACTGCCGCGTAGAATTAGACGGCCGCTAACATATTTTTTTAAAACCAAACACGTGCTAGTTTGTGCACTTAAAAAACACAAGCTACGATCCACCATTGTTCTTGAAAGAGCAAACATTAGTATTGATGTTCATTGAGACGGACAGGAAGCAACAATCTTTATCGATGAAGTCTAATTATCTTATGGGTGCCTTAGTCTGGTCCCTGCCAGCCTCAGGAATGTGCATGAACTAATGACCCCAGCGAATGTCTTATTCTGGTCCTATGAAACTTAGAAATGGGTGCCAAACTCGAAAGTGAGTCCTTTTCTGGGTTTACGAGCACCAAGAATTAGCAATTAACATTACAAATATAGAGCCTTAAAACTTGGACATTGCAGAGATGGCTTTTACGGGGACAACATTTCTACGAGATATTTTGACTGCACCTTACATGTAAAATATTATCCATTCTGCCAGGCGCACTTTTGGTTCTTGTGATCGCTATGTATTTAGTGAACTTCATTGGTGGGAGGACTTTGAAAGTGATCACCCGACGGTTACCGAGTACTTGAAGTTTTAGATATGACTTCAACATATAATGAATTTTATAACTTTTTACCGAATTACATTCCCACTACGTGGTTACCATCATGACAACGCCACGTGTGGGATTACATCATGCTGCTACTAGAGCCTCAAGTACTCGGGAATCAAAAATCAACCACATCTCCAAAATCATTAACATGATATGGTTATGAGCAAGGATTCACGATTCAAGTGCATTTTTCTTGGTGGGGCCGCACCTTGAGCACCGAAAACGACCCAGTAGCACGTGGTTAAAGCTTGAGAGAAGAAACGCTGAACACGCAGCCCAACCCGAAAGACCACAGTTAAATAAAACCATCAACCATAATAGATCGCCTGCGGGATGAATGCCTCCCCCAAATGCCCTTGCGTGGGGCTCAATCCACGACCTTGCCGCGGCAGCCAGCGGAGCAGAAGATCATGGCTTGGTGCGGCAGGAAGCGCAGTCCGACCAGCGGGATGCCGCAGCAGGAGCACAGGAAGCAGGCGGGCTCAGCGTGCCAACTGAACTCCCCCAGCGTCACGCGCTGAGCCTCTGGCTCGATGCTGCCCTGGCAAGACTGGCATGACTGCAATGCCGGTGAGGAGTCGGGGGTGGGGGGGGGGGGGAGAGACGGGGAGGAAGAGATATCGATGTTAATGTTGATGCACGAAACTTGCTGGGAACAGATAACAAGCTGAATCACCTCACCTATTTGGAGCAGAGGCAAACATCTTAGGATAAGGAGGTACAATGGGCCAATCATTTTTGTTATCTTTTTCTCCATTTTATCCCGATTGTGCTATCAGTGTGGTGTCACGAGACGAGGCATCCTGCGTGGCTCTCTCGCAGAGCAGTGCAACCCTTCACGTTAAAGAACGGCTCACGTAAGTGAATATCACAGAGCTAGTGTCGGGCACGTGTAACGCACCCGTGCGTATTTCTTCATGTAGCAGGGCTTGCACACGGGCTTGTCCTGCTCCATGACGTAGATCTCTCCGGCCAGAACGCAGTCGCACTCGAAGCAGCAGAAGTGCTTGAGGTGCCAGTTCTGCTCCTCCGCCTGCGTGTACTCCTTAGAGAAGATCAGCTGCGTCCACACAAGCACACGTACACGACCACAGAGGCAGACAACGGTTAAACCTGATGTGACCGCTGGGGATAATTACATTTCCTCGTGTAGCCCTCCTGAGCACCCCCCTCCCCCCACGGATCGTAGCCATATCGTGGCGATGGGGTTTGCATCTTCCAATGAACCCCAGAGCTACGTCACCTGGAGTCCAGCACTCCTGGTAGAGCCTCCATTGGTGAACAGTTCCGTGGCGAGGTTCCATACAAATAAAGACCCGAAGAGCCTCCGACTCAGGGAGGCAGGTGTCAGAATGGGTATCCCCGGATGTAAAAATTCTGCGGCAACACTCCTACCATTGGGGGACAACCGGCCGTCCCGGGTCAACCCGGTTACCAACCGTTTAAACCAGCAACAACCCCTAACACAGTACCAGGGGATGGGAACCAGCGATTTGGGCCACCCCTCGCGCGCGCAGAGCGGGCAGACGACACGCAGAGACGCACGACGGCGCGGCGGACAGACCTCGTCGCAGCCTCCGCAGCGAGGCCGCTCCGTGTCGCAGTAGTGGCGGCCGCAGTAGAGCTTCCCGCGCTTCCAGAAGTAGACGAGGTCGACGAGGATCTCGTCGCACGCCGAGCAGCAGAAGCAGCCCGGGTGCCACAGGTGCTCCAAGCCGGCGCGCTCCGCGAACACGGCGGGGTCGCCCTGCTGCATCGGCTGCTTGCAGCGGTTGCAGCGCTAGGGAATAATAATTTTACAATAAATTCACATTTATAACGCGCACATTACCGTTCGCTGTCGAAGGTTGTCATTCGGCGAGGCAACGACTCGGAGGCGCGAGGAAAGCGCAGAGAGGCGGAGGAGGCAGCCAGGCGGTTTTGCCGGCGCCAGATGTGGGACGACTTACGTAATCTTTCTGTGCCTGTGCTGCTCCGTCTCCAACTCCTCTTGACCCCGCGGAGGCCTCCCCAGCTGCTTGGGAATAGGCAGCCGAACCACCAACCCAACCAGCGCCACCACCAGCACCACTACCACCACCACCGGCAACAGCACCAATACCCCCAGCAGCCCCGCTAGCACCACCATAACCACCACCATAACCACCACCATAACCACCCCCATAACCACCCCCATAACCATCCCCAGCACCACCAGCAAAACCATCCCCAGCACCACCACGCGGACCACCAGCACCAGGCCCACCAGGGCCACCAGCACCGTCAGCACCACCAGTAGCACCACCAACACTGCTTCCAGGGCCACCAGGCCCACCCCGCTGGCTTGCCCCTCCACCCTGGCTCCACGAGCCACCACCACCACCACCACCAGCGCCGCCGCCCCATGGCTGCCCGCCCCTCACCCCCCCGGCTCCCGATTGGCCGGACGCGCCCTCGCCCTGCGCGTGCGATTGGTCAGCAGCGCCGGCTCCGGGTTTCCTGCCCTCGATGAAGAGAGACGCGGTGACCCTCTTGCGGGACGGGCTGCCCGCCGCTCCTTCCCCCGCGTCGCCGACCGACGGCGTCGAGCGCTGACCGCCTCCGCCGCCGCCGTGCGCTGAACTCGCGGAGCCCGTGACCCCCGGGCCCATCGCGTGGGTAAAGCCACCACCGGCACCGATGCCACCGCCGCCCTGGATTAGCTGCACCTGGTGGGGCAGCAGGACGTCCCCGACGCCCAGCGCCTCCGCCTTGTACTTCTTGACGAACTCCTCCATCTGCTTGACCTCGGCCGCAGACAGGTCGTGACACCTGCGAGACATGCCCGTCGTCAATTTTGGGGGGGGTGGGGGGTTTTAATCCCCCAAAGTGTACACCGATTTTGCCGTAAGCGTCGCGTGATTAGACGGAGTATGAGATGAGTACGCCCGCAGAGAAAAGTGCTAACTCTTTAAAGCTGTTATTTCGGGAATACCCGTTTTCGATGTTCCGCCACCCACGTTGTATGCATCTTCAGGCATTGGGAGGCGAAACATCGTGAGGGAGAGCACTCGACACCGCTATGCCGAAAGAACAGCTTTGAAGAGCAGCCAACATGAATTGAGCCGTGAAAACTTACATTAAAGAACGGCTCATCCAGTTGGATACCACATGGCCTACCTCCAAGTTGCCTTCAAATGGCCTCTAATATACACACACAGTAGGGGGCAGCACTTTCCCATCTGCCCTGAGCGTAATGTTCATCACATGACCGATACAGTATTTAATGCTCCCAGAGGGGGAGTTAACACAAATTAACTGCAGACAATTTGGAGTAACGGTTTCATTGTGCAGTCATCTGTGGCTGAGCTGAGACCAAACCAATATATGAAGGAGACGTATTGTCTATTTATTTATTTAGAGACCATTAACTTGATAAGCCAGTTTAACCACAGGCGTTTACATAGAGTCGAACCCAGGATCTCAGTGCTGCAAATTGCAAATGTGTTCAGTAACTTCGAGGCCGAGCTGACCGACAACGATGTCCAGAGGCTGCCCATCGTGCTTCGAAGAATCGCAAAGAAGAAGAAGTAACATCGGTGAGGGTAAAACACCATCACCATCACCGCTGGTGCGAGCCTCACCTGCTGGGGTTCTGGTCGTGCTCTGGGAGCTGCCTGGCCAGCTGCCTGCGCCGATACATGGCGCCCTGGCTGCCCTCGATTGGCTGCTTCTCTCTGGGCAGCAGCTCAATGTAACGTCGCGCCTGCAGGACGGTTGAATGGGAGAGGGAGTCAGAGATGTCGCAGTGTATTTGTTATTTTATAACTTACGTTTACCAACGAAACTCTCACCAAGTATGGAGAGACATTTTCAAGCGGGTTTTCGCAGAAGGGGGCGACGTTGCTGCAAGTAATCCCTACGAGTTATTCACTCACGGCGAGCAGGTTCGTCAGGAATGCAGTGCTGTGTTGAAGAGTTCATGCGAGGAGGTGAGAAATATGTTACTGTGGGCCAAAGAAGGACATGCAAATAACCTTCAGAGCCACACATTAACACAGACCTTGGCATTATCCAATAGCAAGGAAAGCAATGAGGGCTCACCTTTACTTGGTGTACTAAAATCAGAAACACGGTGTTGCCATGGCGAAAATATTTTCCTCCCTAATAACCAATTAGTGGGGATACTGCCATGGTGGAAACGGTGAGCACACTACACTCATAACCCAGAGGTCTCCCGTACAAATCCATTCCCTGACTTGGCAGTTGCAACAGTGGAGCAATATTCCAAATCCTCCCCCTACCCTCTCTGTGTAGACTGGAAGTGTAAATGGCGAAACTACAATGAGTCAATCGGCAGCTGACTCTGGGTGGCACAAGGTATACGCAGCACGGGGGAGATCGCCATTATCATTACCAATATCACCCATCTGTGGTCATAACATGGGTAGACCGACTCCTGCCATGAGAATGTGTAATTTCCACGACTGGCTCTAGCCTGCCGACATAGATGAGCACCACCCCATTGCACTGGCGGGGGAGGAAGTGATTCGATCATAAACAACGGCACGCCGCACAGCAGGAGCAAAGGTTGGAGGGACTTGGTTCGGAAGAGCCGAGTTTCGCATTGCTGCTCTGAATCTGTCTGAGTGTACGGCACTGTACGTAGGATGACCTCATGAGATAAGAATCCCCCGAGTCCTTTGCCATGGCATGCAGTGGCGCGTAACCGTATCCGCCTGAAACTTGCCGAACAATCCGACTTCATGTGATTACAGTGACAATATAATCACCATGCTTCTAGAAGCATGTATATAAATGGGACTCTTATTCATAATAATAATACAGTACATGTAACCTCAATTACCAAGGCTTCATATGGGAGGGATTTAGAGGACCTGGAGGACACTAACAAATATAAGGGGGCCGTACTTAACATTGCCAT
Source organism: Geotria australis (assembly GCA_036362915.1). Classification (NCBI taxonomy): domain Eukaryota; kingdom Metazoa; phylum Chordata; class Hyperoartia; order Petromyzontiformes; family Geotriidae; genus Geotria; species Geotria australis. The sequence goes on along the minus strand of JAZEWU010000008.1, from coordinate 5,779,859 downwards.
TTCCTGGCCACCTCGCAGCCCAAGCCAACAAGCCAACTGACATTACCCTTCCAAGTACAGTAAAACCAATAACCATTGGCAACGCAGCAGCAGCAACAAAAAATGATTTAACTTAGAATACTAAATCAGTGACGGAACTATCCGTCACAAATTGATTTTTGCGAAATTAAGCCATGACCAAAAACGCCACAGGTTTTTTGCGGACCAAAGGGCCGACTAAAATAAGAAACGCGTAATAGATTCGTGCCGCCTCCGCGCCTCTTACCACAGCCCTCTCGAGGCCGGGCGGCGCCCACTCCAGCACCACCACACTCGGGGCGTCCCCTCCGGGCACCAGGGTACCCGTCACGCCAGAGCCTCCTCCAGACACGCGGCTCGGGGCACCAGGCGCAGCCGGAGCCGTACTCGAACCGGAGAGACGCGCAGAGCCAGGGCCTCCCGGGGAACCACCCTCGGGCGCGAAGGCGCTCGTTTTAAAAAAACCCGAGCCCGTCGCGGCACCCGGGGCAGAACCGGGGGCTCGGCCCGATCCGGTGTCTCCGCCGGCGGCGGGAGCCGAGGAGGCCTTTCCATCGCCGGGACCGGGGCCGGCAGACCCGGGCATCGCGGATCCAGAAGCGGAGCTCGCGAGCGACGCGGAGTCGAAGCCCGAGTCGAGGTTGGAGGAGGTGCTGGAGGAGGATCCGATGGACAGGGAGCTGAAGGAGAGCTGTGCAGAGGGAGGGCGGTCGTCCAGCACTATGCGGTGGTAGTGGCCGCCCGCTCCCCGCGGCAGCTGTTGTTGTTGTTGATCCAGCAGCCGCGTCTCCATGTCAGAGCGGATTCTGTCGGCCACCCCGGCGTAGCGCGAATCCTCAAACAGCCGCCCGACCTTGCGCTGCGCCTCCTCCTCCGTCTGGATGTCATGTTCCTCCAGACCACACTTGCAGTTGCGGCAGATCTTCCTGCTCGACCGGGCGGCACGTGACACTCGGTGTAAGCGGCGCAAAACGCGACGGTATCGGCAGCGTTCAGGGTTGGCGATCTGCTTCGGAAAAACGCTCCGGTCCGTGCCTCCATTTATAAGTAAAATTTGTTGTAGTCCGTCCAACTACTGGATTTCCAGACCAATGTTATACAGACGCATTTGTTTAATTCAGTAAACTCTGGAACAGTTTGGGGATTTTAGACATTCTGATGGCATGTACTGGAGCCGTCTGGATAACATTGGTTATTGTCAACATTGTGGTAAGCAAACCATTGTCATCCTATTCACAGACTCGTCCCAGTCATAGGAAAGTGGAATTTACACCACTAACTCAAATCCATCAGCAGGCATGAGCCCCACCTATTGCTTGGAACTGTTTGTGGGTGGGCAAAACACTTCACTTTTTCAATAAGAACCCCATCACTTTTTGATTGTTAAGTACTCAAATCCAAAATATCTGATGGGGAATATTAAACAATAGTCGGCCGGCACATGCAACTTTTAACAGTTAGTCAAAAATATAATGCAGTCTTGGTACAAAATAAAATACACTAAAAAGTGCTGTATTGAGGTGTTTAAACAAACACTTCTTCTTCTTTGCGATTCTTCGAAGCAGCACGATGGTCAGCCTCTAGACATCGTTGTCTTTCAGCTTGGTCTCGAAGTGTTTGGTAGAATTCGCAGGCAATACCAAGTATTACCTGACAGGGATCGCGACGTGAACGCTTCTACCTTGACCCCCAAACAAACACTGCTGGACAAACACCGCTATGCAAAGGCCCATTGGTCAACACGATTAAATGTTATTTTACTTTGCAGATAAAAGTGATGCCTTCCCGTGTTTTCCCCATTATAATAGTTTGCCAATTTAACTTTGATGATTAGATGTGCTATACACACACACACTCAAAATATATTTTGCAACTTAAATTAATCGTGGACATCCCACGCTTTTCTTGTCTTTGAGAAACCGTTATCCAAAGTGACAACCAACCAACCCAGCAGGCGGAAGCCACAGGATGCTGGTTTCTGGTTGCCTGCAAAATGTCACAATCGAGCCAAGCGGGCATGGGCGACATTGCATGCAATGCGACATAGCCTCAACGTGCACCTAGCCTGGCATTAGCAGCATTGTGACATCACCACCAGCAGCGGTTGAATTGCAGCGGTTGTTACTGTGTGTGTATTGCAAGGGACTTGTACCGTAATCCCCACAGGATGGAAGGATTGTCGTAGTTCAATGCGTGTGGTGTTGCAAAGGGAGTGGTGGTGCAGAAGTTGGCATATAGAGTGGTCGGTGTAGCGGTCAGCGTGCTGTACTATAAACCCGGCGACACAAATTCACTTCCCGTTCACAGCCAACACCAGTGCCGGTTATTTGAACCGGTCTTGGGCCTCCCCGAGGTCAACTCAGCTGCAAATAAGTACCTGATGTGGAATGTAACCATTGCCCATAGGGAGACAAAGGTTAAAGAGGCATGGCCCTGACCAACAACAGCCCATTATGTGTCATGCAGTCCTTCCTTGGTACCCGATAACAGCACTTAAACAATTGTTTATAAAGGTTGTACAGTGGGATCGTCATGATTTACTGTTCATAAAATTAACTCGAAGGCTTTCATGACCAATGTTATTCATAGTGAGGTTCTGTTTGTGAGTTTAGGTCATGTGAAGGTGTGTTCACTTCGTGCCAATGTGAGAAACTGCTAGTTGTGTATACAGCCGGGCTGAACGCTACTCACACCCAAAGGAGGGGTGGCCGGTACAGTATCCCTGGTTGGCAAGATGAGAAATGGCCTCAGTTACTCTCCGCACTCTACATGTGTCTGCATTATGTCTCCGACGCTCGCTGATGGAACAAGCCACACAGGGTTGCCGGTCCATTGATGGGTACTTGTGTATTCAGAGCACAGCTCATTCAGTCAGCGTTGTTATACAAGTCATAGCCTTAGTCTGGTCGCCGGCAACCTGTGGAGTTCTAGTGAAATCTTAGTTTGTGGGTTTCACGGAGTCATTCTCGGAGTCTAGTCGACTAAAGCAGTCACACAAACTCCGAATTTTTTAATGTTGGTTTAAGTAAGAGGTAGGCAATCCTCCTGCCTGAACCCCCCACCCCCCTCTATATTATTTGTTGATGACTCTTTTGCATTGGCAGTGAACTACAAACACAAACAAGAAAAAAAACGTAAGAAATTCTTCAACAAAACTGTGGGGCCTTAAAAGGAAAACTATAAAATTGGCGACTTTTCAGTCAATGGCCCCTCTTCATAGTGCCGAGCTGAAAGACAACGATGTCCAGAGGCTGACCATCGTGCTTCGAAGAATCGCAAAGAAAGAAAGATAGTGCTATGAAGGACGGCTCGATTACCGAATAGTCGTCTATATTGTCAGGTCCGCTTATCGGTGAACTGACTCAATCCTTTTAAAGGCACATATAGACAATTAGTGTCGATTTATCCTCCGTTCACTGCACTGAAGAAGGGAACCAAAGGCTGGTAAAGGAAAGACAAATGCGGAGGGAGTGAATTGGGTCCCGTGACGATGATTGTGTGCGGCGATTGCTGCACCTCCAGAAGTGCAGGTCGAAGCCCTCGCACTTCTCCTTGCACTTGAGGCATGGCGCTCCTGCCCCGAGCTCGTGCGAAATGGTCACCTGATGGGGAGAATTTGGAGACAAGCGGGCAGGAGAATGGGCAGGCAGGGGGACAAGAGGATCAGGAAAAAAAATAGTTTAATGAGACGGGGAAGAGAGGGAAACAGGGAGACAGTGGACGTGAGGGACAGGAAGATTGGATAGGGAGATGAGACGGGGATGGAGGAGACGGACAGCAAATGGCACCATGAGTCACAGGACGTGGGTGAGCAGATGTTGACTCACTCAGTACATCCACCACACGCGTCAACCATCGCTTCTCGCCCATCACATCAGCCACGTGATTATCATATTTGTAGAGCACCGCAAACCACACCACTTCGAAGCCGAGCTGAAGGACAACGATGTCCAGAAGCTGACCATCGTGCTTCGAAGAATCGCAAAGAAGCATGAGATCCAACAAGGATTATCACCACACATCACCCATCACCATTGTCCATCACATATCACCACCATGCATCACATCCCCCAACAAGTGCTGTTGGCGAAAAAATTAACTAGCAAAGCACACGGAGGAGGTTGGGCGGCCAGCACCATGCCCGGCCACCTCCGTCTCCCAAGTGGCGATGTTTACACACCGCTCCAGGTTCTAATTTAAGGTCGAATCGACCTACAGGAGGACCGGTTCAGATAACCATCACTGGTGCCGTCCTGGAGTGGATATCAAACTCGGGTCGCCAGAGTTTTCAGCCCATCACCACCACCCAACACCGCCGTTCGCCACTAAAGTGGCTCCTGTGCCAAGCCAGGCGCACCTTGAGGCAACGCAGAGTGTCGAAGGCTCGCGGACAAGTCATGGGACTGACCAAGGTGCCATTGGGATGCCTGACTGGAGACGACTGGCTGGGGCCACCACCTGTGCTCCCCACCATCACACAGTACCACCACACAACACCCTCACACAGTACCGCCACACAACAACACCACCACCACACGGCACAATCTCACGGCACCATGAGCCCGCACCTTCTTGTGTTCCCGCTCCATGTTCGTCGTCTCCCTCCTGTGCTCGGGCGG
>JAZEWU010000008.1:5748706-5764521 GCA_036362915.1 Geotria australis | reverse complement strand
CGCAAACAGAATACGACCACCATTGGCTAAACGCTGCCCAGAGTTCCACAAACTCCTCGACCAGAACCATAGAACAATGTGCACTAATGATACACGGACAATTACATTTAATCCCATTAGCATGTGCCCTCTGGACCAATGATTTCCACGAGCATGGTTGAAGAAGGAAAAACTCTGGAAAAGTTTCGACTTTGTGAATCTCATTAGCTGAAGTTTGCCACGTAAATAAACACCCGGATTGCCAAATGCCATTGGTTAACAGCATTCCATCTACACATTTACACATCTACATTGATGTACATTCAGCATAAAGCAGCATACTATAAAACACTCATTACAGACGGCCATGCGTTGAGAATTGGATTAACTCACTAGGCAACAAGCTTTTTAACGGATATTAAAATAATCTACATGTAATTCCGTTCTGTAATTTTAGTCAGTCTGGGATAGCTAGGCGCATGTTATTGGATGGTAGAGGAGGGGGGGTGGCACAACACTGCAGAGGACGCCGGTTGTGAGAATCTTAACAGCATTGCAAAACTCTTTCCACACTCTTGCAACTACAGAACGCTGCAATCCTATTAATGAGGATTTTCCAGTTCAGTTCCTGTTGCACAGAAATACAACGTTGGAATACCAATATCCAAAAGACCTGTAACCAACATTGTGCAGTACATAAACACATTTAAATGCCATCTTCATTTAATGATATTTGGGATATCTTTTGCAGTAAAATCTATTTCCAGCACAAGCATCACCCAAGTATTTTTAGCTGAGTGACTAAGACTTGATAACAAGCTTCACCATTAAAACGCGAGTGCACATGAGCATTAGCGATGTAACCACGCACATCTGCATGATGATGTAATCCGCATCCCACAGCTTTGCAGATAAGCACCAGCCCTTTACACAAACGAGCGTGCAGCCTCTTCAGCATCTGACACAGCAACATACTCACCACTTGCTGCACTAAATCCCAGTCGACCAGTGTATCGGGGTCCGCCAGATACACGCTGTAATCACACTGATCCAGCACCACAAACTGGCAGCTGAAACAAAAACACGTGCCATTGTTATTTATAATGCTACCAGCATATTACTGTGGCTGTTATGCTTTCATGAAGATTGTTGCAAGGAATCGAGGAGATGTCTATCAGAAGGGAAAAAAAAGGGTGGCGTGGTGTGATGGCATCAATAACAATGAAGACCCGTTGACTGTTGTAGAAATATTATTTTGACCACAACATATTATGATTGGTTTGAGTCAAAAACACCAATGGATGGGGTTCTGAACTGGAGGGAAAACTGATACTTTACTGTGAAAATATTCAAGGGTGTTGACCAAATCGTCTTTCAAATGTGGAAACTAAGCAGGTTTGAGCCTTGATAGAGCTTGCACATTTTACTACCATGCACAACAGATTGTCATAGGTTTGCAATGCTACGTGGTGGGCAGTAATGGTTAGTGCAGCAAAATCTATTGTTGTTCCGTATTCCATAGAATGCTGCCACATAAATGTTCCCCATATTCACCAACTTACATTGACCAACATTATGAATTATGATAAATAAACTCAAAGGACCCCACAAGGCATGGGGTTGCCCTCTTTCAGCAGTGGACGGATTGACAAAAAAGAGCTCTAGATTTTCCACGAATTTAATAATCTGTGAAATGGCCATAGCCACAATTGAATGCTTCCACCCCAAGAAGTCCATTATAAAGACAAACGCTATCGTGGATGAATGTACCCAATTGATGGGGCGATTGGGCAATTTCAACATCAACAGCCAGTCAAAAACAAAACTGTTTGGCGTTGGCGTTCAGACACCGATTGGGAACCCGCGTGCGTCTCTCTGGGGTTGGCAGAGCGCTCGTACTTGGCCTGCAGGAACAGCTCCTTGTTGAACGGCTTCTGCTTCTGGCCCCACCAGGAGCCCCCCTTACGATTCCACGTGCTGGGATGGTACGGAGCGAATCGCTCACGCGGCTCCAGCGTGAAGTTGAACAGGTGATTCACGTTCACCTTCTTACGTCCACGTGCCAGGTCGGCTAACTCCGTCTGCTGATCATACATCACCTGGGAAGGCAGACAAAAATGTACAGGAGAAAAACGAGGGTCACTGCCCGAAACGTTAATCTGTTATAGACTCTCCTGTTATCACACAGGGTTGTGACCTGCAATATGCTATTTATGTTGCTTTTTAGTTTATTATAATAAAATAATCATACAAATAAATGGCTCTAAAACAACTGAAAGTCATCCAGCTATTGTGGACCACAGTCCAATGCCAGAATAGTTACTGTACAGTACTAAATTAGGACTGCCTGGTATGTGACGTTTGCTGTTAGTTATGAAAACAAAACTAACAAGCCCGTACTGCTTTGCACGCCAACCCATTTTTGAACTACAAAGGTGTGTAAAAAAAATCCTCTCACTTCCACTTTAAAAGATCCCCAAAAACCTTATGAAATGCAGAACAAGGTGTAATTGTCCACATTACTCTTTTAAGGACACTGCAATAACAGTTTTGTTGTACTGTTAACCACTAGATAGGACTACCATCCTCGACAACTTCATAACCAATGCAACTCCACAGCCAGTAAATGTTCGCAAACCCTTCGCTTGTTTGTTGTGTCGCAGGAATCGTGCAAAGAGCTTGCAAGCTCGTTGTTTTTTTTCTGCTGTAATAATAAACGTCTATCAATCCGTGGGGAAGCGTTTTACCTCCTCTCGTCCTCCACCAACAGTAAAAGTGCCAGCGGGTTTCCCAGCGCCGCGAGTCGGGGGTCGCTTGTCAAATGCCTTATTCTTCTGGGGTGTGGCGCGGCGGTTCGCGCCCGCCACCAGTTCGGGCTTGGGGAAGGGCTGCGGCACCTCTCGCTTGCGGCCATGTCGGAGCCTTCCTCCGCCGCCGGCTTTAGCATCTGGCGCACGCGCCGAAGTGACGGACAACAAGTGTAAACAGCGCCGAACCACGACTTTGCGGAGTGTTGTCATTTCAAGTGTGAGAATTGCTCGTAACAATTGCTCTTGAGAGAAATTCTCATACAGTGAACCGTGTAAATGCACAACAATATATCTCAAGTATGACTATATAATGCTATTATTATTATATGGTCTTCATACACAATGGTGACACAAATTCCTGCAGTTAAATAATATTCTGCCTCCAAGCACACAGGACAAGTACACTTGGCTTTGTTGTATACATACATACATACATAACGGATCTAGCATTAAGTCCCTACTGCCTCTACTTGTCCGAGACACTCCCAACTGGGGAGATAAACAAAGCGCTACCATGGTGCATAACGTTTGCCGACAACATTGCGCCACGCAGACAGGGTATACAAAAGGATGAGTAGAAATAATGCACGGTACGGTATACGAAACAAGCGAGAACTGGATTCAGACAGAATGACCAAGATGGTGCACGGAGTACGATGGGGAACTCCGCTAAAATGTTCATGTTAAGCAGGTACTTTGAAAACCAAGGTTAGTGGGCCACAGATAAGGTTAGTGGGCCAGAGATAAGGTGGCCAGATAATAGCTGTAGAGCACGGGGATTCATGTCCCGTCTGTGCGGATTTGAGTATTCTGGTCTCTTCCCACATGAGGCCACTCATGAATTAGAAATAGATAAACAGCCCAATGCAGAACCCTCTTTGAATGTTTCGGTCTTCTTAATACAGTATAGAATTATACGTTTGTTGCAGATTAGATTAGATTTCTTACGTGCATTCTATATTCCTTACGTTTACCTGCGGACGAGGTTTAATTAAAACCACCTACCCCGTGTTTAAATGCTGACACATAGGTTACACTGTATCTAATTTAACACGTAAGTAACTCTCCTGGCTTTAAATATTCTGCTGTAGTGGTTAAGTAAGTGGATCGCTTACACAATTACCGCACACACACACTCCCAGTGTGCGCAGTCATGTTGTCATCACGCCAGTCCCTGTGCAATAGGGTACTGTTATAGGCCAACCAGCACCGCCACCCATAATGCATGACAACCCGAGGCTCACCGCAATGCTGCATTCCAGCTCGCTACGTGCAGCGTGAACACACAGCACTTGGCTGCGCCAACACTCCACCCTTAACTGGGGTCAAAATTCTCATCGCAATTACCGAATGGCTAAAGAAATACACCCATCCATTTTCTAAACCGCTTGTCCTGGTGATGGTCGCGGTGGCATATTATCATTGAAATCATATTACTAAATTATATTCAAAATAATTTATGTGGCAGCTCGCCCTCAGCGGATTACCCATTCGCGAATGTTCCTAACCTATTAGTGGATTTGCCTTCTTAGCTCGCGGATTTTCCAAACTGGTTTCCCAGGAGTGCAACAGCCGTGGTCGGTGGGTCCTCCTGGGTTTGTAAATTTGGAGGAGGCTACTGGCCAGTTGGAGACAGTGGCCTTCCAACAACAACAGAGGTTGGATGAGCGACGCTCACAAACGCGAAATGAACGCTGGGGAGGATACAACTCAGCGAGTTGGTACAGTTTGGAACACGCGCGGTGCCTCTGCCAACTTAGCTCAGTTAACCCATAATAATAATAATTTAAATTTATATAGCGTCTTACACCTGGGTCTGTTCCGTGAGCCTTCGACTCGTCACGTGGCCTCAAGGTGCACCTGGCCTGGCACAAGTGCTGTGGCGACGTCACCGCGGCAGGCATCCCGCTTTAAGAGCTTGCAAGCTCACTGGGTATTTTCTGATGTAATTAAACACATCCAGTGGCGGTCGTTGATATGAATAAAGGCCATTCATCGAAACGTCGGCTAAGTGCGCCAGCAGCTTCCCTGGGGTCCCCCCCCCCACGTCTCCACCTCCCGGGTAACATCCGGGTTATCCACCCAGGAAGGGGGGGCTTCCTCCAACCGATTGAATACAAACCCTGTGGAGTCCGCGCTACCCTCCCCCCAAACTCACACCATCCGGGTCATCGTCCCGAGGGTCGGGGGGGGGGGGCAGACCCCAACAACAACAAAAACCTACGTTCGCCAGTAAGCGGCGTTGACGTCACCACATCGCCTGTGCCAAGTCAGGTGTACCTTGAGGCTATGCACAAGCCTGCCCCGTAGGGGGGCACGGGCTACCAATAGCAACCCCATTCTCACCCCCCCCCTCCCGCAACGACCCTCACCATCCGGGTCGCCGGGCCTCGACATCCGGGGCCTCACCTGGCTTCGCATCCCTAATGGCGTCGCGCGATGGCGGGGCTGGGGTCGCGTGTCCCGGGCGCGCGCTCGCTCTCCGCTCCATCACGTGACTCCCGTCGGGGCTCTCCGTCATAAGCGGGGCCGCTCCGTCTCCCTGCGTTCTCGATCGCGACCATTATAGCGACCTCGACATGGCGACAACACAAGGAGAAAAAAAAGTAAACACTTTACAATCTAGTTAGGTTCACAATGCCCCGGGCTTGGGTACGCTTCGGCTCCTTCGGCTAAACCCCCAAAAGTCGCAGGAGGAAAAGCCCTCGACGCGGAGAAAGGGGTCGCAAGACCCCCTGCTCCACTCTACCGCTCTCTGCCCCCGTTGCAGCCACCGCGCATGCGCGATAAAGGAGCCCCGGATGCGCCGTGCACTGGGGCGGGATTACGCGCGCATTCCAGTTGCCCGGATGTTTGCATGTGTGCGCATGCGTTAGGAGGGGTTGGGACAAGCCTCGCCCCCCCCCCAATCCCCCCTCTCGCCCCCTACTGGTCAACGCTTTCATGCAATTTGTGCCGTGTACATAGAGAGGAACTCGGAAACGAATCTCGGCTCGGGTGCGTTTCTGTGTGGAGTTTGCATGTTTCTCCCCGTGTCCGCGTGGGTTTTCGCCGGGTACTCCAGTTTCGCAGGAATCCCGTAAAGAGTTTGCAAGCTCACTGGGTATTTTTGCTGGGTAAACTTTTGAACGGCTTACGTTACGCCCCACTTCCCCCCCCCCACCTTCCGCGACCCCCGGCGCTGATTGGCTGTCGCATTCAAACATTGGGCGCTCAACCGTCAGTGCGCGGGCTCCACCTGTAACCACACCTGGACACACTCACTTTCCGAGCACGTGCGGCTTACCTGTACCACCAAGCCACCTTTGCTGATACACACGTGTTGTGCAACCGATACGTAGGGTGCTTTGCCTTTGGCAGAGATTTATCACAGCGCAGCCGTCCGCCTGTCGTCGGCTGTCGACCACCGCGTCCTCGCAGCGACCAGAAACGAAGGGAGAGGAAGTGAAAGTGTCGGGGAAGAGAGGAAAGCAACTACAAAGAACGCTACTTCTCTGCTGCTACCACTTTACAAGGCGCGTATGCAAGTCACATGCACGCAGCGAATTGTTGTGGCTGTTTTCTGTTGGTTGAGTGAGTTTCTTTGAGACAAATAGCACGCTGTTATGTTGTTTTATTGCTGATTTTCCGTCCTCTGTCGTTGTTGACATGTCGTTCTCCCTGCAGCTTCGTGCAGCGCTTTGTGACCCTCGGGTGAAAGGCGCTATATAAATGCTATTATTATTATGATCGCGAGTCACGGGAAAGCAGTAAGGCAGTGACAAAAGCGAAAGGGGGGGGGGCTGATGGGGGTTAGTCGTGGGTGTCGTGTGCCCCAGCACGCAATTTCAGAACTGCGCCTTTAATTTCACAACTGTGCTGCGTGCCCACAGGATGGAGTGCATGGACGAGTTTGACCCCGAAGTGCCGCTGCGCGTCACGTACTGCCGCACCCTGAGCCAGCAGGAGTTCGAGGAGCAGGCCTCTGCCCACACGAGCGCCGCGCTGGCCGAGCTGAGCCTCACGCTGATGCAGCACCCGCAGCTGCACGCGCGCACCCTCAGGCGTCGGCGGCAGGAGCAGGCCGAGGAGGCGGGCGTCTTGTCTTTCATCAAGGTGGCATAAGTTACTTGCACATATTTTCATCTATATTTAATGATAATAATAATAGCATTTTATATAGCGCCTTTCACCCGAGGGTCACAAAGCGGAGAGAACGGCGTGTCAACGACGACAGAAAAAAACAACCAATAAAAACCAAATGAACAAAAAATAAATGATTATTTGCACTATATTAGTTCTAATTGCACTATATTTGTTATAATTATAGTTGTTTTGTTCTAGATCTGTGCCTTGTTATTGTCCCCCCTGACCCCCAGCTTAGTGTAACTTGTAAATATATATTTTTTGAGTATTTTTTATCCTAGTATTTTTAAACCCTTGTTGTTGTGTTCCAGTCCATGTATATGCCAACGCTGGGGTCTGAGAGAAACGGCATTTCGAGCCTCTATATATCCTGTACATATGGCAGAATTGACAATAACGTTGAATTGAATGTGGTGGCACAGACCGGCCTGAGCACATTCGCCGCGTGTTGTGTCACAGGAATCTCGTAAAGAGCTTGCAAGCTCACTGGTTATTTTCTGCAGAGTTTTGCCACTAAATGCGCGTGTGTTGAACGGTGAAACGCTACGCGCCGTCTTGCTTCCCTCAGCGGACATTAAAGAACCAGTGATGGAATTCTCAAGAGTTGGCCATACGTGTGCCAGCGTCATGCCCTGAATTTGCCACAGATGAAACATTACATTGCAAATTGCTGAATTATTAGGAATACACTGCAGACAATCCATTACCTTGTCCAGCAAAATACATTTGTGTTGTTTGTTAATTCCCAGGCCAAGTTCTACTTGCTGGTTCAAGGGGAGGACAATCAATGCAATGCCGTGAGCGAAAATGAGCTGAAGAAGGAAATCGAGAGTCTTCGCAATCAGATGACTCGAGCCTTCCAGCACGCGGAAGGTAGAGCATTGTGCAAGTCACAGAGACAGCATGTACATGTCACGCCACCAATTGTGTTCACCATGAATCATGCGGTTCTTTAATTATTTGTTCTTGTGCACCACTGCCAACTCAGCAGAATCACCAGATAAATTGTTCACATTTGATCAAAGCGTCACCCAACTGCCAGTGCTGACAGCACATGACACTGGCGTGTTTCTCTCCATGCAGAGGCTAAGGGTGGTGGACGAAGATTTTCCAAGCGGCTCGCGGACAAGAAGCAGACTCACAACATGGCCCCTCCTCCCTCAGTCCCTCCGCCACCGCCTCTGGCTCCCCCGCTGCCTAAGGCTCCCCCGCTGCCTAAGGCTCCCCCGCTGCCTAAGGCTCAAGTTCCTCTGAAGGAGAGGAGCAATCCCGTGGTGGTAAGCCCACTCACGCCTCTGTGCCCACTTCCCATAAACAATAATAGTAGGATCAAGTACGTTGTCGGTCCACTATTGGCGAAGGCCTCCCCCACAACGTGTTGGTCACGGGGGGTTGTTGACGTTACCTTATAATAGTCAGTGCGGATTGGTGAAGTGCGGTGCTAGGACGAGTGCAAATATCATCCAGTGGCCTGGAATTCTGGATGCATAGCAGAGTGTTCAAAAAGCTACGTCACTGCTCCACTCGATAGCCGTATTAAATGCACACCATTTACATTAATTGACATTGTGTGTTGAGTTGTGACATCAGTGTGTGTCGTCCTGCCTTTGCAGAATGCAGTTGCTCAGACCCCAGAGCTGCTGAAGAGCTACGGTCTGACGAAGCTCACCAAAAAAGAGTAAATGCTTGTTTTAAACGGGTCCAAAGTGGCCATACACTTTTACTCCCTACGAGTCAGGATTGGCTAATAATGGAACCAGCACATGCGGAAAGACGTTTGATTTATTTTCTTACAAGCACTGTTAATCCACAAGCTGGTTAATCCGCCCATGGTTAATCAAGTTTTAATTTAATTGCGTCTCGCTCAGTATTGCTGTGCCCTGCATTACGTTCAGCAGTAGGGATGTTGCTGTAGTGTAACGCTTAGCACACTGAACTTGCAATTTATAGGCCGCCAGTTCAGTTCCATATCCCGAAGGTGTTAGTTGAAATGATGGTGCAAGTATATTAAATCCTATCGCCCTCATGCCTCTACCCAACCAGCGGTGATAAATGGGAACTCCACAGTCGATTGGCAGTTCACACGCGAAGGAGGTGAATTGTCGATACGCCTCTGCTAAAAAGTTGGGCCGGTGCCATCTCGTGGGGCTTTCTGCCAGCAGTGGCGTGAGCAGATAGCAGGGGCTGCAATTTTGCCTTTCATTTTTTACTTTCATCAGTGACGTAAGGGACGCAAAGAAGTCGTGCAAAGCTGATGAAAACCTGCCTGTGCGTGCCACATCAAACTTGCATGACGAGCTGGTGTCGCACGCTCAGGGAAAGAGGCTGAAGACGGCTGGTGCGGCCACGTAAGTAATGCTCGTGCTTGCAGGCGTTTGGACTGCACACAGGTGACTCGAACATCATTGAGAAAAAAAAAATGGGTGCATTTATTTTCCTCCCTTCCACCCTCCTCCCCACTTCCACAGCCGGCATCATTTTCAGGGCATTATGTATTGATCCTTTTAAAAGTCAACGCAGTAATCGCCTAATCGAATGTATTTCTACATCCAATTTATTCAAACTCCTGTATTTCAGTGACCTCTGTTCCTCAATAGCTTTCCCTGTCTCTCGTTTCGTGTTGAATTGTTGTGCATCATGTTCAGCAATGACTTGAGCGATGGAAACGCATCGGGCAAAGGTCTCGCTGCGTGCTCCACTCCAAACTGGCAAGACGAGCTGGTGTCTGTTGGAAACAAGAGGCTGAAGACAACCGCTGTGATCAGGTGAGTAATAATAATAATAAATACCTACTTATCCACACCGATTCCACAGTACTCAATTACAGGTGTTCACCACCACCGCCCGTAATAATCCTGGCAGGCATTTAGACTTGTCGTTGACAACTTGGGTTTATTGTCCACTTCCAATTCACTGTTAATGTAGAGGTGGTCAACGCACCGCACTCTAAACCGAGTGATCAAATATTTTTTTCCCCCAGGTCTCCTGGTGGCACCCCGGTGGATGTGGTGAAAAGAGACTCCATTCACAAGAACGCTTCTCCCGCCTCCGCGATCAAGGCTGCCCTGATGACCAAGTTCCAGAACGTGTCATCTCCCGCCAGCTCCGAGCGGTCCTGGTACAGTCTCAACAACAGCTTCCTGTAAGCTAACATCGCCATGAGCAGCGTGGAGGCTTGGCTCCTAGATTTATGCTCCAGCCCCCCCTGTGAACGCCTTGATATCTGCAAATTGCTCTTAAGGGCTGCCCTTTCATAATACTGTCGTATATTTTGCAATTCTCCATGTTTTTATCTTATCCGGGCCACCGTCATATCACCATAAATCATGCGAAGCGATTCAAGAGTAACATTTTAAATGCCGCACACGCCCTGTTAACACAACCTCGTAGGAGTTGTTTACATTATGAGCACCCAATCAGCGAAGAGCGTTGCGAGTCTCCCTCAGCTGGCGCAATTGTTGGCATGCGTCGCCAGTCACATCTCTCCGGCCCGCCATTGCTCGAGCTCCTTGTGTTGGCAAATATATGTTATCGTGATTTTAGAGCGATAAAGTCGTTTAATTACTATCATCTAGTAATTCCATCTCTTTGGAAACAGAATTGCATAAATCCTGGAACGCATCCCTATGCCCCCCGATGTTATATCTGCCTCTGGGAGAACGGAGTTTCTGACAACGGAGTGACGTCATGGAACGTAGCTACTTCGTTAACCGAGGTATTACTACAGTTTGGTGGTTATATCATTGCATAACTCAGGGGATCTTCAGACTCCTAATAATAAGGGACTCATCTCAAACTGTGACCAATGAGCCTGGTATTAGATGGTTTGGGGGGGTTAAATGTGAAATTATCATTTGGGGGAAACAAGACTGGATTTTGATTAAGGACCAAATAGGGTTTTGTATTAAGCTTTTCTGGAGCTCTTTCGAGCTCGCTTTAACTCAACTATATAACGCTGTAGACCTATGATATAATCTGGTTAATGCACCTAGTCTGGGTTAGGTTGTTGGTGTGTACTGTGTGCTATTTTTGATAGCCACGTGTTTATTTAGGGTGTATGTTATGGTGATGGTTTCTATATGTTTAGGGTTGATTCAAGTGCATTTTTAAAGATAAATTTTACTTTTGATAAATGTGGGTTGTGGTGTCTACATTATCTACATTCCGTGCATGTTGTGTCGAAGATTTAAATGTCCATCTCAGATGAATGCTTTGCATTAAACCTTTTAAGACTTTTTTGTTCTCGTGTAAGTTTATATCACCAAATGTTTAGCGTTTTACAGTTCGGTCTGGTACGTTGTACTTTTAGTTTCTCCCATGAGCAAAACAACTCATTGTGTTCGTGTTTTTCCTGCTGGCCAGACAACGTGGAAGAGGTAGGAAGGAGTTCCTTGCACACTTTATCCCACCACACAAATCGTAAATCGTAAGGCAATCTTAAGAGCGGCCAAAGGCCTGCGTCCCTTAGACTGTACCACGTGGTATGGATATACCACTGGCCGATTGACTGGTGAACCCATTAATACTGCTGGGTGGACACAAGCAGGGGATTTTAATTACCAGACCAGGGGATGGATCATCGGCATCTGGATTGCAAGTCCAGTGTGCTACACATTACACTGAGGCAGCTCCCTTCGTTTCTGAGTCAGCAGAAAAAAACAGTAACCATTTTTTACATGTTGAAACAAATTATTTCTTGATGCTGCTGGTGTTGGCATTAGTGCACAAGCAAATGTTACAAATATAACTCAACATTCATCAAGAACATTTAATTAAGAGAATATTAATATACAGTATGTATACTGTATATTTACTATAAAGGGCAATATCCCGAAATGTCGTTATACTTTTACTTAAGGTCACAATGTTATTGACGAATGTATGGAGTTTTGTCGTTAACAGTAATGCATAACAATTGTAACAACCCCTACCTACTCAGCACACACTTCCAAACCACTCCTTCATCGTCAACACAAAATCATAACCGTTGTTTTCATTTAACAAAACATTTATTATTTATAAAGTGCTTTTTCTTGATAAAAAATAACACTCAATGTTAGCATACCCTTTAGCGTCTACACAATATACAATGGGCTTAATTAATTCCATACTGCTCCAAAGATCAGGACTTGTTTACCTCTATAACAACAAAATACAAGTCATGTGTAGGTAAAAAAGCAGTTTAAAAACAATTCAAGCCATTTCATTTCCCTGCAAAAAATCAGGTGGAAAACTATTTTCCACTCTTATATTATAAAAGCAAGTATAAGCAGAACTCTCACTCTCACCACAGATAAATACACGTTCTAGTCCATCAGTCTATTGATGTTCCACACCGTGGTGGCGCAACAGCAATTGCCCAAGATGACCTTTTGAACCGAAGCCTCTGAGTTTTCGGGTGCAGCTCAGCTCTGGTCCAGACAGCTCAGCGACAGCCCGGCAGCACAAGCGGCAGGATGTCCCCACAGCGCGCGCTCACCTTCAGCTGCACCAGCTCGTCGGCACGCGTCGGCCCAATGTTCAAAACCACGACAGGAATCTTCTGTTCGTAGGCGGCGCGAATGAACCTGTATCCCGAGTAAACCTGCAGCATGCGCACCAGGCATGGGTCGGGATGACGAGCAGGGCATCTTTACATCGCGAACTGCGATGAGTTTTAAATAAAAGGTAAAAATGTAAAAGTGTGGCCCTCCAAAAACTTGCTCAAGCCACTGCTGGCAGAAGCACCCCTTCTTCAGTAAACTCTGCAGGATATTAAGTCTTCTCTTTTTAACCAGACATGGACGAGGGAGTACCCACACTTTATCCCACCACACATAACCTGCCAATCGATTAACTGTGGTTACACATTTATACTGTACCTCTGGTTAGACAAGATGTGGTTGGTCTTTAAGAAACCTGCCCTGTTGTTTCAGCTAACATTATATAATGGCGGCATCTTGCACGTGGAACTAACCACTGATCAAAATGACCTGGAAGAGGACAGGAACCGACCTGCAAAGAGGAGCCAGCCACCAGTACGGTGTCCGACTCCCACAGCCGCTGGTAGACGTCATCCACTGTCTTTCGATCAACGTTGTCCCCAAAGAAGGTGACCTCGGGCTTGAGAGCTCCTCCACAGGAGCCGCACGGTGGCACCTGGAAACTCTCCACCTGCACCGTTCGAGTCACGACAACACGGGCGCTAAACTCACGTGGGTTACCGCTAAGCTCGCGTGGTCTGCCGAGAAACCCATGCAGGATCACGCTAAACTCGTGAGGGTTAGTCATAGATCCAGGGCAGGGACTGAAAAATCAGGGTTTGTTACGGATGGTGCTCTTGTGGTTTAAAACATTGTCAATGCCTAAGTGATTATAGCACCATGTTTATGAGCATTTAACGGTTTGATGCTAAACAAGATGGCGACAGCTCCGGACAAGCGGCAACACCTCCAATAATAAAAGTGTGGTTACTGGAACTTCAACAATACAAACTGGATCCTTCCATGGGAGTGTGGAATATTCACTGCTGTCTTAGAACCACCAACAAATTATTGTATACTCAAAATTCGAGTGACTGACCAGCAGACAGTCAATGCACACTGGTTTTTGCCGCGTGCTTTATGACGATGCTCAGCTCAGATGATGAAAGTAGATAGTCCTTAAACAATTTCTCTAAACAAATTCTAGGTTGAATCGAGTAGCCGCATTAATTAATTAATTAATTAGTACAATACCCACATGATAACGCAGCATCAGTAGTACCTGGCTGTCGGACAATAAGACGTCTCCGTCGGGGGCGATGGCCTGCTCATGCTGCTGCTGCCAGCCCGGGTTCATGTCGAGCATCCGTTGCTGCAGCTCCGATCGCGGTGTGATCTGAACAGAGGTGATAGATACACCGTTATTCTCGCTCACGTCGTGAGCCTTGCAGGGTTTGACATTAAAGGAATGACGGCGACAGCTTTGGACCGAATAGGAAGGAAGTGTCTCATCGCTGACCCACTATTGAACTCCCTGGATTAAATCTGCCTCCAACACAGTAGGTTGAACTGAATAAACATTTTAAAACCGAGACTAAAAATCCTGATAAAAAAAGGGATATACTAAGGATAACATCCATCCATCCATCCATTGTCAGAAACCGTTTAATCCTGTATAGGGTCGCGGAGCCTATCCAGGCAGACACAGGGCGCAAGGTAGGGCTATACCCCTGATGGGAAGCCAGTCCAACACAGGGCACCGGGGGCCTGCGGGCTATGGATAATATTGGTCACGAAATCCTTCGTGTTAAATGCACCTCCTTGCAGTCCAAGCAGACGACGCGATGGGAGCACCCGTGGAGCTCCGTGAGTCGCCGGCTGCCGGCCTTGCTGTGCAGGGAGTCCACGTTCTGCGTGACGAGCCAGTGGAGCCTGCCCTGCTTCTCCCAGCGACCGAGCGCATGGTGCGACGCGTTGGGGTGCCGGCTACTGAACACGGGCCAGCCTGTGAAGTTTCGCGCCCAGTAACGGCGGCGGGCAGCGGCGCTGCGCACGAACTCTGCGTGCTGCATGGGCCGGCGCGCCGTGCGGGCGTACAGACCCACTCCTTCCGAGCGGTAGTCGGGGATCCCCGACTCGGTCGACAGCCCGGCTCCTGTCAGCACGAAGAGGCGCCGGCAGTTGCCGAGGAAGTCCTGCAGCTGCTCTCGCTGCTGCGAGCCCGCGGCGGCGCACGCCGGGACGAAGGTGAGGTCGGGAGATGCGGCCGATGCCGAGCACCATCGCGCGGGGAGGTGCGGCCGCTTGAACCCTCGCGACAGTGCTAACCACACCATGTCTGCCGTCACAACAAAGACAAACGTCCCTTCGTATAGGGTTAACAGACTGTAGGGTAAAGTGCTGTTATCGAGTAGCACCTCCTATAAAGGCCAGCTCGGCACAAGAGTGGGTGGGTAGCCAGCACCACGCCTGGCCGGCCGCTTTTGTCTCCCGTGCGGCGATGTTTACGCTCCGCACCAGGTATTTATTTGAGGCTGAGTCAACCTCGGGGAGGCTCGGGACCGGTTCATAAAATTGTCACTGGTGTTGGCTGTGAGCGGGATTAGAACTCGGGCCGCCGGGTTAGTCGCTCCCCACACACTGGTATCACGCACTCATTCAACACACACTGTAAACATACTGATAATACACACAGTCATTGTAAACACACTGGTAACACGCACATTGACACGCACTGTAAACACACTGTAAACACACTGATAATAAACACATCACACAATCACTGTAAACACACTGATAACACAAACGCACAGAGAGACACTCACTCTACATAACACACTCACTCCAAACGCACTAATAATATACACAGCACACACTGACTATAAAACATACTAATAATGACCCCGTGTTGGGCGGCGCCATGTTGTTACTCCAGTTACCCAACACCCCCCACCCGGCCACCAATCATAAGCCGCCGTTACGCCCACGTGACTACGGATAGCCAATGGACGCGGCGAGAGTGAGATGGCCGCGTGCAAGCACAGAAAATCGATCCGCAGATTTATCCCGTGAATCGATTAATTAATCGAAACCGCCCGCTGTATGCAGACCGAGTTAATGTCGATACACGAATCGATGGATCGTTCCTTGCATAACAAGCAGTAACAACAACAGCCACAATCCACAACTAAGTGCTGACATCACCACGCCGCTTGCATAACGAGCAGTTCAGCAGTACAGTAGTCAGCACCACCTACGTACATAGTGATTACGAGTCCACGAGGAATATATTTGCGTGTAATTGTGACACCCAGTCTTATCGATTCTTCCGAATGGGAATCGGTGCATCGACGCGCCACGCTGGCAAGCGTCGAGCCCGGCGGATCTGTACTATAACCAGTACAGTACATACAATCGGTACAGTACGTTCACGGCTATG
>JAZEWU010000008.1:5722040-5748670 GCA_036362915.1 Geotria australis | reverse complement strand
TTTGTCTTCGTTGTTGACATGCCGTCCTCTTCGCGGCCCTTGTGCAGCGCTTTGTGACCCTCGGGTGAAAGGCGCTATATAAATTGAATTATTATTATCGGTGTTGGACGGCCTTCAACGAGCAGTGGATTGACAAGCGGCTGTTGAAGATATATTAAGAAACCCTCGCTGATCCTCAATACTCTTTGTTGGGAGGGTCCTTATAAATACACTGATTCTGTTAATAAGAGTTTGACTTGTGATTGATAGGTGTTTATTATTACAGTAGAAAATACACTGTGAGCTTGCAAGCTCTGGAAGCGGAATTCCTGGGAAGAAATCAGAGAAAACCCAAATGTTCTTATAGACGGGTTCACGATCCTACTTGCTGATGAGATTTCACGGCATTCCAATCAACTGACCAGGAGATGGCAGTGCAACATTTGCTGGGAAAATCGTTTACCTTGCAAATGTCCAGTTTCTTGATAGAGAATCGTCCTGCTCCGGCACTAGTTAACTTACAACCACCATCAATCCACTGCTGGAGCCTTCCCTCAGCGTATCCGGTAGTGGGGTTTTGTTCGAATAATCTCCATACCTGTCAGTGCTGGTTTGTGACTGGGACACCAAGACCGGTTCGGTTATGACTATTATTAGCCGTGGCTGAGGTCAAACTAGCCACTGTGCCGCCACTACACCCCGACGCTGTCGTTAGGAGGGACCTTCTAAATTGCGATGTTCAAATCCAGATTGGGGTAATAACTCTACCCATCATGAGCCCTCCGTGTCTAGATACTAAACTACCACTTTGTGGTGAGTCACAAGTGGTAATTTGATGGGCTAACTTACCCTACTATACTAATGGGGAATATCCCCACACTGGTCCAGTGCTTTAGACAGATGACCACTACCCCGTGGTTGTTTGAGCGGGGAAACCCTTTGACTTGCCTCGTCTTTTAACGGCATCCCTTGTGTTGTCGCAGAGCGCCACGCTGAGCAGAGTGGATGTCTTGGGTGAATGTCCTCCCCGCGTCTCGACTTCCTTTCTTGAGAACATCCCTCGGCTTCGCAAGAAGTTCCGTCAGCAGGCGTCTACAGTGGCCGTCACTGCATCGGAAATCTCCAATAACCTCCACCCACTGGCCAGCGTCATCTCCTGACTCTTCCTTCGCTGATCGTAGGAGACCGGTTACTTCCTGCAGCAGCACAAGCAACGTGAGTGCAGTGGTGGGAGTACGGTTGCCACGATATAATGTTTTACGATAACATGGTAATAATCAGCCAGAGACAATCCAGTGTTAGAAAAAGGCCTCACAAAGCCGCCGTCATTGCGAATGGTCAGGTTTTGGGAAATTAAATCTTAAAACAATTTCGGATGTTTCAGATTTTTTTAAATGACTGAATGTATTATTTTTCATTTTAATCCGAAGCATTGGCAACGCATCCCTATATCGCAGATGTCTTCTTTAATGTGGCACTGTCTTGATAGATGAAAGGTCTTCAATGCATTGAAGACCTGAGTAGCTATGCTGGATAGGAGTTTCCATACCCATACCAGTCAGGTCCTCCGTGAGTGGCAAGACAAAATCTGCTATCTTCACTAACCTTTAAGTATGGTCAAACCCCATCGCCTTGAGCTATGGAGTAGATAGAGAGATAGCCAGCACGTGTGCCAGAGGATTATCATCTTGCAGGATTGCGAGAGATGGCAACAGTTTGGGGAGTGCATTGACCATGGCCGATAATGACGCCGAACATTGTATCGGCATGTTGCGGCATCCCTAGGCGACGGGGATGGAACTGCACGCGGTGGTGCGTGCGTTGGAGGAACTGGCACCTCCAGCTCTGGCCGAGAGCTGGGACAACGTGGGACTGCTGGTGGAGCCGAGCCCGCCGCACCGTGTCTCCGCCCTGCTGCTCACCAACGACCTGACGGAGGAGGTCCTGCAGGAGGCTGTGCGACTGGGCGTCCAGATGGTGCTCTCATACCACCCGCCTGTGTTCGCTCCGCTGCGCTCGCTCACCATGCGCTCCTGGAAGGAGAGGCTCGTGGTGAAGGCGCTGGAGAATAGGGTGGCCGTCTACTCGCCGCACACCTGCTACGACGCGCTGCAAGGAGGCGTCAACGATTGGCTGGCAGAGGGCCTCGGTATGGCGTTGCTCGGTGTCGTCTACCGCGTTGGTTTAACCCGACAGGTTGCTGCATGCGTTAAGGCCTAATTCTCGTGTCGTGCAGGCGAGGGCTCCGTGACACCTCTGAAGACATCCGAGGCCCTGAAGCACCTGAGCCAGGGGAGTGTGCATGTGACGAGCGCTGCCAAAGCGGCGGATTTGCCCGAGCTGGCTGCCCAGCTCAAGGCCGTGTCTGGACTTGTTCTACACACCCTGCCCCTGCAGTACGTACATGCTTTCTAGTATACTTTTTCACAGCCCGTTTGTCAGTCGACTACTGTATGAGGGCTTCCTCACAGCAAGCAAGTTATGGGGGTCATTTAACCATACTTCATGCTGTTCAAAGTGGGTTGGTGAAAGATGATTTTAACGTGTTTTTGCGTTGGATTAACCTGAAAACATGACATTGGAGGAAGTGACATCACTTTAAATTGATCACTTATACACTTTTCATACCAAAAGCGATGTCATGTGTCATGTAAATGATCCGCATATCTAAAATATACACTAAAATGGCCTTACGAAAATTTTAAAAGAAATCTCAATGTTGAATTTTTTTATCCAAAACTTGTCCCGAGCGTGCGCTATATCCAAGTGTAAAATCTCACGATCGTCGCCTGTGTCACCTGCAGGACGGCGAATGCAGGGGACGAGTCGGCGGTGATGCTCAGCATGAACTGTACGGAGCAAGCGCTGCCCGAGACGCTGGCTTGCCTGTCCCGCAACGAGCACGCGCACCGCCACACGGAGATCACCGCCCTGCGCAAGGTGAGTCCTGATGAACACGGAGCCCACGAGCAGGGCCGGAGACCCTTGATTAGTATAGAACATTTCGGCCAACTGAAAAGCACACGGTCGCGCACACACACACACATACATAGCCCGACAGTGGCACAGCTAGATATGGTAGCACGGGGGAGATGTAGAGAAGGAGCAGAGGGGAATTGAGATGGGAGGATGTGGTGAAATGAGATAGCAGAGTGAATGTAAGTAGAGATGAGGCGGACAATAAAAGTAATACATGGAGGGAGAAAATCTGAGCAGCTGACCCAAAATAGCAATGGAACTCTGGGGTTATATGAAGGTGTACTTCAAGATACACACGTCACATAAGAGTTGTGGTATGCGAGCAGCGCGTGTTTCCCTTCTCTCCAACAGCCACCGTTCCCTGGCACCGGCATGGGTCGACTGTGCACGCTCACCAAGCCCGTGGCCACATCCACGCTGGTGTCACGCATCAAGCAGCATCTCCAGCTGACCCACCTGAGGCTAGCGCTGGGAGCTGGGAAGACGCAAGGTAACCGTTACCATGCCAGCTCTACACAACGGGGTGGGATCCTACACCCCACAGGCCAAACAAGGTCCACGACTTGTTTAAATACAGTCCATGGCCACTTAAGGCCCTCCAATGAATGAATTGTATGTGCCGTGTACTACAGACTATATCTGCTCCACTGTGCTCTAGACTCAGATATAGCTCAGGTTGCCCTTGTACCATGTGTTATGTGCTACAGCCTCGGGCGGTGCAGTGATGCTGTATATTATGTGCTACAGACACAATGCCGCTGTGTGTTACATAGCGGGGCTATGTGATACAAGCTTGTGCTGCCGTGTGCTACAGTGGGGCTACGTGCTACCGACTGAACGGTGCTGTGTGTGCCGTGTGCTACAGACTCGATGGTGCGGACCGTGGCGCTGTGTGCCGGCTCTGGGGGCAGTTTGCTCAAGGGCGTTCAGGCTGACCTCTATCTCACAGGTGCAGCACAGCACGTTACTCACCTCAATACTGCCTCGACACTGCGGCTTCGATCCAGTCCAATTAGCACCCCACCTTGTAATTATAATAACTCCCCAACCACGCCAGGTGGCGCTGTGGCAGAGCGCTCCACTCCCAATTGGAAGGTGGTGAATTAAATTCTTGATTGGGGGTATTCTCCATACATCATTGCTTAAGGGTGAATAAAAGGAGTACTACTTTATGATCGGTACATTGTCTCTCTCTTCTAGGTACCATTTCCTACAGGACGTTGGTGACAATCGTCTTTCACAAAGCTCTGCTCTTTGATGTTCCAAGAATGTCCACTGCTGACACGTTCATCTATTTCGATAGACTCTTGACGGTGTGGTGGTCCCTTAAAACCAGTCCATGTTATTCACCACTGTCGTCTGTGCTGTGTACGTGGCAGGGGAACTGTCGCACCATGAGGTGCTGGACGCGGTGTCGCGGGAGATCAGCGTGGTCCTCTGCGAGCACAGCAACACCGAGCGCGGCTTCCTGCCCCGCCTGCGCCTCCTGCTGCTCGAAAAGCTGCAGGAGAAAATCCAGATTCACGTGTCCAAGGTCGACCGTGACCCCCTGAGCATCGTCTGAAAATTCCGGAGAGTTGTCTTGGGTGTCTGGTCCACTCTCCTTGCCACCGCGACCCTCACCAGGACAAGCGGTTTAGAAAATGGATGGATGGATGTCTTGGGTTTCTCTCAGTGTATTTCATTGCAGGTTTTTGTAAAGTCTACCGTGCAGGTTTTTGGATTTTTGGTGTACATATCTCCGATGTTCTTTTTGGGTTGTACTACGTGCTGTTGTCTGATGTTTTGATCCACATCCTGCGAGCTTCGTCGACAACTGAATAGATTTCCTGATGAAGCTCCCACCCAGTACGTGAAGCAATACTCGAAAACACATCGGAGAGCTATACAGCACGAGCATGAAAACCTCCACAACCCACAAATGCAAAAACCTGCATTTGTGGGTTGTGGAGGTTTAAATTAGGAATATTTTGGGCTGCGCTGCATTTATGTCGCAAATATGATTCATGCTAAAACACATTTTGAAAGTGAGTCATCTTAGCAAGAATGCCTAAGTCGTTGGACTTCTGTTGCAGGATCCTAAATTAGAATGTTTGGTTAATTCCTGTGTTACATGAAGCTCGCGTACCCAGAGACATCAATACACGTGATAAGAAAATGTGAATAAAACAGTGCATATTGGTCAGTTTGCGATGGACTGGCGTCCCATCCTTGGTGTTCCCCTGCCTTGCGCCCTGTGTCTGCCGGGATAGGCTCCGGCTCACCGCGACCCTGTATTGGATTAAGCGGTTTCTGAAAATGGATGGATGGATATTGGTCAGTTACCTACTTGCTGTACTGCCATTTACTGGGATCCTCATAGTCCTGCTGGTTAAGTCGCTCCTGTGCTGATTAATCCGTTGTAAAATATGGATATTGAATAAATGTTTGAAAACAGGATGCAAACACTGACTGCCTCCGTTGAGTATTTACAGTCCAAAGACGTGCTGCTGCCTGGGTTATTGTCCTAAGTCTAAATTGCTCCCGGTGCCCTGAGATGTAACTTACTTACCCCTCCTTGCTGGACAACTGTTAAAAAGAGCTACACAGCTCAACGGATCCATCCATTAACAGAAATCGCATAATCCTGTACAGGGTGAGCCGGATCCTATCCCGGCAGACACAGGGCGCAAAGGCAGGGCTATACCCCTAATGGGACGCCAGTCCATCACAGGGCACTAGGGACAATTTAGTCCGCGAGACATATCTCGGAAGCTAAGCATTGTTGAATCTAGACCTTAGATGAGCGACCACCAAGCAATTACAGGTGTTACAGGCAACTGCGATAACACATAGTAACTCGGGTGTGTTTGTGCTGTATATTGGTGTACACTTGGTCGAGACAATTGCACCAACAATCCACAAGTCTAAATGGAGGGATCGTCAGAGATCATTACAATTCCACGAAGCAATATTTCCCCCCACTGGCAGGCTATACACGCCAGTCCATAAGTACATCACAGGGCACCGGGTGGCAATGTACTCCTCAGGCCAATTAACCTATGCAGCAGCATATCGTTGGCCTTCCAGGTTACAAACTCACTGCCGCTGGGCTCAGCAGGTAGCGATGGGGTGGGTTGTGGGTTGTCACCAGAAGGGGCCGGGTTGACCCGCGGAAGGGGACGGCACTGCCTCCCTCTACAGGGGTCACCGTGTCTCACTCACGTGAAGCACTCCGGGCCCAGTGAGTGCCGTGTGCGTGGTCGCGCTGCCGGCCCCGAGCGGGCCAGGATGGCCACGTTGCTGGGCCGCGCCCTGGGCGCCCTCGCCGCGGGAGGAAGAGTTGGAGGAGGCGGAGGCTGCTTCTGCTCCACGCTCCGCACCGCGGGTAAACTCGGCTCCAATGCCTCGGCTGTTGGGCCGCGAATTGCATCTCACATTGCGGATCGGCGACAGCGTGAGAGCGGTGGCTTCTGAATGGTCGTTGTTGAGCACGTGGTTGTGAGTTCTCTGCTGTGACTGGCCCGCTTGCTCGTGGGTGATGCCGCGCCGCGCTTCAGTGTTAGGAAATGTGAAAGGGCCTGACGAGTTGAGGGTCATTTAGGACCAGACTTGACAGATGTTTATAATTACAGCAGAAAATGCCCACAGTCCAAAGACATGCTGCTGCATAGGTTAATTGGCCTGCTGAATAAATTTCCCCCGGTGCCCTGTGATGAACTGGCGTTCCATCCCGGGTATAGCCCTGCCTTGCGTCCTGTGTCTGCCGGGATAGTCTCCGGCTCCCCGCGACCCTGTACAGGGTGGATGTATTTATCCCAGGTCTATGAGTCTCCCCATAAAACCCTTATGCTTAACCCCACGTTGATCGTGTGTGCCCTGCAGGCGTACCTTTCCGCGTGCCTGCAGTGTTCAGCGCTGGACTGAAAATGTTCCAGCAACCACAGAACTATGATGGTAAAGCACTCCTTTGCATAATTTCTAACCCTCTATGACAATTGCATATCTTGTAAATCGTTTGTTATTGCAATAATTAGATACATTAAAAACATTGAGTATTTGTGAGTGCATTTGTGCACTCACACATTGGAGAGCTATACAGCACAACTGTGAAATCCTATACAGTAATACACAAGTGTAAAGTTGATTACCTGGTTTTCTCTCTCTCTCCCAGATGTGGCCATTCCTGCGAAAAACAAGCTTAAATTTATCAATAAAGTTCCCAACTACAAGAAGCCACGAAAGTGGACCAAGCAGTCGTCGGATATTCGGGGTCCCGCCAGAGCAAACACCTCATTCACCAGCGGGAAATATGGCATCGTGGTAAGTTTGGTGCAAAGAATGAAGGAAAAGGTGTTGGGAAGTCAACAGTGGACATCCTATTGAAAGACTTGGTCTCACCATAGGAATGTAGACTTTTTACACCACTGTTTCAGGGCTATGAACAGGAGCTTAGCCACTGGCTCAATGCACATTTGTGTGAGAAATCACTTGACTTGGACATTTCTAACATCGTTTTCCCCCCTTTCACTTTAAGGCTCTGGGAGGTGGGTACCTCCACTGGGGCCACATGGAGATGATGAGGCTTACCGTCAACCGCAAAATGGACAGCAAGAACATGTTCGCGCGCTGGCGCGTGCGGGCGCCGTACAAGTCGGTGACGCGCAAGGGCCTGGGCCAGCGCATGGGCGGCGGCAAGGGCGCCATCGACCACTATGTTACGCCCGTCAAGTACGGGCAGCTCGTGGTGGAAGTTGGCGGGCGCTGCGAGTTCACGGAGGTCAAGGGCTGGCTCGTCGAGCTTGCCAACAAGCTGCCGTTCCCCGCCAAGGCGGTTAGCAGCGAGCAGCTGGAGCAGATGCAGAAGGAGGAGGAGTGGAGCATGGAGAACAACGCGAACCCGTGGACGTTCAAACGCATCGTTGACAACCACATGTTGGGCCTGCGCATCTCCTTGAGCCCCTACGACATTCGCTACTTTGGTAGATTCTGGGGAAAGTTCAATCTGCCCAAATGATTGGGTGCGATTTGCCACTGTTGGGTTATAAAAGGCAAACGGCATCACATTTGTCTGTATGTGAAGGGTGTACGGTTACTGCGTTAATTCTGGTTGTGTTGTCTTAAGTGTTGCTGTATTGTAATGCAGTTTTCATGACTAAATGAGCACTCTTCAATAAAATATATTATTGCCTTAACCAAGTGGTTGTCAGCGTTTGTGTTGTGGTGGCCCTCTTAAGATAGAACCACTACCACTGGTCCCCACTGCCCCACATCTTGCCATAGTGGTATGATATAATGCGGGCTCAGAGACCGGTTCAAATACCACTTACCATAACCATGACGTATGGTGTCTCGTCAGCAATCATGATTGCTTGAACCAATGCTGGTGAACTGCTGATCTTTGAGGCAAGGGCCCGCTTTAAAAGGTGTGGGTCCTAGTTCAATGCAAAATTATGTTATTACACAATGAATCGCAATATTGTGGAGAACATAATACATTCTGGAACATGAGCTCTTCTAGAATGCCTTGTGGTTGACGGGTAGTGTATAATAATTTTTAGTGAAGAAAAATGAAGGAGACATCATCACTCCGCGTGGGTTTTCGCCGAGCACTTCGGTTTCCTCCCACAGTCCAAAGACATGCTACCGCATAGGTTAATCGGCTTGTTGTGTCGCAGGATTCCCGTAAAGAGCTTGCACGCTCACTGGGTATCTTTCTGCCCTAATAATAAACGCCGTGGCAACACCAGCGGTCGTGACCCCACAGGCCCCGCCCCGCGGGCGTCGCATGTCCGGAACCACGTGTGAGGCTGGCGACCCAGAGAGGGCAGCCACACGTGGACGAGACGAGAGAGAGCGAGAGAGACTAGGAGAGAGAACGAGGTGGTTCCTGGTGGTATAACGATGGCTAGCTGTGCCCTGGCTGCCCGCTGGAGCCTCGCCCGCTGCCCGTCCCTCCTGTCGCCGGCCGCCGCCTGCTGGCGCGCTCTCCCCGTTAGGACGCTGCGGCGCGCGAGAAGCGAGCCGAGTGCGGCAGCCGTCGCGACGCGGTCTCATGACCCGGGGGACGCGACCTTGGCCTGGCGTGCCCGCAGGAGGTCACGGGATGCGGCTGACCCGGCCCCGCGGGAGCAGTGGGGGGCACGTGGAGCCGCGCGGGGTTGGGACCCGCGGAACGGTGAGCGGGACCGTGGGCCTGAGCGTGGTTCGGGCCGGGCGCCGCACCGCCCCGGGTTGGGAGTGGAAGATCTGCGGTTCGAGAGAGCGGCCCCGGACGACAAGACGCTCAGGTGAGCGACCAGAGAAAGGCGGAGGGGTTGAGGTTAATGATGGTTGTGTCGGGGGAAATTACACTGTCACGGCCATTGAGGCTCTGGGGTCGCAATATATCGGTCGAGGTCACTGACAGGTTCACAATGGCATTTTTCATGCTATTGAGATCCTGTGTTCAAGATTTGGGTCCAGGTGTATGTCTTAAGTTCATAATGTGGAATTGTACCCACAATTAATTTGCTGCAGCAATCGTTTAACAGTCATGTATTTGACTGTATTATTTGAAAATATTGAGAAATCGGAGTAATGCAGTACAGATAAATCAGGAGATACATTTGGGAAAAAAGTTAAATAATCTGGAGAAAAGTGATAGAATGCAGAGAAAATAAAGAGTACCTGATCTGGCTTCCAGTGCTGAATTATAAATCGTCGCGAAAGTATGTTTTGTAGTGATAAGTAATATGTGCTGTGAGTAATTTAAGCAGAAAAATACAGAGTACTTCTGATTGGGGCTTAAAGTCTTAGGTACGTCGGTGGATAAAGTGTCAGTGGGTGTCACGGAAACCATATGGAGAAATACGGTTTCAATAAGGCTTTCTTCATACTTTAGCAGATCACAGAGACCTTTGCCACTCCTCATGCATACAATAACAGCAGTTATAACTCATCATTGCATCAATCAAACAACCCAGAATCCACATGATTCTGTCCGATCTCAGAAGCTAACCAGGGTTGAGCCTGGGTAGTGCTCAGAGCGGTGACTACCATTACAAAACTAGTCTGCATAAGGTTGTGGGGCAATGTTTTGGACAGGAGAGGGCAGTGCAGCAACATCCATAGCTGGACTTTCACCAACCCAGACTGACGAGCATGGTAAAGTATGGTCAGACAGCCTCCAACAATCCTCACAGTGAGGGGAGGCCCGCATCCAGCAATCGATCAACAGAACGCCTGTACATGCACATAACCCGTCAGGCGCCCCTTTACCATTCAGGACAGTGGTTACAATTGCCAAGTCGCGCCAGTACCGGGAGAAGCACGGCAAGATCCTGCTGGAGGGCACGCGGCTCATCCGCGACGCATTGGAAGCCGGTGCAGTTCTGCAGACCTTATTCTTCGACAACGTGGCTCAGCTAGAGGAGCTGCCCCTCGAGCTCATCGCCAGAGCTGCCCTCATCCGTGTGCGCATGAAGGACATCAGGCTGTGGTCGGACCTTGTCACGCCGCAGGGCATTCTGGGTAAGTGTTTTATGCCCTTGCTTTGAAATGAGATTCTGAAAGTTAAAATGGCGCCGATTTTCTGCTCAACTGAGCATTGATAGAGTAGTTGCAGCCATGAGACATTGGTATGAAATCCACATTTCTCTGGTGGTGCGGAGTTGATGCATAGGACAACCACTGTTGACTCCCCCACAGAGTAGTACCTATTTTATGGACCTTGAATAGATGATGGGCTGAGTCAACCCCTAACCGATATTTGAAAAGTGCCTTATTATGGATTGCGAACTCACAACCTTCTGATTGCCAGCCACTTACTCTACCGCGGAGCCACCTGGCCAGATATATAAAGTCATCTCTCGTCTGGTTATAAGCTACGATTTTGTGTGTGTGTATGCATTCACCGTCACAGCCATCTTCAAGAGACCCGACTATGCATCTGACGAGGAGCTGACCCGAAGGGCAAAAGGCAGCGAGTGTCTTCCCATCTCGCTTGTGTGTGACAACGTGCGGGACCCTGGGAACATGGGGACAATTATCCGCTCGGCTGCTGCTGTTGGATGCTCCAAGGTGCTTCTTATCAAGGGTACGTAACGACCTTGGCTGACCTCATCATCTCGGGCACTCTGCTTTGTCAGGCTGTGCGATTTGACTCCTGCTGCCAAGTGCCCGACCACAGACGTTCCATTAATATTTGAATGTGTTTGGCATTTGTTGGCGGGCTGTAACGGAGACGCTATGTTATAGACACATATATACTGGAAGGATGGGTGTGTTGTTGCCATATGCTATTACCATAATAAGTAATTTGCTGGTAATTTTACAATTTTGTCAAGGTCATAGTAACAAATTAAATGTTAACTTTTAAATCTCACGCCCACACCGCTGAGACGTCTTGTACATTGGTCCTTTCTTGGGCCAATTGCCCGACGTCGCCTATTACATATATCCATGTTGTTGACAAATGTGTTGTCTTCTCGTAGAATGTTAGATCTCCCTGCCCTTTAAAGCTGTGAAGTCGGAGTCATTAGACCGGTAACGTGCGTGCGGGTGTGCAACGATTTTTCAAGTTCGGTGACATCATTCGACTTGATAGTTGCGAATCGCATTGCTAACTTCAAGTGACAGGTGCTTCTCTCTCGTGCGCCCACGCTCCGCCCGAGCAGGCTGTGTCGATGTGTGGGAGCCGAAGGTGTTGCGAGCTGGGGCCGGCGCTCACTTCCGCGTGCCGCTGCTGCCCTGCCTGCGCTGGAAGGAGGTGCCACGAATCCTCGGAGACCACACCGTTGTACACGTTGCTGACAACCGGCCATCTGGGCGCATACACAGGTGAGTGGGATGGCTCTGGTAAATGTTAAGTTGGTTTCCCAATCAGCAAGGAGCATGGATGAACCCTCACCACTGTCATAATTTACACCGTCGTTTTTAACAGAAAAAAAAAAACCTCGCGTAGACTATAGTAATGACTGACCCCGTTGCCAGTGGGAAAATTACTGTTTGTACCGACAGGTTTTCACGGCTCGATTCATGATGGATAGCAATTCTCAATAATAGTAACAGTGATGGTTGATTTTCAAAGCTGTTCTTTCGGGATAGTGCTCTCCTTCTCGGCTATCCCGAAAGAACAGCTTTGAAAATCAACCATCAAATTACTATTTGCATATATATAACTGCATTTTGATTTCAGAGCTGCCTATCGACTTTCGTAACTAATAAATACTACCTGCGGACGAGTGAATCTTCAAAAGTGTTCTACTTATGTAGATTATTTTTGAAAACTCAACATGCGTAATATTTGTAACCAATTTCACCAAGCCAGGTTATTGAAATTGACCAGAAATGCCCACGGGGTTAATTTCAAAATTGTGATATCCGCCTTGAAGGATAAAGTATGAACCATGGAAATTGATAATATCTGGAGGTCTTAAATTAAGATGGCTATAAATACATTTGTAAGAAATGTATTCCAGTCGTATTTACCGTTATGTAACAGCGATGTGTTACATAATATATAATCAATATTTGTAGCCGCGGCAACCTTCATTGAGAGAGCCTCAGCACCACCACCATCATTTACACTGACTTCTAACAGATCTGTAGCGGGCTTTGTAGTTTAAGTAATTCAAATGGCTCATGAAGCGGAGCCACAATTTAATTCAATAGGCGATTCTGTTTAAAATTGGGGTGGATATAGCGGCCTCTAGTGGCTCCAGGCATGATGTGAACCCTTTGCTTACCATTCCAGTAGAACACGTCTATTCCCACATGTGCAATTTGAACTTTAACATTTCTAGGAATCGCTCTTTGTTGATTAATCGGGATCATTTGACTTCCAGCAGTCTGTCGTATCTAAAAATGCCTTGCACTGATCAAAATATCTGTAACGCATTTCCCCTTCTGTGCAGTGCCCTCGACGACGAAGAGGTGTCTTTAGACGAAGTTTCTGACCACGAAGACGAACCAAAGCAAAAATCACTGTTGCACAAGCTATCGTCCGTGCCGGCCCACGCCTACACTCAGCCGTGGGCCGACTTGGACCCCGGGCCCGAAAACCGTGCCGGCGAGACGGCGCTGGTCGTGAGCGGAGAGGCGCAGGGGGTGGGCATCGACGCCCTGCAGCTGGCGGCGGACACGGGCGGTCACCGTCTGCACGTGGGGATGGCCGCGGGCGTGGAGAGCCTCAACGTGGCCGTGGCGGCCAGCCTGCTGCTGTTCGAGGCGCGACGGCAGCAGCTGACGACGCGGCACGGCCAAGCCGCGGCCGAACGCGGCGCCGTCGGCGTGGGGTCGCAACCCGGGAGGACGCACCGCTGAAGCCGGCGATGGGATCGTGGCACGCGATGCCGTGACGGATGGAAGGAAACGGCTCGGAGGTGCGTTCAGCCAACAGCGGATGAAATGGCTCGCGGCGGCGGCGGTGGTGGTTGCGACTCGGCGGTAGCGCGTTGGCCGGTTGTTGCGGAGGATCACGGCGCTAATCCGGTGGTCGCCCGGATTGACGCTGCGTGTGAACCGTTAAACGAACCATCTGCTTTGCAGTAGACGTTGAAGATCCTGGTAACGCCATTTGCAAGAGTAGACCGTTGTATGCTGACGTCGTAGTCCAAATTTAAGCGAGTTTGAAAAATGACGGTCAAATTACTAAATTGGAATATACGTATTAATGAATGCCCACCCCTATTGCAAAAACCTGGCAGGACCCCTCTCTCATTACACAAATAGCCTTTTACGAATCTTGTTGATTTGGAAAATCATTGTGTTGTAAAAAAAAAACCTATTTGATACATGCATTCATTTTAGCGGAAATGGACAATTCTACATTGAATGTTACCACAATACATATAATGCACGGAAAAGGTTATTTTCTAATTTAAATGACTTAATGTGATATTTCTACATTTTCATTTTTTTTCTAAGCATCAGCAGTTACGAAACAGTCAATACACAAACCATTAACAATGTGCAAATGAAATCGACTTGGGCTGTGTGCCTTTCGTAGCCCAACCTCCCAAGTTTAATTTGACATCAGTGATGTTCCCCCGGCCTGCAATGAGCAGCGTCAAGGTCGTTCATACAGATGCCATGCTGCAGGATTTCCTCGCCGATTCCAGGTCACAGTCCAGATGAGGCCGTGCAACGCAACTAAAGGAAATATCAGAAACACTTCGAAGCCAAGCTGAAAGACAACGGTGTCCAGAAGCTAGCCATCGTGCTTCGAAGAATCGCAAAGAAGAAGAAACATCCATCCATTGTCAGACACCGGGCGCAAGGCAGGGTTTATACCCAGTTGGTTCCAACCGGTTATGCAAATTCTCAAGCTGGAAAGACGTGATTGAACGAGGCTCTTCTGTACGTAATGATGTAGGTTTGTCACTGCTCGTTGTAGGAGAATTGCCGTCCATAGCTGTTATTTGGGATAGCCGTGTCGAGTGTTACTGCTCTCTCCATCGCGACGTTTCGCCTCCCACGTTGGTCTGATGATGCCTCCAATGTGTAAGGTGAAACGTCGCGCAGGAGAGAACTTGAACACTCGACACAGCTATCCCGAAGGAACAGCTATAGAGAGCAGTTCTTCTGTACAGTAATTAAATTGATTCTTCGTTTCATGACATAAGGGCAAGTAAAATAAACAGGATGCAAGTTTGGAATACTTAATTTTTAGGAAGGCAGGCAACATATAGTGATCCTAATATTCGGACTATTTCCGGTGTTGGTCAGATTGTGAAAATAAACTGTCCGAACGTGCCAGGTTGTGTATTGTTTTATTAGTTGTTTTTGCAGAATACAAGATTGCCCACAGCTTGCATACAATAGGTGGCTGTTCAAGCTATATGCACACACGCACACAATTTCACACATGTTCACACCAGCAATAAGCACTTAATGACTACGTAAGCAATATTATAAAGGAATAAAATCTATCACCTGCTCAATGATCAAGTGTAGTCTGGAATAAGCCACATCAAGCTCAAGCTTGCACAGTAATACATCAAATTACCTTTCATTGTAACACTATAAAGGTGAAGGTGGGCAGTACGGGGACGCAGTGAGTCGCGTTGCCACCTCACAGCTAGAAGGACCTTGGTTCAATTCCCGGCCCGGGTGCCTTTCTGCGTGGAGTTTTCATGTTCTCCCGGTGTCTGTGTGGGTTTTCGCCGGGTACTGTACTCCGGTTTCCTCCCACCGTCCAAATAGCTGCAGCTGTGTAGGTTAATTGGCCTGTCTAGGTTAATTGGCCCGTGATAGCTGCGGGATGCGAGCACAGTACCATGGCTAACCTGGACCTGCGACTCTGAAGCAATTGCTTAGAAGTTGGTGGGGTGTTTTTTGCTGGGAAAAAAATAAAACCCTGCAGAAAAATAAAAATCTAATTTTACAACCACACGTTTCCGCAGTGCACAATGTCAGACCTTCTGAGTGACACCTCACACACAAGGTATGAGTGACAATCACGGCTGTGCTATTGGATTCACCACTAGCAGTCTTAACCATGGGCCAACCAAGACAACCGCAGGGGGTCCCCCACCTGGAGATGGGGGGGCATCATTGAATTTGATTATCGGTGGGGTAATATATCGCGTATGTGCTTAATACCCGAACAGCCCAATCGTACTGTGAGCAGAGCAATTCCTACCCATCCTCCGCTATCCTCCCCCTCATGGCCACTCTCGCTCACGACTCATAACTCCTTAAAGAAGGTCTTTCAGACACAACAGCAAACGGTCACAAACTAAGCAGTCACATGTTTCCTCTCGAAGAAAACACCAGCGTTTCTTTTGTCCACAGGACAGCAAATTTCACACGTGTTATTCTCTCTGGTGACATTCGTAATAGCTATTTTCCGTACTATATTTCCCGTTGCATCGTACAAGTCTGTTTTATCCACGGTCATACTCATGGCCATGAAAGAGCCCTTCCTCCTGCCATGACATTAAGCCATTCATTTTTCTCAAACGGAGATTCGGTTAGTTGTAGGTTCATCAGCTACAACTCTGCATCGAGTACACTAAAGGTATCTCGAAAGCAAAACATCTACACATTTAGCCAAAGTATCAAAACGAAATCATAATTGTGTAGACTGCAGTAAACTACCAGAACAGCATTTGAGTTAAACCAAGCGTGCTTTTAAGCTGTCGTACTTTTGCAGAAAAATGGCATGGTTATCCAAGAAACTGGGATGGTTCAGATTTTTGCGATTGACGAAGGAACCATTTCGCGACTAGAGGAACGAATTCTGTCATGTACACACGGAATAACTAGATTCGTGATCACAGGAGCTATGCGGAGACATTGGACATTTATCAAAAATGACCACTTTACAAAGCTACTACGGCTAAACATAAAAAGACAAGCATGGGTTAGTTCTGGCCAATGGACAGGGCTTGTGCCATGATGTCGTGAATACCCTGGCAGATTCTCCTGACCCCGCCACTAATTCAGAATTGGTCGGTATCGGTGGAGTGGATTTGTGCTCCGCATATTCCACTGAGCGCAATGGTTTCGGAAAACATGTTTTTCCGTTTACGTAACTTTCTCCAAAGCTGAAATACGTTGTGGTCACGAATCGGGCCGCAAAACTGTTTTAAGCAAAAGTAAAACTCTACAAGCCTGGCAATGTGCCGACTGGCAGAATTAACGCATGTAGGCATATTCTATGGTCATGCACTGGTTGGCAAATAAAATTACTCTTATCAGCTACACTAAACATTTTCACGAATCACAGTACACTGCCTACTCTTAATTCTATACATATTCATGTTTTGGACATGACCATGAAATTAGACCAATGTAAAATCTGAAGATATGAAAATACTCCATTTCCTGCCATCATTCATCCATATAACCTTTCACTACTACCCCAGTATTGTTTGCACACTGTTGGATGAAATTTACTTTGAAATGGTTGCATATGAATTTTCACGGGATAAGTGTTGGTTAGAAATTATTAAATGTTTACCGGTGAACCAGACAGTAATCTGAACAGCCAATATCTACATAAGCTGCAGGATAAGGTGTCTCTTTCAAATTAAGTTCGCCTTCATTGTAAAATATTGCCATTGTCGGGGGTATGTTTAATGAATGTTGAAGCATTTTGGATATGACTTGAAATTACCAACTATGCTTTATTGCTTTCCATAATGTGACATCAAATAGGGTGATGAAGCGCTTGGAATTAGCAGTGCTCACCTATTCAAGTAGCCTACGTGACGCTCGCCGTCCAATATTTAAACGACAGAAACACACCGGTGTAATCGCTGTGTTTAGGGTCCGTGAGATTAATGATTCAGTAATGATTATATTGATATTGTTTTGTGTACTTAGCCTATTAACTCATATCAGATACCATGATGCGTAACTCTTGGTTGATGGCGTCACCTTAATCATTACGACACGTAATTATTAAAGCACGGAATAAAACATTAATAAAATGAGTAAAACGGCAAATACAAAAAAGTCGCGTACAAATAGTTAAGATATTTTCTGTTAGTGGAACAAAACCAGAAAATATATCAGAACACGAATACCTAGAACAGTCATTAAAATCGGACTGGGATAAAAGAGGTGGACGGGAATGGGTTTGAGCGCTTGTCGGAAAGCTGAACGTAACGAAAAGCAACATACCAACGCGCAGAAAAGTAGAACATATAGGAATGCGAAACGCAACGATTCTCGCACACGTGCTCCGATGCACGTATCATAGATTAGAGGATCGACAGACGTTGGCGATTTGACGCATCAGTTCGCCGCTACTGAACGTGAGCACTGCCGAGCCGGGAGATGTTTTGGGATTTTTTTTTACCCACGATGCTCCGTGGCCTTAGTACATTTGACACGCGCTCGTGTCCTACGTGATGGTGAAGATGGCGCGTCGGCTGCAATGTGAGCGTGATGCGTCAAAACACTCGCTTGACAACCGACGTTTCGTTGGTAATATTTAGTGTTAGTATATCCACGAGTGTCAATCGCCTCGGTCGATGACGTTGAAAATCAAAATAACTTTCAAGATACATTCAATACTGTACAAATGTCACGCAAAAAACAATCAGCTTGCACTATTCAAGTTTTAAAGTCACCAGCAGAGTGTCTAAAACTCATTAACACTACCGCTTTAGTTACGTGGAGAAAGTCCCCCTAAACACTACGCAGACGATTAAACCCGCATTTCTATTCTCTAGTAGCCAAAACGTAGAGGCGCTTTGACTGCTGATGGAAGTTGTCTTGGCAGCTACGGTCACACCATCGTTTACAATAGAGCAAACCAAAATAATTGACGTTACAGGCACTGCAAGACCCACTTGGGATTACACCGACAAAACTGTTGACTGGCTCAAGAGTTCTATTAGAAAAAGCAGGAAAGGTAAATTACACTGTACAGTAAAACGCAGCATTAGGTAGTATGTTAGACTCAAAATACAATACTAGGCTCCACGTGCCAAAAAAATACCTACGATAAAAAAAAGGACTAATATTTTTTTTCTCATTTCCACTAACGGTAGAGAGAGACGTTGGATTGCACACAAGGAACCTAGTTACATGGGTGTGCGACATCCCTCTGAACGACAAAGAGCAAATCACAGTGGTTGTAACCCACAGTGATGTGGCCTATAGCCCCGATTCCACTCGGGCACCTGAGCCGAGCCAGCATGGGGCTCTCGTGGTACACGTGGCTGTCCAATGGCTGTTTACGAGCCAGATCCAAACTGTCATAGGCTGGTCTAACAAGACATCCGAATCTGACCGTGGGCCAAACAGCAGGGCCAAAGGAATAATTTTCTTCGTATAGCTGCATCAGTCCGTACGCTTAAACACGTGCTATCAGCAACACAGTTCAGCTTCTATCGTGGAAGAACAACACAGTGTCTAACCGAGACGATACCAGGCTGGCTTGGCAACGACTGTGACTCAGATCGGTTGTAAAGTGGAATCGAAGTAGATGACTACAGCAAGTGCGCCTCGGTGGTTCTGAAATTATCCCCGCTTAGCTCGAAAGATAATGACGGGTAGCTGATACCCACCGCACGGTCGTCGTCGTCACAAACCCACGTAAACAGGCGCCGGCACGGGACTTACGCCGCACACGATCAATGTGTGCAACCACGGACACAGGCATGCAGAAATTGGTCTCCTCTACGCCACACACTGAACAGTTAGTGCAGATAATTAACGTCAAACCACACACCGGTCACAATCAAGGTCATTTACTCTCTGTCTGCAAACACACTTTAACAGGCCACAGCCATGAACGTGCTCTGGTCGCCTGTCCTATCGCCGGCGCCGCGTCTGCGGCACAGCTGGAGGGAATCCTTCAAAGGCTTCGGTCTTCCCCACGATTGCGTGGCACCGACGCGAGACGGAGAGGGCGCGGCGGCCCGGGTTGGGCGCAGGCCGCCGCCACCACCGCCGTCGCCGTCCGCCGAACGAAAGTCACCCGACGAGGAGTTGTCCCGACCCCGCGCTCTCACTTTCGCGATGGCTCCGGCCGCTTTGTGCGACGCTGGAAAATCGCCGCCGTTACCCGCGTCGCCGCACTTGTGTCGAGTCTTCGCGTCCGGCAGGCCACGCCGCTCTTCTTCGCGATTCATATCCTGCGCGCCGGTCTCGCCAATGTCACGGTTGCGGGCCTCGGCTTGCCCGGGAGCTGCCTGGACCTGGCCGCCGCGACCGACTCCGTTACGAGGCTGCGTGCCGTCGTTGGCCGCGGCGAGGCTACAGCTGAATGGCTTCGGCTCATCTCTGTCGCCTGCCAACATAGCACCCGCGGTCTCTCCCGACACATCTACTGATTCGGCCACGAGAGACCGGTTCGAACGGCCGACTCCATTGCCAGATTTGTCACCCGCGACCGTATTGCTGCTTGCGATCGCACCGCCGGCACCGGCAAACACATCGTTCTGGCCGCCGGTACCAATTTTCAGCTTAATTTGAACAGTCGCAGCAACGCCGACACCCGAGCCCTCGCCGAGTTCGCCAACGTCAGCGCGGGCATCGACGGCGCGGGCGGCGCGCGCGGAGCGACCGCCCTGAGCGGGGCGGTCGGGGACACCCGCGACGCCGGAATACGCGCCCTCTCCTTCGTCATGGTCGGCACCGTTCCGGCCGTCTCCGGATCCCCGAACGGGAGCGCCGGCGTCGCGAGCCGAGGGCGGGTCCGTCCCTCGCCGCGGCCCCCCGCCGCTCCGCGTCGGCGGGCGCAGCGCCAAGCTCGTTCGCTCCGTCAAGGAGTCCTCGCGGTTTTCCTGCCCGAACTCCGAGCCGTTGCCTTGGCGCACGTCCCCGCCTCCTCCGCCGTCGCACGGGTCCCGGGCGCAGTCGCCCTCGCCGTTCCTCCCGTCGGAGTCCCCGTGCGTCCCGCCGCCTGCGCCTCCGCCGGCGTCTCCCCCCGCTCCTCCTCCTCCACTGCTGTCCCCTCCGCCTCCTCCGCCTCCCCCGCCGCCCTCCTTGCCCCCCTGGCCGTTGCCGCCGCCGTCGTCTTCGCTGCCGCCGCCCTTGCCGGCCGGCTCGGCCCGGTCGCTCTCTCCGTCCGCACCCCCCGTGTCCTCCTGCGCGTGGAGCCGACAGTGCCGGCGGTTTAGGAGACGGCGGTTTAGGACCGATCGGTTTGTCCGGCCGTTGTCAGAAACCGTTACGGGGTTGCGGTGAGCCGGAGCCTATCCCGGCAGACCCAGGGCGCGAGGCAGGGATATACCCAGGATGGGACGCCAGTCCATCACAGGGCATACTTTATCAGTACCCGATTAATCCTGTAGACCAATGGTTGTTAACCTCCAGCGAAAAGTCGAGAACTACTTTTAAAGGTAAGTGTTGTGCGTCCAGTCGTCTTTTCCAACATATCGACGGTTACACCACACTTGTATAACCTTTTCACATGATCTAAAGTCAGGGGTGTCCAAACTTTTTTCCAGAGGGCCACATACAGAAAAATATACGAAGGACTGGGCCACTCACTAGACATGAGGAATACTGCCTCACTTCTAATGCAATAATATTGGTAAAATCAATCAAATGCAGGTAAATTACGCCAGTATAGGACGTGAAGGTCTGATGTTTCGTAGTTTGGACATCCCTGGTTCTAAACCCTTAAAACACTATGGATATTATCGGTCATGAAAGCCTTCGAACCAAATCTCATCTCATTGTCAGAAACCACTTAAACCTGTACAGGGTCGCGGTGAGCCGGAGCCTATCCCGGCAGACACAGTGCGCAAGGTAGGGCTACACCCAGTATGGGACGCCAGTCCATCACAGGGCACCGGGGGCAACTTAGTCTACAAGCCAATTAACCCTATGCAGCGGCATGTTTTTGGACTGTGGGAGGAAACCGGAGTGCCCGGAGGAAACCCACGCGGACACGGGGAGAACACGCAAACGCCACACGGAAAGGCCCCCGAGCCGGGATTCGAACCCGGGAGCCTTCTTGCTGTGAGGCGGCAGCGCTACTCACCGCGCCACCGTGCCGCCCCAATAATAAACGTCTATCTATTGCCACCGCCACTATCGCCGCCGCCATCGCCGCCACCTGCATGACGTCGCGGGCGTCCCTGAGGAAGACGACGAGGACCGTGATGTTGTCGCTGGAGCCGGCGTCGCGCGCCGACGCCACCAGGCGGTGCGCCAGCATGGCGGGGTCGCCGTCGTTCTCGCGCAGGTGCTCGCCCACGATGCGCGCCGCCTCGTCGGGCTGCACCGTGTCGTAGAAGCCGTCGCACGCCAGCAGCAGGTAGTCCTCGCTGCCGTCCAGCGGGAAGGTGGCGCAGTCCGCGTCGCACGACACGTACGGCTTGTGCTCCATGTCGCCTGCGGCCGCCGGAGAGACGCGCGCGGGGAGAGACGCGAACGGTCGAGCGAGGATATGAGGATGCGACGGGCTAGCCGTGTGGCACGAGCGCGTGGATTGAACGTACCGATGTAGGTTTGCCACGAGTTCAAGTAAGTTTGACACGTCAAATGAGGATCACAATGTTGCCTGCCTTCATTATAATTACGTTTAAAAATAATTTATTCCAAACATGTATCCAGTTTATTCTACTTGCCCCTATGTCATGAAACGAAGTATCGCAGAAACCCTGTAAAGAGCTTGCAAGCTCACTGGGTATTTTTTCTGCTGTAATAATACACATTTTTCTATCAATCAATTTCAATACTGTACAGAAGAACTGCTCTTCAAAGCTGTTCTTTCAGGATAGCCGTGTCGCTGAGCACTCTCCCTTTCTCCCTCGCGACAGCTTCGCCTCGCACGTTGGAAGCATGCTCAGGCGTTCGTATGTGTGTAAATTGACCGGAGTTATATATCCACCTTTGAAGCTAGCGGGAGTCAGCTGAGGGGATTGGTGGAGGCTACACATGAAGGCCCTCTACGTTGGGTGGCACGTGGACACAGGACAATTAGCTCACTACACTTGGCGACCTGGATCTGAACCCAGGTTCTCAGTGGTGTCTGCTCAACACTCCGACCTTTGGGCCCACCCGACCACCTCAAACGACTGATATATTAAAATATGTAACCACACGACCCACCTATTGCCCTCGATACGGAGAGAGTCCCATTCACTCTCCAGGCTCCAAACCAAATGACGCAGCCTCCCAGCGCCTCTATCCTCTTCTTCTCATCCTGCAGCATTCACACACCACCGACACGTTACGACACATCATCCCACTGCGTCACGCCACCAGGTTCTCAGGCCCCAGACTCTGCAAATATCGTGCTGTCGTATCACAAACTGTTATACTCATTCTACTAGACAAATCAATATAAATCGGGATATACAGTACAGCGAAGTACAGAGAAGACAAGAGAAGGGTGGAGACAGAGAGGGCTCTATATAAGGTTAAACGTTTTGCAGGGTGGGAGGGACAGATGGACGGTCATGTCCAAAAATGTGCGTATTGCTGATTCATATTTTTAAAAGTATATAGTAAGCTAGCAATTGGCCAATGAGCAAGGCCCTAATTCAGCTTGTTAGAACATGATATGGTCTGTCTGATCTAGAGCAACGATGGACTTAATCAATGTTTGCAACGGAGTGACAATTATTTTTGATTCACATATATTCCCGCCATTATTTTGAACTTGGTTAACCACATAGCGGTGGCACGTTATATATTTCTCTGCAGGGCACAAGTTAGGTGGCAATGAAAAGAGAGACGGGATCGGGCAGGGGAGTAGAAAAGAAACCGTAACAGCGCGGGGTGGATGTTGGGGGTGCGTTCACCTCGCGATCGGGCTTGTGCGGGGACATGAGCTCCACGGGGCTGCCCTTCCTCACGAGGATCACCTGCGAGTCTCCGAGCCACGCCACGTGCAGTTCGTTTCCCCGGATGAGGGTCACCACGCCCGTCGAGCCGCAGCGCCAGTTCTGGCGGAAGCGCCGCAGCAAGGGCACCGATGCCGTGCGAGCGTTAGACGCGTAGGCTACAGTCAAGCAGCGGGGGGTTTTTTCAGGGCCCAATTTACGCGCGCGAGCAAATGTCCATCGGTCATCCAATTTTTGGGAGAAAACTTTTCGATGCTTTCATAGCCGACGAAAGGCTATTGAAGAAAAAAAACGTGTCAGATTAAACCCCCCTCCCAGGCCCCTCTCGGCCTTGTCGCGCCGGAATTTCAACAACGTAGTACCATATTTTATACGCCAGAGGTGGATGATGATGAAGATGGGCTTCGTCAACCTCGGAATCGTTTATTCCCGATTTTATTTGCATTGTAATTTGTCTGTGGAAACCCTGCAGTCACTGCAGTTCCTACATGTAGAAATTAGATGGTGAAAAACATTTTACGCCTCAGACCATAACCACAAATCAAGACAATTCACTGAACCGAGGAGGGGGTGAACAGCTACCGGTTGATTCAGCATGTTTCATCTAACAAAAGTCGTCACGCTCCATTAATCCCAGCTATCATCATACTTTATAGTCGTCTCAATTCTAGCTTCTACCACTGTGTGTTCTCTTTATTTTTACAAAAAATAATCCATATATTTTAATGTCAACTTACGATCCTAATACGTTATGGATTGTATTGCAAAATGATAATTAAACAGCAGTTTGAGCTGTGTTATTACATTGTTGGTAACATATTTCTTGTGAAATGAAGCCACTTTTGCAATGAGCAGGGCTGGCACCTCAAAGCAAGA
The DNA here is from genome assembly GCA_036362915.1 of Geotria australis. Classification (NCBI taxonomy): domain Eukaryota; kingdom Metazoa; phylum Chordata; class Hyperoartia; order Petromyzontiformes; family Geotriidae; genus Geotria; species Geotria australis. Next base: position 5,724,614 of record JAZEWU010000008.1, on the reverse strand, counting down.
AGGTCCTAGGTTTTGATTCCCGGCTCGGGTGTTTCGCCTCCCACGCCCAATGATAGAAGGAAGCATCATCAGGCATTCTTCAACGTGGGAGGCGAAACGTCGCGAGGGAGAGAGAGGAAGGGCGCTTAGTGACACGGCTATTCCGAAAAAGAACAGCTCTGCAGAGCAACCATCACGAATCGAGCCGTGAAAACTTACATCAGTACACATATCCATCAAGCTGGTACTGACAATGCCCTGAGTTGGACTGCCGTCCCATCCTGGTTATAGCTCTGCCTTGTCCCCTGTGTCTACCGGGATAGGCTCTGGCTCACCACGACTAAGCAGTTTCTAACAATGAGATGAGCTTCAACTGTGCCTTTAGACTAATTTTTTTAAAGGGTTTTGCTTTTGGCCAATTCCGTATGAGAGTGTTTATCATGTGGGAGGAAAACTAGGCACCTGGACAGAATCCACCACACACGAGGGGATACCAAGACAAGACAAAGATCCCCCTTTAATAGCCTTAACTGACTGTGGGGTCGAGTGCCATTAGCGAGCACCTATGAAGCCCGACACGGCACACGACGAGGTGGGTGGCCAACACCACGCCCGGCCGCGTTTTTCTCCCTAGTAGCGATGTTTACACACCGCACTAGGTACTCATTTCAGGCTGAGTCGACCTAGGAAAGGCCCAAAACCGGTTCAGAAAAACGTCACTGGTGTTGGCCCTGAGCGGGATTCGAACTCGGTGCGCCAGGTTGGCGGCTCACCTCGACCCTGCGCAGGATTAAGCGGTTTCCGACGACGAGGCTGAATTTCACCATGAGGTACTAACAATGGACGAAGATAACGACGAACGCTGTCCGGCCCGCGCGTTCGGCCGCCCGCACCCCCCGGGTCCCGTCTCAAACGCGCCCCCGCATCTCCGCGGCGAGTCGCCTCCGCTCACCTCCTGGCGAGCCCTGAGCACGAAACGCTGGTCCGTCTGGCGGAAGGCGCGCCTCAGGGCCTCCAGCGGGTCGCGTCGGAAGGCGCCCTCGCGCGCCAACGTCACGTGCAGGTGCGTGGCCGCGTAAATGGCCGCGTCCACGCCTCCGTGCCCGTCGAAGATGGCGAAGTAGGCCTGGTCGTCCTCCTCCTCCTGCAGCCCAGTGCCGGGTTTAGGCACACAATCTGAACAAGCTGTACAGCTTTAAGGCCTCACAATCCGCAGGGGCCTAAAGTAGATTCCAGATTGGTTTTTACACCCGTTTTTAAGTGTTCAATAAACAGAAATCCAATGAGCAAGAAGTATTCTCTGTTGTTGACATGTCGTTCTCTCCGCAGCCTTGTGCAGCGCTTTGTGACCCTCGGGTGAAAGGCGCTCTATAAATGCTATTATTGTTGGTTGAATTACAAAACCAACAAAGAGTTGAAGCCCTAATTTAATCTATGATAGAGATCAAGCCAATCAAATGATTAATATGTAATCAGCAAAATGCATTAATTTGAAAATAATGTGTATTTTTCACCTTGCTATTAAACAATTAAAAGGCATATATGTTTTAAAGTTGTGTGAGATCATCTGGTGTAATTTTTCTTACAAGGGGCCTCAAAGCGCGGAGGCAACCGGTTTCGCGTCTGGCCGGGCGGGGGTTGGGTGCGTACTTTTGCCAGCTTAGGCGGAGTGTGTTGGAGCTACACAATACAAATTCCGGGAGGTAATGACGTGGATTTTTACGGCTCGATGCCACAGTTGAGCCACTGATAATAATAATTTAAAATTTACAACGCGCACATATTCAATGTCGAAGATATTCATTCGACGAGACAACGACTCAGAGGCGCGAGGAAAGCGCAGATCTTATCGGCCAACGAATTAATGAGGTTTTTTTTAGTTGTGGGAGGAAACCCACGCCAAACAGGGGGATAACACAAAAACTCCACACAAAAAGGCAACCCGAGGCAGGAATTGAACCGGCTCGGGCAAAACCATTCTTTCTGTGAGGCGCAGATGTTACCACTGCGCCACCCTGCGGGGGAGAACATGCAAACTCCACACAGAAAGGCGCCCGAGCCGGGATACAAACCCGAGAACTTCTTGCTGTGAGGCGGCAGCGCTGCTCAACAATTTGTAAAAAAAAACAACCATCAAAACCCCCGGCGGTACAAAGCAACCGCGCACTTCACCTCGCTCGTGAAGAGAGCGTTCAGGTCCTGGAAGATGACGTGTCGGTCTTCCATCTTACGCCGGGTGTTCTTGATGGCGTGCAGCGAGATCTGGAAGCTGCGGCGCTGGCGAGAGAGGGCCGGAGGGTCCTTCTGCCAGGCCACGCACACCTCCCGCAGCTTGCCGAACACCAGGCGCGCCAGCTTCACCGAGTCGTACACTGCACAGTGCCCCCGCGAGCGAGCGGGAGAGGGGAATGTAACGCGGCCGGGGCACGGTTACAGGTCGCAAGGTTGAGGACAACGGGTTCTCAACCTTTCGCACCTTCAAGGCCCACTTGGCATCTGTTAAGGATGCCCCCTGGGAGGCTCCCCCAAGCACGGCCCACTGGGCTGAGACCTAGAGGCCGACCCAGGACACGCTGGAGGGATTATATCTCTCGG
>JAZEWU010000008.1:5680524-5700395 GCA_036362915.1 Geotria australis | reverse complement strand
AAGTTGCTTTACCGAGAATAATTATTTGATGCGCCAAGAGTTCGAGACGTTGAATAATAACAAAGAACTGTGCCGCCGCCGCGCTAAACACTGTTCAGTGGTGCAAGGATGCAACCCTGTAGATTAAACATAACGCAGGATATTGAACAATCTCTGTCATAACTAATACACATTATTCCTCAGTGATTAGATTATTCTCGGTAAAGCGACTTATGCTGCACCGTTTCGATTCTCTGTATGTCCTGTGCATATGGTGGAGTTGACAAATAAAGTTGAATTGAATTGCAGTGACGCATGGTGCGGAGGAATTCAGCCGAGGTCAACGCAAAGCACCCGGGTGAACCCCAAGCACGCAGCCGACTTTTTGTAAAAAGCCCTTCCCAAACAATAATAACAATCTCTGAGAATTGCTTCCCAAAGCTCCAAATCTCCAAAGCTGTTCTTTTGGGAGGACCGTGTCTAGAGTTGGAGGCAACGTGGGAGGCGACACGTGCCACGAGAGGCAACGCTCGACACGGCTATCCTGAAAGAACATCTCTGAAGAGCAACTATCATCAATCGAGCCGTGAAAACCTACATCAATACAAACCTACAATAATCATCTCTGCCTGGCTCCACGTGACATAACCGCGGAACATTTTTCTGCTGTAATAATAAACATCTATGTATCTAGACATGCTGACCTTACACGTGCATCTGTAACCGCCGCTTGACCGGCAATCTCCCCCTCAGCACCTCCTTGGTGCTGCCGCTGATGCCCTCTTAACCAAGCTCTCTCCAAAAGCCAGACTTATTTGACAGCGGCGCTGGCAGCCTAATTAGAACCGCCCGAAAATACATCTTGGTGGTAGAAATACCTTGAAATTGAGGCGGTATTAATACATCTCTCCGTTCCGTTTGCCCCTCGGATGACTAAGCTTCCATTTTGGGAAATGACAAAACTGCTGCGAGTTAAAGCTTAAGGTGGGCAGGCTGCCAGTGGGTGGTGCCCACGGCTTTAAAAACAAAAGAGATAAATGCGAGAGGGCATCCTTTCACTCGGGAGATAATGGCAGTGGGAGGGCTGAGGTGATTACCGATGTAGCCCTTTTTTTCTCAAACGCGCCGCACCACGGGCCGCGCCGGAAAGCGCTTGTGGGCAGCGGTGGCCCAGTGGTTAGTGCGCTGGGCTACAAATCTGGCGAACCCGACCGAGTTCGAATCCCGCTCACGGCCAACACCAGTGACGATTTTCTGAACCGGTCCCGGGCCTCCCCTTGGTTGACTCAGCGTCAAATGAGTACCTAGCACGGCGTGTAAATATTGCCATGGCGACGGTGTGGTTAAGATGTTGACTCCGTTGACGGAGCCCAATTCGCATGTTTGTTGTATCGCAGGAGTCCCGTAAAGAGCTTGCAGGCTCACTGGGTATTGTTCTGCTGTAATAATAAACATCTATGTATATCTAACTTATATGCTCTATAGGTTGGCTCGCATGATCACAGTCGCGCGACGGCTTCCCTTTGACTCTCCACAGACTGATGAGTAATCGTCACGGATGCAGTCGCAACCCATATTTAGCAGAGCAAGATGTCAGCAAGTCGCGGGGTTATTGGCGCAATGACACCCGCGGGATGTTGTGGTTCAACCGTACAGTACGGGGGTACCCTAATTGGTGATGCGGTGTCGACAGAGGCCGATCTTGCACGGGGAAGGTCGCGAGTTCAAACCCACGTGTCGGGTCGACCCAGTCAGCCCTGTAGAGTTTGTCTTCATTATCATCAGTGGCCAGGGTCGATCCACTGCTGGACGAGAGGCCCCCCCAAGCCGCCTGCTGTCTGTCACGATCCTGCCTCGTAATAATAGCTCACCTGTAGCACAGTCACAGGTGCTCGCGTGACCATCTCCTCTAAACATTTATTGCGATTTAGGAGGATAAAAATCCACCTTGTTCGAACCTCGTGCTGTAGGACTTCATGTTAAGCACACCGAGACATCACTACGCATAACTCGTCCTATGTGTCAGCGTATTACACACCATAAATTGTGCACAATCTTATTGGTTGTCTTGGAAATAGCGCGATGGGCTATAAACCTGGCGAACCGAGTTCGAATCCCGCTCACGGCCAACACCAGTGACGACTCCCTGAACCGGTCCCGGGCCTCCCCCAGGTCGACCCAGCCCCCAAATGAGCACCTGGTGCGGTGTGCAAACACCGCACCAGGGAGACAAAGGCGGCCCGTCGTGGTGCTGGCCTCCCACCCCTTCGTGTGCATGTCGAACCTTATAGGTGCTCGCCACCGGCACTTTCCCCCGCAGTCTGCTACGCTCATGCGGGCTTTCTTTGTCTTTGTGTGAGAAAGTATACGAGTGTGCGCGTGTGTGAATGTGCTCACACGTACAACCAAACGCACGCTACGTTTGGCACTGAATTAATATCTTGGCGCACGCCGTGTTTTGACACAGAATTTTAAATGTTATATATTTTTTTATAATTTTAGAATATATATTTTTAGGTACTCATTTGAGTCTGAGTCGACCTACGGGAGGCCCATCACCGGCTCAGACAATATTTCAGCCTTGGTCTCAATAGCTGTTCATTTGCGATAGCCGTGTCGAGCGTTCCTCCGGCTATCCCGAAAGAGCAGCACTTCTCATACATCGAGCCGTGAAAACCCACATCAATACACTGGAAACCTTTCGTAATTCTGAGTTACAAACCTGGCGACCCTGTTTGCTGATCCCAACGTGCGGCGCACTTATTCATTTGCGCGTCTTCATTCCGTCAACGTGGGGCTCGAAGTCCAGTAACAAATCAAGATAAAATGACCACCGCGTACAACGATGTCCAGAGGCTGACCATCGTGCTTCGAAGAATCGCAAAGAAGAAGAAGACCACCGCTTTGGGGAAGGTCAACTTAGGTGACGCCACGGCGTGACCGACCGCTTGCCGCAGGAAGGTGGCATTTCCCACAACCACCGGCGTCACAGCCACCAAAAACAGGGGCTACGCACCACCTCGACATTTGCTCCGTCGTTTCGCGCGGAGACACGTTTTCCATATATTTGGCGGCAGTGTTTGTCCGCCACTCAGCCGCCGCTTTCCAAAAACACCTCCGCCGCTGATCCCGGCGCGGCCAGGTAAATATTACGGCGACGGGTGCGGTTAAGATGTTGACCTTCGCATTTGGCTGCAACCGTGGGGCCGGGAGTCCGCCGAGGCACTTCAGGAATAATGATGGGAGAACCGCGCCGCAGCGTATTGCCGCTGACCGCCACGTCGACTCGCGTTCGAGTCCGCGGCGTCAGACAAAGACAAGACGCAGATCCCTTATATAGCCGTTAGCGAGCACCTATGAAGGTCGGCACGGCACACGAAGGGGTGGGTGTGACCAGCACCACGCCCGGCCGCCTTTGTCTCCCTAGTGGCAATGTTTACACACCGCACTAGGTATTCATTTGAGGCTGAGTCGACCTAGGGGAGGAGGCCCAGGACCGGTTGAGAAAATCGTCACTGCTTGTTGGTGGCCGCGAGCGGGATTCGAATTCGAGTCCGCGGCGTCAAGAGGCACTGGAGCCACGTGCGGTGAGGCGCGCGCGCACGCGGGCGCTGTCGCCTCACAGTCGCTCGTGGATTAGACTCCCGGCTCGGGTACCTTTCGCTGTGGAGTTTGCGAGTTTTCCCCCCGTGTCCGCGTGGGTTGTCGCCGGCTACTTTGGTCTTGTTCCACAGTCCAAAGACACGCTGCCTAAGTCGCCCTCACTAAATTTGTTGAAACTTGCTTACCATTTCACCCGCTGGACAACTGTTAATAAGAGATACATAGCTCGACGGTTCCTTCCAGCTCTAAATATACACTGACTGACAATACACGCGCTGGACCGGCAGCCGATCAGTTAATGTTTCGCTGCGGTACAGCTCGATGACCTCCACGGTCGTGTTGTGACAGGTTACGCACATTGGACAGCTCGACCAAAGCAAGCGTCGCTCCACACACAATCCGGGGCTTCTGAATTATTTCGTTAAATTCTCCTGGAAGGAAATATGTGCGCGCGTGGGAAAGCCTTAAAAAAATAAAATAAAAGCCATGCAGAGAAGGGGTTATCCACTCCCTTCAAAGGACACACTCTACAAAGCCTCCGTTTGGCCCTAAGCCCATCTGGAGAAGCAGGCAGAGAGGTTGCCTGTTAAGGGGAAGATCGGCAGCGGTGAGAGTCTCTGTTATTTATGCCATGCGTGGGGGGGGGGACATTACGACCACACGACACGCCAATAGCCTCCACCGCTAATATTGTTTAATGAGCCGTTACAGCTCACTGGACACGGCACCCGACCGAATGGGGTGTTGGTTTTTTTTAGTCGCTCAAAATGTCCCTCTGTGATTTCAAACACCTGCATTCTAATCATTTAAACCGCAACGTATTTTTTTTTTCACCAAGGGCATAGACGGAATTAAGCTCGAGACGTGGAGTAATTGGCGCCCGGCCGCCCGCTCGGCCCGCCCGCGTGTGGCGCTGTATCTGTCGCGCCTCTCGGGGGACGTCTGGCTCCCAATTAGACTGTGGCTTGCCCCCGGTTCGTGTGGCCCAGAACGTGGCCAAATAGAGCACCAAGTGTCCCCCACTGCGTGATGCCCTCTATGGTAGTCCCTGGACGCTCTACCGCAAAATGTCTCCTGGAACAAGGTGTGGGGTTTTTTTTTTCCGGTGGAACCGCTATTGTTTTCTGTGTGCGTGTTTGTGTGGAATCTGATCAATGTCGAGATGAATAGGTCACTGTGGTCGATGTCATTTAAAGCTACCACATGTTTGAGAGTTCCATCCAGGATACGTGGTGGCCCCAGATGTTTCCATGGGTTGAGTGTGAGGCGGACTCATTTTGCGCTGGGACAAAATACACTCATTCATTATCAGTCCCCGCTTAATCCTGTAGTGGGTTGTGGTGAGCCAGAGCTTATCCCGGCAGACACAGGACGCAAGGCAAGGCTACGCCCCGGATGAGACGCTAGTCCATCGCAGGGCTCTGGGGGGCAATTTAGTCAGCAGGCCAATTAAACCAGGCAGCAGCATGTTTTTGGACTGGGGGTACCCAGCGAAACCCACGCGGACACGGAGAGAAAACGCAAACTCCGCACACGAAAGGCACCGGCCAGAATACAGCTATTTCACAAATAGATTCTGGAACAACATTTCAGAAAACAGGGAATGTCCCAGCCAAAACCGGGCCGCGGGATAGTCAAGGCAAATTGATTCCAGCGCGCGTTGCCATCACGTCCTGCCACAGCCTGCAGCCGACGCCCACGAGACAGCTGACCTCAAAGGTGTGCGCTTACATCGCTCCATCATCTGCTCTGAGTTATTCCCGTTGGTGGCCAACCTCGGGGTGCGACTGAAGCGTTCTCAATTATCGACGATGCCTCCCCGTCAGCGTGCCCGCCGCCCAAGCTCGCAGCGCGATGACACGGGTCCATTCGCCCGTGTAAAATACACCGCGGCGAGGCTCGCCACGTTCACAATTACAAAGACGTGGGGAACGGTGCCCCTCGTGCCCATGTTGAATAATAATGAATAATTAAATTATTTTACATTTATAACGCGTGGCACATATTCATTCAATGTCGACGAGAGAACGACTCAGAGGCGCGAGGAAAGCGCAGAGAGGCGGAGGAGGCAGCCAGGCAGTTTGCCGGCGCTATATTGCCACACACTGCTTCCTATAGATTATAATAATAGCATTTTAGAGATTATGATGTTATCGGCCAACTAATTAATTAGAGTTTGTACATATGTTGGATATTTTGCAAGTTTGTAGTATCGCAGGAATCCCGATTCCAGAGCTTGCAAGCTCACGGGGTATTTTCCGTTGTAATAATAAACATATACATCATCCACATGACCACGTTGGTCAGTACGGGTTGGTGACGGCGACTAATATCAATGTGTAAGCGTCGAAAGGCAGTGGCAACCGTTGATGCTGCTGCACCGCGTCCTTCTACCCACGGCGTTAGCCCCACAGCCCTACGGCAACCTGTTAGTGCGTGCTGATCGCCCATATATAAGCACTGTCCAGGCTCAGGCCTGCTTAGCTCCAGAGATCTGCTGAGATCGGGTGCATTGCGGGTGATTTGGTCACGGGACAATGATCACGACGGTAAAAAATTATCCAGGTGGGTGGTGCAACTCGTTAGAGTGTGTGGCTCAAATTCCAGCCTGCACAGTCCAAAGACATGCTGCTGCATCGGTTAATTGGCTTTAGTATAGCCCTGCTTTGCACCCTGTCTGCCGGGCTAGGCTCCGGCTCACCGCGACCCTGTACAGCGTTAAGCGGTTTCTGACAATGGATGGATGGCTACAGTTCAATCCGACATTCCATTGCGTCGGAAGTCAACATTAGCTGTCCGACGATTAACCTGGTACCCAACCATAGGAATGTGAAATTGTCAGCCATTGGTTCAGGGCTGTCAATAGTATACGAGCACTGAGGCAGAGTCGTATCAGCCGGAAGCTTCTTTAACTTCTATTGTTTATGAACGTTATTAATAATCGGCCGGTTCCTGTCCGTTGTGCCACGTGGCTTTGGTGCGATACGATCTGGGGACACGGTGGCTCGCCCGGCAGCTTACATAAAACAGCTGAAGCGTTTTTCACCCTTATCTGACAATGTTTTAAATGACTCGTGGAAAATTCCACGGTTTGGGTCGTTTTTCGTAATGCAACTGGTCCCAGGAATGTACTCTCACGTTCCATCTAGCGTATGTGGATAGGGTTTCACGGAACGACGTCACGATGGCCCACCCGTGTCTCTTGATTGGTTAGCTTCCTGCGGTTTCAAACATGCACTGCTGCCAACATTGGCCCGTGGACTGGCTTTCGCACGATGAAACAAGAATACAGCACTCATCAGCATCATTATCTCATTGTCAGAAACCGCTTAATCCTGTACAGGGCTGCGGTGACCTGGAGCCTATTCCGGCAGACACAGTGCGCACGGCAAGGCTATACCCATAATGGGACGCCAGTACATCACAGGGCACCGGGAGCAATTTAGTCAGCAGGCCAATTAACTTATGCAGCAGCATGTCTTTGGACTGTGGGAGGAAACCGGAGTGCCCGACGAAAACCCACGCGGACGCGGAGGAGAACATGCAAACTGATATTTGTAATGCCCATGGTAGCGTTTAGCCGATAGAAAGTAGCACACAATTAGAAGCTATGGAAGAGGGCATTGGATGCCGGTGACAAGAGGTGGCAGAGTGCATGACATTGGCGGGGGGATGGCTTGTTCCGGCAGTGTGATTTATTTTTTTTACTTCCCGAAAAAGAGAGTAAAGTAAAACAAGTTTGAATGTGATAGTTCTGTCATGCAGTCATTAGTGCCAAACCCGAGACCATCCACTCACTACACTTGAAGCGTGTCTTCTAATCACGGGTTGCTGCCCGCAGTGAGAACCCAGGATCTTTACGAGTGGCGGCACAGTGTCCCGACCCCTGAGGTCACACAGCCACCGTCAGAGGGCCGCGCTGTGTACCAGGGCTCAGACCTGATTATTTCACTCGCACCACCTGAGGTGATGGAATTTTGAGCGGTACCCATTTCTTTACACGAGCGGTGAAGGTGGCCCGTTATAACGAGTGGGCGATCAAACATTGCACATTTTCATCGGGCCTCGGAGGAAATTGGTGGCACTAAGGTTGTTCCACCTGAGGCGGTTACCTATTTCTAGGGCGCCGTCAGCAAGTTGTCAACGCAGCGTTTTTAGCTGCTAAAGCACGAATCGGGCTGTAACCGTGCGGCACCCGTCTCGTTAATATCCACACGTGGAGGAGGATTACCCGTCCATCCATTGTCAGAAACCGCTTCATTCTGTACAGGGTCGCGGTGAGCCGGAGACGGAACCTATCCCGGAAGACACAGGGTGCAAGGCAGGGCTATACCCTGGATGGGACGCCAGTCCATTAAAGGGCACCGGGGGCAATTTAGTCCGCAGGCCAATTAACCTGTGCAGCAGCATGTCTTTGGACTGTGGGAGGAAACCGGAGTGCCCGGCGAAAACCCACGCAGACGCGGGGAGAACATTCAAACTCCACACAGAAAGGCACACGAGCCGGAATATCAAGAATGTTAAATTCAAATGTTTAACGCGCACATCTTCGATGAATGTCGAAGGTTTTCGTTCGACACAGAACGACTCAGAGGCGCAATGAACCCGCAGAGAGGCGGGTATGGAGAAGGCAGCCACGCGGTCAGCCGGCGCCACCATTTTGCAGACACTGGCACCATAAATATTACGTTATCTGCCAATTCATTGCTTGATGAGTGGGGTTTTTTTTTTTTAGTTCTGCGAGGAAACCGGAGAACCCGGAGGAAACCAACACAGAACACAAACTCTGCACAGAGAGGTGCCTGAGGCGGGAATCGAACTGCCTCAGGCTAGACCTTCTTTCTGTGAGGTGCAGATGTCACCGCTGCATAGACGACACCCTGCCGTATCCATGCAGTCTGGGGCAGTTGCTGCACCACCGGGCGTCATAAGCAGAGATTAAATTTATTTTTTACGTGACCCAACCCATAAAAGGAATATATTATGGATAACATTGGTCACGAAAGCCTTGGTGTTAAATTTCGAGATTATATTTGCTGCCCCGGCCTTCCTGCCGCCTTTGTATTTTTATAAACTCCGAGTGAGAGGACAAAAGAGATGTAGATAAGAGATGGAGAATGTAGTGAGGTGAGAGAAATGTAGGCAGCGGTAGGTAGATGAGACAGAGATACGGATGAGACTGATATGTAGTGAAATTAGAGATGAAGACACGCGACAAAGATTCATTTAGATGAGAGGGAAGAGAGATAAAGAAAACATAGGCATGAGATATATAATAAGCATGTGTTCTATCAAGTCACTTTTGTATGACTCCGGGAACCTCTTTAGCAATATCATATTCCCCGAGAGGGTAAAACTTTTTAGATATTTTTTTTAATCACTTGTGCGTGTGTATATATTAGGATTTAAAATCGACCTGACGTTTGATTCTCCAAGATTTCTTTCATGATTCTGGAGCGCCTTAGGCTACTTGGCATCCTAAGCTTTTACTTTGGGTAGCCCTCAGGGGCGGTCTTCGTGATTGTGGGGCCCCAGGCCAAATTCAATAACACACTCCCGCCCCCGCACTGATTATAACGCACTCAGCCGAACGACCGTCCATCGGAGCCCTGCAATTGCCTTGGTTACCCCATGGGTTAAGATAGCTAGGTGCCTATGCTTAGTGCCAGCCCTGCATATACGGCACTTTGTCCACTTGCCTACTTAACGCAGCGAGAGGCCCCATCGCCACGGTGTGAGCCTCGCGCCGGCCGCCAGCGCAGTGTGTCTTGAGTGCTGGTCAAATTCAGCAATTCGGTTCAATTCAGCTCGAAAGAGCTTGCAGAGTTCAATAAAAAATGCAAAGAACTGCGTAAAGAAATGGGAAACTGTAATTTAACCATCGCGCTTTGAAGAATCGCAAAGAAGAAGAAGAAGCAATTCGGTGGCAGAGGCCATCGGCGAGGAGGCGGTTTCCTGAGGGGGGGGAACCCGAGTGGCCGCTTTAGCTGCCGAGCCTGCGGCGAATGCTTTGTAATAATAATAATAGCGTTTTATATAGCGCCTTTCACCCGAGGGTCACAAAGCGCTGCACAAGGGCCGCGATGAGAACGGCATGTCAACAACGAAAACAAATTAAAGCCAAAGGAACAAAACAAATGATTAAGGCTGCTTCGAATACACTGAAAGGCCGTGAAACTGGCAACACGTATTGCCGTGCATCTGTAACACGTATTGCCTTACTCATTTGTTTTGTTCCTTTGGCTTTGATTTGTTTTCGTTGTTGACATGCCGTTCTCATCGCGGCCCTTGCGCAGCGCTTTGTGACCCCCGGGTGAAAGGCGCTATATAAAACGCAATTATTATTACAACGCAACACGTATTGCCGTGCATCTACGTATTGTAACACGTATTGCCGTGCATCTGGAAAAAATAGGCAAACGTGTCTCGTGTAGATGAGGGGGTGGCGGGACGGGGTGGAGGTGGTTGTAGAGGAGGTGTAGCGGTTAGCGTGCTTCGCTGAGGAACCCGCCGACCCGATTTAGATTCCCGCTCACGGCCAACACCATATTTTTTTTAAACCGGTCCTGCGCTTCTTCTAAGTCAACTCAAACTCAAATGAGTACCCTGGGCGCGGTGTGTAAACTTCGCCACTAGGGAGACAAAGGCGGCCGGGCGGTGATGCTACCCACCCACCGCCACGTGCGCCGTGCTGGCCTTGGTAGGTGCTACTCGCTGACGGCACTTGAGCCTTCAGTCTATGAAGGCTATACGGGGGGGAGCTCTGTCGTTGTTGGAAGAGGAGAGGTAAGAGGCGTAGAGAGGATCCACTACCGTATTAGCTTTGTGGCAGCAGCGAAGCAATGCAGGAGAAAGCGGGGGCCTGGCGGTGAGAGAGACGGGTTGGGGGGGACACGGCGTCTGGGAAGCGAGGCCGGGCGAGGATAATGTTAACGCGTGCAGGTTTCGAACCCAGGACAGAACTTGGGGCACCCAGTCCCGGCCTTACAGCCTTATAGGAATTCCCCCCGGGTGGAGGCTGGAACACCTGTGAGGACGCCACGGGCGGCCCTTGCGATTATGGGGCCCCAGGCACAATTCAATGATAAACCCCACCCTCCGCCCAACGCTGCTTAAAAAGCACTAAATCCTCCCAATGAATGTTACAATAATGGACTTCGACTTTAATCTTAGATTGCATAGATACATTTTAACATCACACCAAGCATTCTCGTATATGTAACTAAATCAGTTGTGAAACTGAAAAATGCGTGCAGTGCCGTGTGTAAATGTTTTTTGTTGTTGCTGGTTGATTTAAATTTTGTTATTTATGGATCTGGTACATATTTTAATTATTGTCAGCAATTCGCACGTTCGTTGTGTCGCAGGAGTCCCGTAAATAGCTTGCAAGCTCACTGGGTATTTTTCCTACTGTAATACTAAACATCTATCTATATGTATTGTGGAATCGGGTGTTACGCCCAACCTGCTCAGTCAAACGGCCGGCCATGCCCCCCCCCCACCCCATGGGGCCCCCCAGCAATTGCCTGGGTTAATCCCGTCGGCGGTGGAGACCCTTCAGGAGATCGAGGCGCGAACAGGAGGAGGCGGCGGCTCTCAGGAGAACGCGGTGGTGTGAGTGACAGGAAGCACCGGTGGGGAGATTCATGCGAGAGAGAGAGAGAGATGTGAGATGTGACTAAAAGAAGCAAGTGGAGAGAGAGAGAGAGAGGATGCGGGGGCGGGGAGCGGCGCACGAGGAAGATGGGGGGTGGGTGCCGGTGAGAAACGAGCCCGAAGACGCCAGGAAGACGCGGGTGTGAGATGAGCGATGTGGCACGGATGCGCGCCTCTGCGGACCGTGTACGGCGTGTGTTGTTCATGCAAGTCTGGTGGGTTTTGTGTCCGGGCATTGTACGCGTGTGTGTGTGTAAAATATGTAGGCCTCCTCTAAGTCGACTCAGCCGCAAATTAGTACCTAGTGCGGTGTGTAAACATTGCCGCTAGGAAGCCGACAGCTCAACAGATGCCAGAAGCCCCTCAGTCTGGAGCAAGAAGAGAGGCCAATGCACGCCGCCTTTAAGGCCAGCACTGACTATTATATCTCTAAATGTTGAAGGGCTGTCTGCAACTAAAGAATAACTTGTTGCAATGGGAAACTATCATATAACCATCACGCTTAGAAGAATCGAATCGAATTCGAAAGGAGATAAAGGCGGCCGCGCGTGGTGCCGGTCACCAACCTCCTCGTGTGCCGTGTCGGCCTTCATAGGTGCTCGCTAACGGCACCTGACCCTACAGTCTGTTAAGGCTATACGGGGGATCTTTGTCTTTGTCCATTATCTAACCCGCTCCCCTCACACACACACACTAATGGCGTGTTTATGCAGATGTGGGCCATCATTTTTAGTGTATGCCACATTCTTAGTTTATAACGACGCGCGTGTATGATGAACATGTTTTTCTAAAATCTGTGCCACATATCAGTGGTCGCTCTTGGAGAGCCGAGTTGTTTGGTCGGGGGCTACGTTAATTTGGGTTCCGACAGTCGCCTTACCATCCACAGATTTTCATGGTGTTTCATCACTAGTGGGGCATATGGATAACACCTATAGGTGACATTGATGGTAACAATAATGACCGATTAGGCTGCTTAGCTCTGCACACACTGAGACAAGTGCCTGAGATTGCATCAAGTTATCGGGTGGGTTGATGGGAGAGTGAGTGGGTGGTTTGGTACGTGGGTAAAGTAAGTGAGTTAGGGTCTGCATAACTCTGTGTGGAGTTTGCATGTTCTCCCCGTGTCCGCGTGGGTTTTCCCTGGGCACTCCGGTTTCCTCCCACAGTCCAAAGACATGCTGCTGCATAGGTTAATTGGCCTGCGGACTAAATTGCCCCCGTGCCCTGTTATGGATTCGCGTTCCAACCTGGTTATAGCGCTGCTTTGCACCCTGTGGATGCCGGAATAGGCTCCGACTCACCGCGACCCTGTACAGGATTAAACGGTTTTTGACAATGCATGGATGATGTCTTCTTAATATCTGCAGTTTTCCATCACCACATTAGCTACACAAAACATCTAAGTAGGCAGGATGAAAATCGTTCTCGATACGCAATAAACATGGAACGTCGGGCCAACGTTGGAACCAGCATTTCAGTCGACAATTCCAACCGCATGCCAATGTTGGCCCCAACGCAGCCTGTTTACTGAGTAGCTGCATTTAAAGGCAGTGATCTAGGTACAATGCACACCAGCTGTGCTGCCATATGGTTATTTAAATATGTAACACGAGCCAAGACAACTTATTGCAAATGTGACAGCAGAGATGTTAGGCGAATGTTCCCAAAGTTCTGACAAGTGAGAATCGAGACGGACTACCCTCTGACAAATAAATACACACGGGCTCACAAAGACAAATATCCCCCGTACGGCCTTAACAGACTGTTGGGGCAAGTGCCATTAGCGAGCACCTACGAAGGTCGACACGGCACACACAGAGGGGGTGAGTGACCAGCACCACGCCCGGCCGCCTTTGTCTCCCTAGTGGCAATGTTTACACAGCGCACCAGGTACTCATTTTGAGGCTGAGTCGACCTCACGCACACACACACACGCACACAATTCACACACGACTTGCTGCTGCAAAATGCAGACATCACCGCCACCAAACCCACAGCCACCCACTCTGCTCTCCCGTCCCAGAAAACTGCAGGAGGCCAGGCCATCAACGAAGATAGATCGAGCCATCCCGCCGCAGGAATAATACACACCGCGCCTTCACGTGGTCAGATGACACCTGCCAATGCTCGGTTTTGCCTCCTGCTCTCTCAGTGTGTCCACAGGCAATGATTTATCTTACCACTGCACATGTTGCTGCCGCCGCCGCCGCCGCCACAGTAATGACCCCTGGGCCCTTTCACGCTTACTGTACTAGTAAATTCCGTTCATTTGAATGGCGTTCGTACTTTTTAATCGGGAGATAGATACATGTTTATTATTACAGCATAAAAATACCCAGTGAGCTTGCAAGCTGTTTACGGGACTCCTGCGACACAGCGAACGTGCGAATTGCTGACAATAATTAAAATATATACAAGATTCCTATATAACCACATTTAAATGTTTATTATTATAGCAGAAAAATGCCACGCAAGGTCTGGAAGGCGGGATTCCTGTGATACAACACTGGTTCATATCTCTAATACCTGGGGTCCTGTCTCTAACACTGGCTCATGTCTATAACGTTGATAGTGTATTAGATAGCCAGAGGTTTAATATTACAGCTCTGGAAGCGGGATTGCTGCGATGCAATAAGCGTGCGAATTAACTAACGCAAAAATATCTAAAATCAAAAGGTAATGGAACGAATTTAAGAGATTTACAAAGTTAAATTGTGCAGAGATAATAAAGCCATAATCATAAGGTGAACAGCAATACACAGTGGGCACATTTTTTGCCAGTGTACAAGTTATGAAAAATATACAAGGTTTTACCTTTTCTGGCAATGGTAGAAGTGTGGCAAGCAGCCACACATGCCACACGCATGTTTGGCTGCTTGCAAACTGGAACCTTTGCAAAAAGGTGTCCATTTGGTGTTTTAAGATTTCAACACTTGTCTCATTGCCACAAAAGATAACATCGTTTATCTTGTTAACATTAATAGCAGTGAGTTTAACAGCAATGCGTCTAACAGTAGTGAGTCTAACAGTAGTGAGTCTAAGAATAGTGAGTCTAAGAGGAGTGAGTCTAATAGCAGATAATGCGAGCAGTGAGTTAAACTAAGAGCGAGTGAGTCTAACAGCAGTAAGTTTAACTAACTGCAAGTGAGTTTAACTAACAGCTCTGTGGCCGACAAATTGCTTGTTTAAAGTTTAAACACATGCATGCTCAGCTTACCCGCGTGTTTTGACAATAGCGCGTTACTGTACGGTACTCCATCCATCCATCCATTTTCAGAAACCGCTTAATCCTATACAGGGTCGCGGTGAGCCGGAGCCTATCCCGGCAGACACAGGGCGCAAGGCAGGGGAACACCAAGGATGGGACGCCAGTCCATCGCAGCTGTACGGTACTCGGTTCGTGCATTTGCACTCATACACGTTCAATTCTTCCGCACAATTCCTCTCGACCGGTGTCACATTAATATTAGTATTCCGTATGCATGGGGATGAATGTACAATGGGTTTCAGCCAGGCCATGGAACGTGGTTAAGAGTCCGTCCACCAAGGAGATGGAGCGTTAAATGAGGTCGTGTGCAGGCGAGAGGGTGGACTGTTAAATCGCAAGATTGTGAGCGGGCGACGGCTTTGGGAGGCATTCATCCAGCAGTAGATTGATCTTGGCTGATGATCGTAATTCTGTATTCGTGGTACCGTATTTGTTTGTGTTATGCTAGACTGGGGAGCGGTGGCGCAGCGGTTAGCGCGCTGCGTTACGAACCCGGTGAGCCGAGTTCGATTTCCACTAAGGGGCAACACCCGTGACGATTTTCTGAACCGGTCCTGGGCCTGCCCTAGGTCGATTCAGCCTCAAATGAGTACCTGCTGCGGTGTATAATCATCGTCACTCGGAAGACAAAGGCGGCCCGGCGTGGTGCTGGCCACGGACCCTCTTTTTGCCGTGCTGCCCTTTATAGATGCTCGCTAACAGCACTTGACCCTACAGTCCGTTAAGGCTATACGGGGATCTTTGTCTTTTTTGTGTATATATTTAATACGTGTTCTAGCTTTTTCCCCAGCAGAGTAGAATGACAGTCAGCTGAATATATGATTAAGGTGAAGAGGACCAGTGTGTCCTGTCGGCAATCACTGGCTGACTTCCCACAAAATGGAACTCATTTTATCTACCCTGTACAGACCGAACAAATGGGAGGGTACAGTCAGCACAGAGTTAATGCGCCATACTCAAGGTATCCCATCATGAAGGACTTTGAAAGTCAAACGTCCAAGAGAGGTCTTCACAAGCTGACACACAATTCCAAACCGATGTTTAGCGCGGGTTTACAACAAAGATGGCAATTGTGCGAATACAAATATATTTATAGGGCGGCACGGTGGCGCGGTGAGAAGCGCTGCCGCCTCACTGAAAGAAGGCCCCGGGTTGAAATCCCGGCTCTGGTGCCTTTCTGTGTGGAGTTTGCATGTTCTCCCCGTGTCTGCCGGGTACTTCGGTTTCCTCCCACAGTCCAAAGACATGCTGCTATACAGGTTAATTTGCCTGCGGACGAAATTGCCCCCGGTGCCCTGTGATGGACTGGCGTCCCATCCAGGGTATAGCCCTGCCTTGCGCCCTGTGTCTGCCGGGATAGGCTCCGGCTCACCGCGACCCTGTTCAAGATTAAGCGGTTACTGGCAATGGATGGATGTATATACATTTATAGTCTCATTCATAACATTCTAAATTAGTTCACCATATTTGAAAATAAATGTGGGCTTGTGTAAATACTCTTTCCCACTGGGTTTCCAATTCGCTTCTTTGATGGAATAATTACTGGGGGAGGGGTTAACTTAAAAAGGGTTCGAAAAATCAATAGGTTTTATAAAAATAATGAAATACAGCCTCCAAATAATGAATCACACTCACGACCAGAGCATATGTACGCACCATTATATTTCTGTTGTTCATCAAACAGACACATTTAAGATGCGGTGAACTATTCTAAGATATGGTTTTACTCCATCCATTTATTGTCAGAAACGACTTAATCTTGTACAGAGTTGCGGTGAGCCGGAGCAAGGCATGGCTATACCCAATATGGGACGCCAGTCCATTACAGGGCACCGGGGGCAATTTAGTCCGCAGGGCAATTAGCCTAAGGTTTTATTCATCCACTGTAAATAGATTTGATTACTCATCGCAAACCCAGCCAGCTGCACGTCCTGCTTCGTGAGTGGGTTGGTTTTGAAAAGGATGTATATTTTCGTATCCCCATCATCGGTTCGATTTCGCTGAGCACCTGTCAAAAAAACGGCACTTATTCGTGCAAACCCCCCCCCCCCAACAACCGCCTCAGCACAAATTGGCAACAGTGCATGGTCACGAAGGCTCAATTATACGGCGTGGGGCAATTACGTCATCGGACTCAAAACCGTCACGAATGTCATCACCGCACTGACGTCACCGAGCCATCGCCCCCCACGGATCCCATCGAGCGGTTTGCGTTGGCGAACACTTAGAGGTGATTCTCGTCATTGTCAACAGAATTGACGATGCGGCTTCTTAGTTACAGACTTACAGTGGGGCTGCATCATTTATTTATGCCATCTTTCAAAACGCTCCGAGTAGTGCCAGCCCGTGTTGTTCGGCCGCCGCGTTAATAAATAATGCAGCCGCATTGTCTATTGTGAGAGTCGGCGATTACATAATAAAATACAATAGGTGGCTTGCCTTGTGCTTATTTTGGCCGTGACCTCCAATGCCCTTGATGTTCCCATGGAATCCAGCGAACGCGTGGCTGTTATATGTTTAAACACAACATCGGGGGTTGTGGTCAAATGCGAGCTGGAGTAACAGTGATAAATGTAAAGGTCTCCCTGTATTAAACATTAATATGGCTCGGTGAAAGTAGAAGCCATCTGCTTTGTTGTAGCACAAAGCCGCTGTGTTGTGTGAGGCTGCAAATAATCATCATAGTGATGGTGGCCTTTTCCCAGGAAAGCCTCCGTAAAGCTCATGAATACGTGCTTTGTCCGTAGGGTCTGGGATTGGGATAATAATAATAGCATTTATATAGCGCCTTTCACCCGAGGGTCACAAAGCGCTGCACAAAGCTGCAGAGAGAACGACATGTCGACAATTAGTATTTTTGGTATGTGGGGAAAACCCACTTAGGTGAGGGGAGAGCACTCTAAGCTCTGCACATATCGATTCAAGATTCCAGAACCCATTGATTTGCTGTTATTTACTTATAATCATCAGGCGTTCCAACGTGGGAGGCGAAACGTCGCGAGGGAGAGAGGGAGAGCGCTCGACACGGCTATCCCGAAAGAACAGCTCTGAAAAACAACTAACCTGTTATCGTCAAAGAATCTCCCATCCAATTCCTAACGAGACCTAACGCGGCATAGCGTCTGAGATGTTATGAGACGGAGCACAATCAGGGTGATTGGATCGCAGTTTCCATCGTTGCAAAACAGCTGATGTGACCGATTAGCATGGAAATAGAGCGTGTGGGCATCACCAGCCCAGAATAGTATGATTAGTGTGCTCCCCCTAACAAACAAACCGCAAGTCGCGCCGATCTGCAGCATATTAGGGCAGTTGATTACCCCGTGATAATAATTTATAGTTGAAATAATTACGGAGCACGGCTACACTGTTTGCTGAAGATAGCAGCCCATACATTAATAAACGGTGCCATTAGTGTGCATTTAATGCCGCCCAAGGTCAAGCGGACACGGCTGTGAATTCCCACCACGCCTCACCACCGCTGCCTCTCACCAGACACCAACACCTCTGCAACAGTTGCCGAGTCGACACCTAACGACCATTCAGGATCCTTGCTTCTGTCCGTGACCAAAGCTTCGGTGGGCATCAAGACTTCATTACCAAAGGGGGCCCCCGCCCTGGTATGCTCAGTCAACTGCTTCAAGGAAGAGCGTCCAAGAAGAAACAGATCTCGCATCTTGCAAATCCGCACCTTATGACACGTTCCCCTGGCTGTTCTATGCAGATTTTAAAGTGACGTTAATGAGGGGAAGGCAAAGACTTTAAAGTTGCCGGTCAAGCCCGTCTTCGCGGCACTGCAGTGACGTCACTGCGACATCACTGCCTTACGTTTTGGCATTGCAGTGGCGTCCCTAGGTGGCGGTGATAGTGGCTGCAGCTCATTCGTTCGTTATCTCTACTCACTTAAGCCTATACAGGGTTGTAGGAGGCCGGAGCCTATCCAGGCAGACACAGGGCGCAAGGCTGGGCTGTGCCCAGGATGAGACGCCAGTCCATCGCAGGGCATCGGGGGCCAATTTAGTCAGGTAAATTAACCTATGCAGCAGCAGGTCTTTAAACTATGGGTGAAAACCGGAGTGTCCAGCGAAAGCCCACGCAGACACGGTGGAGAACGTGCAAACTCCACACAGAAAGGCACCCGAGTCGGGAATCGAACCCAGGGGGCCTTCTTGTTGTGAGGCGGCAGCGCTACTCACCGCGGCACCGTGGCGCCCCCCTGGCTGTAACACAAGGGTGTTGCTATTTTCTCATCGCGTCTGAATGAGTGAGCAGAATGGGTGCTGAAATGGACAGCGCTCTGTGCTGCTGCAGCGTCCGTCGCCCTGCTCTTTGTTCAACACGAGTCGCTGAGCTTCGGTGCCGCGATATCATTGAAAACCCTCGATTATCTTTAACATTGTGTTGAATGTAGCGGCCTCTAGTGGCTGGAGGGTTCATGCGTACTCATTACATGCAAGTTGACCGAAGCGGGGGATAAAAAAAAAACCACAATCCCACTGGTATTCTTACGCGGCGGTGTCTCGAGCTAAATACTTGCTATTAATCGATGCTTAATCGTTTATTACTAACAGTCATAACTCATAGTTTGGTATATATTTCCTGCATGAAACAGCACTCACGCGAGCGCGTACAACAACGCCCAGCACGCAGCAACAAGTGCAGACCACAGAGTAGACCACACGGTCATTACACTGCAACTTTGAGAGCACACAAAGACAAAGGTCCCCCATGTATCCTCCACAGGCTGTCGGGGCAAGTATTGTAAGCGAGAACCTATTATTCATCGAGTGGTGTGGCCAGAACAACGCCTGGCAGCTGATGTTTACGCATAGCACCGAATACTAATTTAAGGTTGAGTCGACCTAAGGGAGGCCCAGAACCGGGTTAGATACTCACCACCAAAGCTATCCGTGGCCGGGAATGGAAGTCTGGCAGCAGGAATTCGTAGCGTAGTGCGCTAACCACTATCATACCGCTTCACATACGTATACAGAAAACAAAACAAATATCCCCCGTATAGACTTAACAGACTGTAGGGTCAAGTGCCCTTAGCGAGCACCTATGAAGGTCGACACGGCACACGAGGGGGTGGGTGGCCAGCACCACGTCCGGCGGCCTTTGTCTCCCTAGTGGCAATGTTTACACACCCGCACTCGGTACTCATTTGAGGCTGAGTCGACCCAGTGGAGGCCCAGTACCAGTTCAGAAAATTATCATTGGTCTTGGTGGCTGTGAGCGGGATTCGACCTCGGGTCGCGAGGTTTGCAGCCCAGCACAAAGACGCACGTGGATACACAAACACACAAGACAAAGACAAAGATCCCCTATATAGCCTTAACAGACTGTAGGGACAAGTGCTGTT
>JAZEWU010000008.1:5574261-5607265 GCA_036362915.1 Geotria australis | reverse complement strand
GGATGGTCGAGTCCCTGTGCGTCGACCAGACCCTGCCCGAGCAGGTGAACTTGTTCAGCAAGGGCTTTCTGCTGGTCGTGACGCAGATCCTCCCCGAGTGCACGCCCGCCGAGTGGCGGCGCGTGGCAAGGGTGATGCGCCGCCTGCTCGAAGCCAGGGTCCTCCACGTCCCCGTCACGCTGGAGTACGTGCAGTTCCTGCCGCTCACCGACCTGCGCCCGTTCTCGGTGGCGCTGCGCATATCTCAGCTGCTGCTGCGCGTCTTCCAGCTGCTGTGCGGCTCCAGCTGCGCCGGCTGGCTGTCCCACGCCGGCTGGGCGCACGCCGTCAGCCTGGCAGCCGCCACCTTCACCGACGTGATGCGGGAGTTTGCGATGCGGAGAGGTAACGCTGGCCACGCGGGCAAAGCGAAAAACGCAGACCGCAACGGCGCGAGCGACCGCCCCGCGGGGGCAGTGACCGCCGAACAGAAGACTGCGCAGAAGAAAGCAAGGGGAAAAGTTAAAGTCGAAGTCTGTGCGAAAAGTAAAGATGCTAAGCCGCAACAAAGCGTCTCTGTCGAAACAGAAGTCTGCGAGGGTGTCGCTGCGGCGTTCGCACCAGAGGGAGTGAGCTTTACTGCTTGTCAGCTCTTCTGTCACGCGCTGCACATTATGGCCATGGTAAAGCTAGACCACTGCGAGTCGCTGTTCTTAGCCGCCCTTGATATTTTGTCCACAGTCGAGGGGGCACGTGGGGCGGCAGAGAGCTCGTGCAGTCCCTTGGAGCAAGCCAACCAGAAGCAATTCCTCGAAGCCATCGCAGAGAACGCGGCAGTCCCGGAACACCGTACCACACTGCTGCAGAAGATCTCCCAGCTTTGAACGGCTGAGCTGCACACTTGCAGCGTTAATGCAAAAAAAAGAAACCCCACTTCTCTTCTTTAGTTCTCTGTCCAAGGCCGGTCTTGAGCATTCTTCATTTCTCCCATTAAGTCATTAAACAGCTTTTTATTTTCTGCCTCACTGTCTCTTTGCAAACATCGTTCCTTCTGGACCTATCTTTCAGTAAGTTTCACCTCTGAGATTGTGACCAATTGACATTTCTTGATATTTCAGGACGATGGTAATTAGACTGCTCTCGTTCCGAATCTCCTCTAGAATAGCCTAATTTGCATTTTATTCTTGCTGGAACCATGAACTGAAATATATACTATGATGCGCACTGTATAAAACTCAGAAATACACGTTGTATATTGTTTGTTGTTTTGAGTTTTTCGTGTGAATGTTTAAAAATCGCAGACCATGTATTAGCGGCTGTATTTGTTTAATCTGTATTTTTTTTCATACGTGCATTACAGATCTTCGTTTTAACACGTGTTTTTTTTTCCATTGTTGTACGATGCTATGCTCCAACATATATGCACCCCACCTTCAACCTGTAGTGACCAGCAGAGTGAAGTATGTGTCAAATGCCTCCCCCCATGACCTGCATGAAGTGGGGAGGCCCTCATCCAGCAGTAGCTGTAACATCTGCATTGCACACTGATAACTGCGTGGTGGTTGAATGGCACACTTGCTTGAAAGCTGTTAATGTTTAATTTAGCCACCTTACTGACTCGTGTTTGATAATCAAGCAACGTGAAACTGAAAACATTCAATTCCACTGCTGAGCAGTGAGTAACCATGCCCTGCCACGCAGCACGGGGGCAAAGGGCGAGGTGATGTGGTGTGGGGTTTGCCAGTGGCGTCAACTCTGGGCGATTCAATCCTCTACAGCAGTCTCTTCAACACTTTTGCCTCTGAGACTCGGTCGAAAATTATAAAAACTTTACCATTTATTATTTATTTAGCTTGCCACTCCCTCCCCCCCGCGCGTAAGACACCCCGCCTCCGGCCCTTGAAAATTATTTAAGAGCAATTTTGGAATGAGAACGCTCTTAACAAACCCTGAAGACGCTAGATGTAAGTTCCAGCGAAACGTCGGTAACATCTTTTGAGGTAAGTGCTGTTTGTGCCCGTTTGATTCTCCAACATATCAACGGGTATGCAACACTTACATATTTTTTCACATGACCTAAACCCTTAAACTGAGCTGTACTATGGATAACACTGGTCATGAAAGCCTTCGAGTTAAATTATTGTATTGTTCATTCATTGAAACACCGCTTAACCCTGTACACTGTACAGGGTCGCGGTGAGCCGGAGCCTATCCCGGTAGACACAGCGCAAGGTAGGGCTGTACCCAGCATGGGACGCCAGTCCATCACATGGCACCGGGGGCTATTTAGTCAGCAGGCCAATTAACCTATGCAGCATGTCTTTGGACTGTGGGAGGAAACCGGAGTGCCCGGCGAAAACGCACGCGGACACGGGGAGAACATGCAAACTCCACTTCAATACTAATGTTTGCATGTGAAGCGTGTGGTGAGAGATTAAATGACAAACTGAGGCATACGTTATCTGTACGGTTTTACAATGTTTACAAAGTAACTAGACAGAGGTAAAACCCTCTCACATGGCACCGGCAGGGACGTGAACGAGCCTCGCGTAACCACGATGCGCGGTGCATCACGGGAAACGGGCCATTGCGTTTAAAGCTGCGAGCGGTCGGGAGACACCAGGAAAGGTGGAGAGACACGAGGTGAGGCGGAGACACGAGGTGAGGGGGTGAGATTGACGAGGGTAGGGGGGGATCGACAGGAGATGAGGTGGACAGAGATGAGCTGAGGGACAACAAGGTGGAGAGAAACCCGGTGGAGAGAGGAGAGACCAAGTGAAGAAACGAGGTCAAGAGCGAGACGAATTATAGCCGAGGTGGGGTGAGGAGGTAGGAGAAAGCAGACTATGGAAAGTCGGGTATAAAGAGGCGGGGTGGGTCGAGGACGGGTGCTGAATAGAGTCAGATACGAGGTGGATTGAAGCGCAAACTTAGAGGAGGTGAGGACAGAAGAGATGCATTAAACGAGGAGTCCTCAGCAGCAGGAGAAACAACAACAAGAGTGAGGACGAGTTAGACGTTTATTATATCAGCAGAAAGTACCCAGTGAGTTTGCAAGCTCTTTACAGGATTCCCGCGACACAACGAACACGCGAATCGACAAAAGTAAATAAAACAAATCTAAAACTCACAAATTAACCAAACTAAAAACCATTTACACGCATAGAATTTGCGCGTTTTTGACCAAATAAGTGTAAAAAAAAAAATGCAAGTAGTTAAAACCGTTAAACATTGCGATGGGAAAAATTGTTGAGTGAGCACGAGGTGGAGGTGAGCACGAGGTCGCGGTGACGACGATGCTGCTGCTGGACGCGTTGGTGTCTGTGGGCGCGCTGCTCCTGCGCCTCTACGACACCGCCTGCATCGTCCTCGAACTGCACTTCACCCTCGTGACGACGCTGCTGCAGCTGCTCCGCGGCCTCATCGCTCTGCCCGGCGCCGCCTTGGACCTCGTCAGCAACGGAGCGTTCGAGCTGACGGCCTCCTGCTTCCGCCTGGCGCGCGGCGGCTTCGCGCTGCTGGGCGGCCTCGGCCTCGAGTGGCTCGGCGCGACGCGCGCCGCCCTGAGCGACGCGCCCGGCGCGGCGGCGGAAGCCGTCCTCGCCGCGGCCCGCCTGCCGGGCTCGGCCGCGCTCGGGCTCGCCGGAGGGATCCGCGCGGCCGCCGAGGCCCTGGGCGGCGCCGGAGCCACGCTGCTGAGCGGCCTGGGGGCGGCGGTCCGGTCTGCGGTGAACGCGGTGGGCGGTGCCGTCGCGGCGACCGGAGCCGCCGTGACGAACTCCGCGGACGCGGCGGCGGACGGCGTGGCGAAGACGGTGGGCGCCGGCGTGGGCGCCGTGACGGGCGCCGCGAGCGCGACGCTGGGCGCCGCGACGCACTCGGCGGGCGCCGTCGCGGCCGCGTTCGGCGGCGCCTTCTCGGCGACCCTGGGTGCCGTCGCCGGCACGGCGGGTGCGTTCACGTCCCTGTTGGGCAGCGCCGCGCTCTTCCTCACGTCCTCTGCGGACGCCGTCGCGGAAGCCGCCGCGTCCGCGGCGAGCTCGGCCGCGGGCGTCGCGGGATCCGCCTACGCCGCCGCGACGGCCCTGCTGGCCGTCGCCGTGGACGTTTCGCTCTTCGCGCTCGCCTGGCCTTTCCGGCTGCTGTCGTTTTCCGTCGGAGCGCTGGCGGCCACCTTGACGCTGCAGGGTCTCTTCGCGACCGCGGCGCTGATCTGCCTGAGCAGCTGGTACCTGAGCCCGCAGCTGCGGAGGCAGGTGGCGGTGGCGGTGGCGGACGCCCGCGTGCCGCGGCTGCTCTCCGCGGCGTCGCGGTTCGTCTCCGCGAGCCTCGTGGCGCTGATGCGCTCGCGGCAGACGGCGCGGGACGGGCCTCACCGCCAACGGCTCGAGGGCCACCGTGCCCCGGCGCCGCCGGTTGCGTTCCAGCCGCCCGCCGCGCGTCGCAACCTGCAAGGGGGTGACTGGGGACCTCCGCGGGTCGACGCTCCGCGCCCGGAGCGGCGGCCGGTGGAGCCGAGGCCGGACGAGCAGCGGGGGGAGGAGGAGGAGGCGGCAGACTGGGTTCGTGAGCGAGAGCGAGCCGAGGCGACGCGGAACGGGAGCGGGGATGCGGCGGGAGTGAGGCAGGAGTGGGAGCAGCAGGAGGTCGCACGGGAGGAGGAGAATGTCAAGAACTGTGTGGTTTGCCAGGACCAGCGCAAGGGAACGGTGCTGCTGCCCTGCCGACACCTGTGTCTGTGCGGCGATTGTGCG
The DNA here is from genome assembly GCA_036362915.1 of Geotria australis. Lineage (NCBI taxonomy): Eukaryota > Metazoa > Chordata > Hyperoartia > Petromyzontiformes > Geotriidae > Geotria > Geotria australis. Next base: position 5,602,532 of record JAZEWU010000008.1, on the reverse strand, counting down.
CGCACCATCATGCGACTCCCCTTCCACCAGCAGAAGTGCCCCCTGTGCAGGTCTAATATCGTCCACACCATGGATGTGTTTTTGTAGTCACATCCGGGGTCTCCGTTTCATTTCAATCACAAGAAATTTTTGAACTGGAATTGCATTTGCAGTTATATTGTGATGCAAATGCGTTTTGAATTGCACAATTACAATTGGGAGTGACCCCAAGTCTGCTCCCCCGACCATCTCACCATCGCAATGTGGAATTCCACCAACTTGGGGTCGTCACCGGGGAGGAGCGCCACCCCACCCTCGTTTCAACTTGGAGAGACACCTTGATAAATCTCCCGAGCATTCCAAACTGAATGTACACCAATGTGAATTAGATGTTATTTTCGTAAAGCTGGACGATGAACTGAGTGTTAAGACCACTTTTGGTGACATGCGTGTCTCGGTGGCAGTGACTATCGCCCCACAGATCTGGAGAAAGAAACCGAGGCTAGCATCGACTGCTGAAGATTTTATTCAGTTTATAGACCTGATTATTATCCAAACACAGACCTTAAGTTTCAGTTGATGACATTAGAGATGCAACTTATTTAGTTTTCGTTTAAGTTTAGGGGGTTAGGATTGGGGGAGGGGGTATTCTTAGGGGTTTGCAGTTAAGGTTAGATACATGAACCGCGAAGACAGCATTTTTCTTCCACAAATTTGCTGGGACCAGTTTTCTTGCATGCACGTCTTAGAAGTTATAGTATTTTAACATGTTGGTTAGAATATGTGCGGGACTGCCTTTTTGCACGTGTGTTGTTTCACTGGATTGTTGATATGTGAAATGCTACTGTGCGTGGTGATGTGAATTAATGTGCTGTCGTACAACAGTGCAGTTGCTTCAATGCAGACAACAGAAGCGTTTTGTAGCCAATGTTGCTCATGTGAAATGAGCTCGATACAGAATTTCTACACATGGGCTGCATATTTGAGCCTATTTAAACTTAAATGACAGAAATAAAATAATGTACAAAATACACTAAATTCTCAAAAAACAATTAGAAAATGGTTGTGTGAGTGATCTTTATTTTTTCATTAACTTTAAATTTTCACCAAAAGTTGCTCTTGTTATTTTTTTTTAAGTACAGTAACTGAAAAGCATTGCATTCCAAAGGCAATTGCATACAACAACAGAAAGGGGCATTACAAAGTTGATAGCTTTTGTTCCATCTGGGGTCTCGACCATAAAAGAATCCTCACAGCGGACAGCTGTGTATGAGATTCACGCTTGTTAGGAATTCTCGGTAAAGCAGGACAGTCGTCTGCATTGAAGTAGAACGTCGCATACCCATATCGTCGGTCAAATGTTGAAAATGTTGGCTACATGCTCATCGATGGAAAATGATAGTTGCACCAAGCGGAAAAACGTTGTTGATCAGTTGAAAGCTACTTTTGAATGTGAGAAAATGCTTCCGTGTGCTTTAGAAGCAAGCAAATGCACATGACATTACGACTACAAGAATGTGACAGGGTCTAACTTGAGTCCATATAAAAACGACCATCACACCGTGCACAAATACTGCACTAGGTGTGGCGGTTAATCGGGTTGTGAGCGGATATGTGATAGTCTTACATGCAACATAATGTACTATATTTTCATTTTCCCCATTTATAACTATCTAGGCAAATACATGTTTTTAAATTCAAAATGTGGTACTGTAAAATATGTGTATGCAATTGTTTCGATCCAAAGGTCTAAGTACTATAAAGATGCCTGTTACCATGTCCACGGGTGGAATTGATCAGGAACGCTGTTCTCATAGTGAACATTTGGATGGTTATTATACATCTCAGAAGTCACAGAATGCAGGAAATACGGGGTCATTAACTCAACATTTTCTGGGGGAGGATTCCTCGACCCTCAATCAAAAAAGGGGACGTGGTTCTGAGTGCGTTCCCAGTGATTTATTTTCAAGTTCCACCCTTGATCATATTACCTGGAGTAGGCCAGATCTCGAAAGATTTCGGAAATTAAGCAGGGGTAAGCCCTGGATAGTAATTGGAGCGGGCAGTGCAGACACCCAATACAGTATATTGTATTATGCCATAATATGTGTTGCTTTGAATCTACACTGATTAGCGTAGTTTAATACGGTCCAATAACCCGACAACCCATAAATAGTGTTGAGGAGGCCCTCATCCAGCAGTGGATGGACAAGGGCTGTACATGCTCACGCTTACCATATTCTTCAGACTTCAAGTCGCACCAGAAAATAAGACAGCCCCAACGGTTGGGTGCTTTTGAAATCTATAAAAACCTTACGAATAAGTATGGTGTGGGTAAATGTAAGGAAAACATTAGTCTGAGTATTACGGTGCACGGTATTAAATACAATGTAAATGTTGTATTGTTGTCTTACATTTGGTGCACAACGCAGCTAGTCTCAACACCATTGCAGTACTGGTAAAATCATACTGTGCGAGCAGAATTCTGTTCTATATTTCTGCATGTAAATAATAAATCGTATTTTTTTACAGTGATGAGCTTGTTTACATGAAGTGTTATTGATATGCACAGTAATGTGTCGCAATCCATAAAGTATGCATAATGTCGTGATTGTGCTGCACAAGCTGTCCAATGTACTTTCGGGTTGTACCGCGTGTCGGTCAGCATTTTCTGATGTTTGTTTTGCTCCACGTGCTGGAATAAGTGCTTTGTACTGTACAAGGTGTGAAGCGTCGGGTATCATGCTGTACACGTGGGACAACCCGTAAAAGCATCGGAGAGCTGTCCTTGTGGAGATGTGAAATTGCACTTCACCGGAGGAACCAAATGATCGTTTCGGCTTTTATTTCTTCTACATCATAGCAAAGCCAATAACACAAACTGTGAAGGGCTACATTTGCACTAAGCCAAACACACCCAAACATTGAGGAAACTCCCCCTCCCCCACATTGACCATTTTTTTGAGATGAAAGTGCAATGTATGCATCACATATCAGACACGTACTTGGTTTCCTACAAAAAGTATGAATACAAATCAGTCTTTCACAAGGGCAATAAAACATTGCATAGCATTTGTATAAATTGTCAGCTTTCAAATTTAAAATACTGTTAATGAAACGCAATACTTTAAAACAACGGCATTTCCTTTAAAATGTTTTACAATTGATCTTTAGAACATCCAACGTATAGTCCCAGCTGATTGATGTAATTGGCACAAATCGGAATGTAAAAATATCGCTAAGGTTTATTATGATCCAAAATAATCACATGAAGGAAGCACTTGGTTAAAGAAAACAAATATTAACTAAATTGTCTAAGCCCTGATTAACATTTTTACATTGAAGGTAAAGATGCGCAACAATTCTTTGGATGGAGCTTAATTTACTAAGAAACTTACAATTCCAGAAATTCATACTTAATGTAGACTTAAGGCCTTACATCTAGCGCACACTGGCCAATCTGATTAACCTCAAAGGACCGAATTAGTCAAGCAAGTCAAGATAATAAATTGCCATGTAATTAGGGTTGCAAATGCTCATCGTTGGCTCTGCATGACTTGCCAGCAGCACCCCTCATCTCCACTGACATGTCAGTGTGGCATAGTCCCCAACTTCATACCAGGCGATTGCCCTTGCCACTCGTCATTTCGTGATCTCTTGTAGGTCAGACCTGGCGTAATGGGAATCCTCTGAAATATTCAGCTGAGGTGCCTGTTCTCCATTGGCTATTGCTCATTTCCCCTCCACCCATTCTCAATGTGATCAGCCGCATGATATCAAACGTGGTTTATCTGGAATGACTGGTTTACAATCAGCTGTGATTCTGTCCGACGCATTCTACGATTTTAAGTGGAGCTGGGCTATTAGACAAGACTCAACAATACCCAGTTTGGTTTGGCCAGTGTGTGCCAGGCTTCGAGAATTATAATGGCTCCTTTTCAGCAGAATACATTTGATGACCATTCCAATAAAATGTGCAGGCTGTGGCATCTTTGCTATCGCTTGACTCTCAGTTTTCTGTCTCCCCGTTATTGTTGTGCCGTTCTCTCCACAGCTCGGATAAAAAAAAAAACCCAAAAAAAATTGTTGCTGATTTTCCGTGCTCTGTCGTTGTTGACATGTCGTTCTCTCTGCAGCTTTGTGTAGCGCTTTGTGACCCTCGGGTGAAAGGCGCTATATAAATGCTATTATTATTATCTTAACATTCTGAGAATCGGTTTATGAAATGCATCTGTTGAATGGGAAATGCATGCTGTTGAAAACATTTAAAAAAAATGTTTTTGCAAAGAACACATCGCAAAAGGTAACACATTACACATGGGGAACCAACGTCAGTGTTAACTACAGTAAAAATAATTCAATGTACGCACCGTGTACAAGATTCCGTTTCATCCTGTTTGCCATTTTACGTTTTACACAAATGCTTGCACCTGGTATATTTTCATGCAAAAAACAATTCAAAACGAACCTCTACCCAGCCTTTTTTTTTAAGTTGGAAAATTACACAACACTATAACCTTGATAACTGAAAAGGCAGAAACAAACATTAAATTCTTAAACACAAGCAAACATTATTTCTAATCAAAACAATGTTTTACTCACTACCTTGCTGAAAAATACATCTCTATGCCCTCCCACGTTCTACAATAACCATGGAGCGTGGTATAAAGCAATTTCACACCGAGTGCAAACATGACCATTTTAGTTCTCCCCAGACCACCTCAACCCTGCGACGATGTTACGTTGGAAAGAGTGGTTGGGTACAACAGCAGTAAATTCACCAACCCAGACAATGGGCAAGTGCAGTGCCCTGCCTCAACCTTCAACAACAACGTGTGGGCCTCTGCCCTTTGGGCAAAAACGCAGTGGCTGGCTGCTGCCAGGAGCCACAACCACAAGGCTTGCGCAGCTACCAGTTGTAGCTCTGTGGTGTTGGCTTGTCATCCTTGCTGCTCTCCAGTGAGAAGGGGGGAATTCGGGTGTCAAACTGCGAGTTGTCCGGATTTTCGAAGCGGAAGGTGCCCCTGCAGGATGAGGTTATTGCATGAGTGAGGGGAGTGGGGTGAACACAATCATCCACAGCTCTTGTGGTGCAGGAGTGGGACTCTCAGCTCTCAATAACACCAAGACAAACACCCATCAATGAACACTCACACCTGTATACACAAGGAAACATACGGTCACAATGTGGGCCTTGACATATGAAATGTTAAAATTTATTAGTCAGACCATTACATGGTGTAGATCCCCAGCCAGACCCATTAGCGGCGCTTATACTGCATCGATAATACTTCAATAATTACAGGCACATTGTGAATAGAGAAAAATCCCCTTGTTGACAGACAAAGCAAGCCATTAGGTGCAAGTGTCATAACACAGTGAAATCTAATAAAATAAGCAACTAACCAAACCTGGACAACAAAATTTAGGCATATTGCTATGTACATGGTGAAATGGACTTAAGTCCATCACAATTTCAATGCTGTATCTTGAGGTCTTGCTCCCCAAAACTACTTGTTCACATTTCGAAAATCTCTCATGCATATGACTTTAAGTGTCAATAAGTGAAAGGCACTGGGAGCCAGGTTTGGCAAATTTGGGTTTTCTTCAAGAGTTTCCATATTCAATCCATTTTTCAGCTACACAAAGATGATTTTTAAACAAGGGTCCATACATATCATGTCCCTATACCAACAGGCACGTCACAAAATAACTACTCAAACATTCAAATAACACAAAACAGTTCTATATGGCACAAATCCCATATATTTCACTCCACCTGTCACTCTGCAAAAGGCATGTAATACAGTTATTTCACATCAACACAAATACTAATTAAAATTGTATTGGTGATAATGAAAGGCATAATGGACACAATACTTAGACAAACAAAATTAGTAAAAGCCCTGCAAGCATTAGTACGGATGAAATGAACTTGGCATCACAGAAAAATATCTTACAAAATAATAATAATAATAATAGCGTTTTATATAGCGCCTTTCACCCGAGGGTCACAAAGCGCTGCACAAGGGCCGCGAAGAGAACGGCACAATGACAATAATTAAAAAACGGAGATGTATTTTTGAAGAGGCCAACGCATGGGTTACATATGAATGTGCGCACACATAGCAACATCTGCACCATGCATTGTGGGAATGCAAAAAAGTTACATGCAATCGGCAAGCCGGTGGAAGTCTGCAAGCATGAAGACATGCTGTGATGATTACAATCGAAGGGTGTTTCTAAAAATAAAGTACAGAGGTATATTTTATTCGAGTTAAAAGTCACGTCCAAGCGTCTACCCTGCATATATTAGCCATGGTGCAGTGCTCGTCTCCGCCATTGGTGGACATTCCACATTCCCATGGTAGCAGCTGGATTCACCACAAGACTTCCCACAAGGGTATTTCCAGTTCATCGACTCAGAGGGCCAGAAGTTGAAGGGATGAGTTGACCTGTGACTGAGATCTGAACTGTCAAAACATCTGACCACAACTCAAGCAATCACGGAGACCCCCCCCAATTGGCTGACAATAAATAAAACACACATTCGTATTTTTATTCAATCCAACTGGAAACTGCTGCAGAGTAACTCTACTCTGACCACAAGGATGGTGGGGAAGCCTGGGTGGATACTAGATTTCCTGCACAGGAAAATTTTTTTGATGTAGGTTTCCACAGCTTGATGTACAAAAATAGCTTTTAAGCGCTGTTCTTCCAGGTTCGTGGTGGCCAGCGTATTTTTATTCTTTCATTCGTAACCTTTCACATCCTTTCTTGGGAGGCATCTTCATACAGCCCTAAGTCCTCCAACGAAGGAGGCAAAACGTCGAAAAGAAGAGCGATATACGCTCCCCACAGCGAACCGCAAAGAACAGCTCTTTAGAGCACTTCCGAGAAAATCTGTGTCGTAGTGTTGTGTGGATCTGCACAGTGCAGGTTGCGTGCTGTTTTCTCCCATCAAACCAGGTTCGCGAAAGGGCCGAAGTACGCATCCGTTTGACTGTCCAGGTCAAAATTTGGGATCTGTCCTTCAAAAGAACTCCCGTTGGCTCGCTCAAACCGAAACGATCCCCTGAGAAAATCGAATACATACAAGGGGATTTGTAGTTAAGCTTTGTGAAATTAAAAAGTAGGTCAACACAGTTGTAAATATTAAATAACGGATCGTAACACATGGAAGCACGATTTCCCAGACTCAAACCATCTCTTTTTCCTCAAATTTCCAAATAAATTCACTCGTTCCCACTGCTGGAAAATAATTTTGCGATACCATTTCATGACCGTTCAATAAGGTAAACTTGGTGCATACGGCATTGGCCATGAGAATTGGTAGCCCTAAGCCATGGGTGGAAATCAACAACGTATTTGACAACCAGTTTATCCACATTCGCATCGTTTATCCACCTGACTGCAAAACAATCACCCCTGATTCATCCACAATGGGTGCTGGTTTTAGAAACCCCCGAGGACTGATGGGCCGCGTTGACCCGGCTGGAATTAGACTACACTACAGCTTCCTAACGGCCTTTGAAGCCGCCCAGAGATACAAGGGACAAACGCTATGGACGATTATTTGAAAGTACGACCAACAACGCAGTGAAGTTAAGGCATTACAAGTTTACTACTCTGCACCCCTACATAATCCACCAGCCTTGCCCTTAAACTGCAGCGGATGTCAAGACACCCGTCACTCAACGGCCTCTCAAATGGCCTGCTTTACAAAATAGCTGCAGTACGGCATAGAATTAGGAAAAACAAGTGCACAAACAGCAATAGCTGCTATATACCAATACTAAGACAGAAAGTGCCAAGAAAAGAGAGCAGACAGACAGATCACCGTATTGTACGATGCCAAGCCACGAGCTACCTTTCAGATTTACCGGTTCAGTAGGATTCCAGCTAAATGCAGCTTTGACAAAACTAACTTGTAAACATCTTTTACGCAGCATTGCTTTAAACACACTTCGAGAAGACAGAAAACTACACAAAAGGCTATTTTTTTTCACAGCATCACGCTTATGCGGGATGCACAAGAACTTTTCAATAAATCTTGTCAATCCACTGCTGGATTAAAGTCTCTCCACGCCATTACTACCACCACATTACAATTCTGCAAAGCAACAATTCACATTGCACCTGCAAATAAACAACGTTCATCGTTCCATTCCTCTGCTAGATATCTTCTTAAGATGTGTTACATTCCCAGACTGCCACTCATTTTATTCTTGACCATAATCGGCCCTCATACTTTGTACAAGTATAACCCGTTTCCTTGCACAAACCAGTAGTTATTTTAACGGTTTGAATTCTGCCATTCACGTGCATATCTTCAATACATAATAGCACTATGTATGACATCAGGTCACCAAGAACCAGTCCACTAGATAAGCTACATCGCTAAATAAGCGGTCAGCACAGATCTAGCCTAGGCAGCCGCAGGCCACCGTAAAGGCCAGTGTTCTCTAATCCAAGGGTTCTCAACCCTTTGCATCTCAAGGCCCACTTGGAAATGGCCTCCACAGACACCGGTTGAGAATGGTGGCTCGAATCCATCTGTTCATGTCCATCTCTCAATGTAATTCCAAGCATGCATTTGTCCATGCATCCTTAGATAAGACGATAATGCTTAATGACCCAAACGTTACGGGAGACAGTATTACGATCGATAAAAAATGAAACTTTTCACTGTATAAACTAATGAATACAATCTGACCGACACTGGAAAGCTCACATCGAACAACAATCCACAAGCAGAGCCAAGTTAAGAAATAAATGTCTCACCACATGTGTCCGCTGGACGCCTGCAGCGACACGTGGCTGCTGTACTGGAAGGCTGGCTGCTCTTTGGATAGGATGGGCTCCTGCAAAGTGGAGTCATTTGAGCACATCCATTAGTCAAGGCAACAGTTCAATCATCTCCCTGCTCACATGAGCAATAATAATAATAGCATTTATATAGCGCCTTTCACCCGAGGGTCACAAAGCGCTGCACAAGGCTGTGGAGAGAACGACATGTCAACAACGACAGAGAACGGAAAATCAGCAACAACGACAGAGAACGGAAGATCAGCAATGGCAGCAGAGTGCTCATCACCACTGGCAAGACCAGAGCAATCAGCCATGATCACGAACATTTAATTGGTCCATGCCCACTGGATGTTAAAATTACAACAAAATGACAAAAGCAAATCTGAGATGGGTAAACTACGTTTTTTTGGATTGAACAAAGGCATAACATTAACGACAAAAACCTTCCACATACATGGATTAAAAATGAACTGGTGTAACACCACGAACGCTAGAGGTTATTTACACCGTGGAGATTCTTTACAAAGCAACATCACGTCACACCACGTCTAAGTGATTTCCTGCTCAAATCAGCAGGCTGCGTGCACAACCGCTGTTGACAGAGATCCAAGCCACCGGTGGTGAAAATTCCACAATTTTATAGCGAGGGCGAGTCTGTCCATAGGACAAGCGGTGTCGATTCCTAACGTTACTGCAACAGTATTCAGTATATCTCGCTCACCCGGCCGACAACGCCACGGCCTCGTACAGTCTCCAGCGTCCCCGACAGGCTGAAGATCCTCCAGTGCCGCTCTCTCAGCTGCACCGTCTGCTCGCCAAGGTTCTCCAAGCGGATGCAGTACCTCCACTGCACACGCCGGCACAAACACGCAAAGGGGAATCTTACGGCAATCGTTCCCTGACAATGCGATCGTTCCATTGACAGTTTTCCCTTCTCTAAATGAATGAGGGTCATATGCTTCTCTAAGGGGAGTTCTTGAGTCAGTGATGGAGCACTATGTACTTGTACCCAATGTGGTCGCCCAGTTCGAGAAATCGCAAGATGTATTCAATTTGTGATGTAAATTAATGAATACAAAGATCACAAAAATGTAACCTCCATAATATATCAGCACAAAAACATATTTCTTAGTCCATTTCTTAGGCATTTGCTTAGGCATTTCTTAGGCATTTGCTTAGGCCAGAAAACTCTAGACTGGTTTCCACCTTTCAAGTCTCATGGGTGGTTGCTCTGAGTGATGAGGTTAAACATGAATGTAATTAAAGGAAGGCAAGTGTAGACACAATGAAGGGGCAACGCCTATCTAAACATACTTCTGTGTGATCGCTTGTAAAGATTTAAGGTGAATTAGTGTTTGAAAGTGCAGCCAGCTGTCAGAGCTGTCCAGATAAATGGCTTACCCAATAAACTAGGGCATTCTGTGTTTCCTGTGAAATTAAAAGAAAAAGCATACAAACAAATTAAAACGTCAAACAACTTTCATCTTCCCATAACATTTGTCACAAACAGACCTAGGTGCCATGGACTGACTGAAATGACTGGCCAAGGCACCACCTGTGCTCCCCACTTTGCCAACTCGCTGCGTTTTAGCAACCCGGCGTTCTACTCGCTTTTGTGAGTATCGCGCCTCCGCCCTCTGTTGTTGCTGGAGGACGACTGCCTCAAACTGCCCAGTAGCGTCCTTCACGAACATCCTCCACTCGTGAACAAAGACAAAGATCCCCCGTATAGCCTTAACAGACTGTAGGGTCAAGTGCCGTTAGCGAGCACCTATGAAGGTCGACACGGCACACGAGGGGGTGGGTGACCAGCACCACGCCCGGCCGCCTCTGTCTCTCTGGTGGCGATGTTTACACACCCCACTAGGTACTCATTTGAGGCTGAGTCGACCTAGGGGAGGCCCAGGACCGGTTCAGAAAATCGTCACTGGTGTTAGCCGTGAGCGGGATTCAAACTCGGGTCGAAAGATTCGTAGCCCAGTGCGCTAACCACTGCGCCACCGCTCCCCACTCGTGAACAACAACAACAACCATTCTTCGCCACTAAGTGGCGGTGACGTCACCACGTCGCCTGTGCCAGGCCATATGCACCTCGTGAACACACGCGCGCACACACACACAAAATGTACCCGGGCACCCATGTAGAATGGTGTGACGGTGACGCGAATGCCCTCTGTGGTTTCCCGGTGAACGTCCGACAGCTCCAGCCACGGATGGTTCTTCTGCTGCCAGGCATGCAGTGTGTCGCGTGCCATAAACACGGGCACTGGGGGAATGAGGGGAAAGGGGCAAAGGTGTGGGGAGGAAGCAAAGTAAAGAGCAGCTCCATTATGATACTCTTCGGAAAAACTACCCAGTGGTATTAACATGGGCCAGTGTTTTTAATAGTCAGCGTCTCGCAGCTTAAAAATGGCAATGGGGTGACTCTCATCTCTGCTGGTGACCAGGTCACTGGTGGGAATTCCTTATTCTCATGGAGAGGCCCAGTCCATAACAATAAACACAACCACTTGATTTGCATCACAGCGGTTTGTACTGATGTTTTCACGTCTTGATGTGCAATAATTTCTCTCAATAGCTCTTCTTTCGGGATAACCGTGTCGAGCGTTCCTGCTCTCCTTTGCGACGTTTCGCTTCCCACGTTGGAGGCATCATAAGGTGTTTCAGAAACGCCTGATGAGGCGAAACTTTCAACGGTGAGAGAAGGAACACTCGACACTGCTATCTCTAAAGAATAGCGAAGGAACGCTATTTTCATAATAGAAGTTGTCACCAATGACTCAAAATAATGAAGAGAAGAGCCACCAGATTGCTCGTTTGAGCATGGAGACGCTACCTTTGGTCAAAGGTAAAAATGCAGCCCTGCAATTGCTTACTCACAACACTGCTGGCGGAAGAGTCTGCACTGGAGGGAGCGCTCAAATCCCAAGGTTCTTCCACGCCGGCTAGACGTCTGGAAAGGAGGTGGGCGTAGCCAAACTCTATCCCACACCCGACCTGTCAATCAAATGTGGCGTACCAATGTATAGTCTGCTCGGTGGACAGAGGTGGGGAGGGTGGGTATACAAGTGCCATGCTAGGCAATCGACCCAGTAACCTCTGAATTGCAAATCTAGTGTACAAACCGTTACACCACAACAACATCACTATTGTGCGAAGAATGTACTTGATACTGCAAAGCTGCTCGTGTTGCAAAAAGGTTTTGCCTACCCTTGGTAGTATCGTAGTGGAGGAATCTGTCAAAGAGCTCGTGCTGGATGGGTGTTTTGTCCATGGAGTTGTACGGCAGAATGTCCTCGTGGCTTACGTAGTCCAGACCTGAAGGCAACGCAACCAATGTTACGAGATCTGTGTTCAAAGCTTAATTACTGTCACTAGCATTTTGTGAACGTGCATTGACAGTTGTTAATATCGATCGTGTTATAAAGCTCTGTGAGGTGACACGGTAGCTAAATGTTACATATAACTGTATATCTTTATCATGATTGACGCACCTGGGATGGCATACAGTGCTCGGCTGTCTTCGTGATTGGCCAAGAACGTCACTCCTTCCGTCTGCGCGCTCTGCGATGAACACATCAGCCACATGTTCAGCCAGGTTATACACCTCCCCACATTAGGTCTTAATTATATGGGGATAAAATATTCAAGCCGCAGCAGGTTATACAACGTATGATGGGTTTCAACAAAGATTTAACCCACGAGCAAGTAAAGCAGAATCCACGTTTGTCAATTTACAAAACCGTACGTTTTGACACAAGTCCCTTATTTATTTAATAATAATAGCATTTCTAGAGCGCCTTTCACCCGCGGGTCACAAAGCGCTGCACAAGGCTGTAGAGAGAACGGCATGTCAATAACATGAAGACAGACTGAGTCAAGCAGTGAACACAAAAAAAATCACATTCGTTAATAACACTGCTTTAAAAGAATCTATAACAAGTTATGCTTTTGTTAACCTTCTTCACAGCAGAGACCACAGAGCTATAGTTAAAGTAATAAGGGTTGGAAACTGCACATAACGCAATGACCAGGTATTAAATAGGCATACAAATAGTTACAAAAGTAACAATTGAGTACTTGACCACCAGCAATCATCCCAGCATAGTAACGTGTCCTGCACAAGGTCAACAAACTTTCACTAAGTCAATACGATGCAGAGCCAATGCGAAACTACTATGTCAAGGAAGAGGTACGCAAACCTCTGAGCACACATGGGATATTGCATCGAGAGCCGTCGTACGTACAATGTGAGGGCAGTCCCGGGCATCGATGAGCACCTGGTAGTACGTGTGGGTCTTTCCCCTCACCTCCTTCCCAGTTTGGGCTGCCGGAGGCTCCACTTTGCTACTGATGGTCAGGACAGAGGTGTATACACAGTGAATACACACACGAAAAGGAAAAATGTACATGCATTACATGGGTCATGGCTGATGCACTGTATATTGCTGGTTTAAACAGCAGGAATCCAGGTTGCCCTGGGTTGACCGGTTGCCCCCCCCCAATTGTGTAACCACGCTTAACTAAAAACACATCAATTAATTTTCAACGTTGCCATCCAGTGATTTGAGTGTTTTATGTAGCATTGCCAATGTCCTTATATAGGCATTGATAGATACAGGAAAAACCAGTTGTTCAATAGTGTTTGTTTTTGCCCAACCAAGCAACTTCATTAGTAAAGCAACTTGATAAGTTGCTGTACAATGCACTTGTGGCAGCACTTTGCATAAATGAACAAACATCAAATCTTGTGTTAATGTACTTTCTAAATGTACATGTATTTAACGAGTCAACTGGCAGTCACTACACAAACCACAATGTAAGAACATTCTTTTTTTAATCGTATTGAACAAAATATATTTGATGGCTCTAAAACAGTAGTGTGGCACCACAGATCTAAACCTGGTTGCTCTCGGACTAAATGTAATATGTATGTTGAGGCCAGTGAATGTGGAACATGGGTACACACACACACACACAGACACGTGCCTTTCATCGTCGTTTCCTGCAAGATCTCGGTCATAAAGCCTCGCTTGCCACGGGAAGAGCACAACACCACGGTATCCGAAAACCCTGTGCAGGAACAACTGCAACGGCAAGCACTCCAATTAGCGCATTGGCACATTTAATATTACACGAAGCTCTGATTTATTACCCGTCAAAGTTTGGGCAAAGTAATTTTTTTCAATGGTGTCCTTCACATGTTGCAAAATAATAACTCTTTGACCTGAAGTTCCATTACAATAGCGGTGTTGTTCCACATCAAGCTGCCTGTGAAATTTATGCCACATTTGGCCCCCCATGAACTGAGGACAAGAGCTCAATAACCAAAGCAAAGGCACTCCAGGAATGAAACTGCATGCATTAACAAGTTGGTAATGTAGTATTCCAACCATTAGCTCTAAATACACACGTAGAAATGGCATAACATTTGTTGCTTTTTTCCTGTGTTTGAACGTCACTGGGTGTAGTGCTTTATAGATGTTTTTTGATAAATATTCAGGAATCATACTATTGCGCAAAATAATATATGCCGCGAGTTGCCTGGCTGTCTGCTGGCTGGGCTCCTCTCCACCACAACAATAACTATTACAATGGCTGCGGGCCGTTGCGACAGAAACTAGCTGGGTAACTGGCTAAATGGGATTTTGGAGGTAACAAACATTTAATTATATGGATTTCCTCCTATATAAAAAACGATCACTAATGGAATTGGCCAAACATCCCAATTTTAACAGAAGCTTTCCTTATTATGGACTACGCATACAATGTAAAGTTACATCTGGAAGGCAAAGGCAAGGAGGAATGCAGTCCTCATGTGCCCAGTGGAAATGTCACCAACCTGTCCAGTGTCATATTTTCCCTCTCTCGGTGCTTCCAGAACCCCAACCGTCTCCAGCACCTTTCCTTCAGCTCTGTTCCTATTTCATCCACAATGAGAGTCAAGAGACAAACAAAACAAACGCTACTCAATTACATGCATGAAACAAACATACATTTAAAATAATCAAACATTTTCCATCTCAAATGACCAAAGAACAGTGTGGTGCTCATCTCTAATGTTGTCCGGAAACCTATGGCAGAAATTCCACATTCCTATGGTAGGAGCTACAGGTACTCATTTTATTGGCCAACTAGAGCTAGTGTTGAGTCAACCCTCGACTAAAATGTGAACTGGCATCTTTCCAACTGATAGAGGAAACCACAGTGTCACCAAGTCAGATGAGAGATAACGCCAAAGATCAACAACAAATATTTTTGAAAATGCAAGCGTGGAAAAAAGACTTGAAAAGAATGAGATGGCCCAGCAGTCCCAATTGCCGAAAACAATTAATTTTAGTTTTAGGAGTGTAGCAATTTCCAATTGCACACATTCGGTAATACATCGAAGCAAAGGAGATGAGAAACATGGCCTAAATTCAAATCAAACTATGAATATCACAAGGCACAGCTTTTCAACAACCAAGTGTTCATAATAAGCACACGTTACGGCGTACATAATTCATGATTTGGCATTGTTCAACTGAGCCACTGTGTTTTTCTGACGTCCAAGTAAGGATGAACACTGACAATGCTAATAAAGCTGGAGTGCTTTCGGTGGTTGTGGCCGATGGGCAGATGTGCCACAAGGAGGAGATGGCGCTTGCGTTTGTGCATGCCAGAGATGCCCAGAGTAACGGATTAAATGTGCACCATAAACTATAAGCAAACGTACATTTCACTTGACTGAGTCTGTAAAATGGAAAGGTAGCAATGTAATCAGCCAAAGTGGGGTTGAACTAGTAATAAAAACAACATTCTTTGAGTTGCCTTCATGAAAATTGGCAATTACCAGTAATAAATTCCACAGAATTCAGCTAAAAATACTCAAGCACGTTGTTAGTGCAGTCAATGTCATGCGAGCTTTGTTAAGAGAGGGACCACCCAACAATATTTAATCCTTGTACTATTTAATAATAATACAAGCCAATCCATTTATCGATAACACGGATTTCTGGCAACATTAAACTTTTTCTGCAATGACAGTTTTGTATAAAGCAATCACTCCATATCTTACAGAGGAATAAAGAAGAAGTCTTCGTGCATTTGTAGAAATTGGTGTGAGACACAGTCTTTGAAACAGAATTGTTTTCTAATGTCTTTCTGCTATTTTTTAGGGAATCTCTAAACCGATCACCCTGTATACTATACAAAAGTGAATTCATTACGACATCCATTAAGTTCCATCTCCATGGACGAAGTAATAAAAATAAACTAAGTCACGAGGTTTTTTCACCACCAAAAATAACATTTTAGATTCATCAGCCAAAAGGGCTATTGTGGACCATGTTAACATCAGAATTAGTTTCAGTCGGCAACCCAGTTTCACTTTGCAAAGTCTGGCCAACAAGGTTTGTAGTTTAACACGATGCTCAATTACACATCCTTCCATCAAAGCAACATGTGCGCAAAGACACCAATGGCAGAAACAAATAATACATCACCTAGATATGATCTAGCATAGTCTAATTTCTAATGATGTGGCAACATTATAGATAGGTTAGTGGGCACATCATATTGGAGATAAGACTGCTCCTAGAAAGTGGACGGGCGGTACAGTAGAAGATATGATAATCATAACCAGGAATAGCACAGTCATCCAAACAGCCTGTTGGCATACGTATTAGCGGCACGCCACATGCCCACAACTGGCACACATTACAAACACCGTTTAACTCAATGTGTCTGCATCGTGCACTGTATGTGAAACGAGCTTTGTATTTTATTTACCCCACAATTCAGAGATTTGGGGGAGTTGTTTTGATGGAAAATTACAAAGGATCGAACGTGTGAAGATAAACATCATCCAGTGTGGGGAGAAAGAGTGAGGGCTGTAGAGTGTTGAGGGCGGGGAGAATTGTGCTTAAATCGTACTGCAAGCAGTATTTTTGTTTACGGCGTCAGGAGTTTCACAATAGTTTGCTGTGTCACGGTCTCGAAATAACCACTGGTCAATGGAGTTGTAATGCCACAGCACACTAGTGTATATGTTCACAGGTTGAGAGAGAGTATTGAAAGTTAAACATTTCAACTCAAGTAACATTCTCTGTAACTGTCCATGGTAAATGGAAATACACTGCACCAGTTTTACTGTTGCAAGATTTCAATTTTATTTTTATCATCAAGCCATGTGTAGGTTTTGCGGTGCCAAAACAAATATTTAAAACGCTGCTTATTTCGCCACTTGTTAAAGCAATAACTTTGCCACTTGGTTACCTATTTGTAAATTGTAAGCTGGTGCATTTCATGGTTACGGTTTCTGTGAATATCCTCACTGATTCCCTGATTCCATCATCCATGTTGAGGTCTCAATGTATTGGCGAGGAAAGCCTGCATTTTCAGTTAACTTATCCCATCTGTTGTTGTTTTTTCCACTTGGTTTCTTTGTTCGAGTGCCTCTTCCATCCTTTTCTTGGTCGTCCTCTGTTTATGTCGTCTTGCACTAGCCATACCTGTGCTGGGGCATTCTTTGGAGTTCACCATAGGGGAAACTGCACACTACAATTATATTGTTAATCTGTCACACATTATAAAAGGTCGTATATTATAACGGTCTCTATTTGTTTACCCTATCTCGTTGCTCCCAGTACTTTTTAGCCAAAATGTCCATTTCCATAACTACTTGTTTAGTATCCAAATTTTCAATCAACATACTTATAGTACTAATGTACGTACTGTGAGTACCACGGTTGCATTCAACACTGTACCTAAAAAAAATACAATGCTCCAATGATCAATCTATACTGTACGTTATTCAAACATCCCTGTCCATAAACACATTCACATACCTCATTGTATGCATATGCATTATTAATGCATATGAGCGTTTAGAAGTAGCAATCAATCCTCATGTGGCCACGGACGGTAACGCATAAAGTCGTGGGTCAGTTAAAGCCCACGGACCACGAGAACACCACACTTGGTGACATCACAACAAAAACAAGCCGTGTTTTTTTTATCACCCAAATACAATCCACTGTGATTGGGGGATTGATGGACAGCAGAGGAAAGCCAGTACTACGTGATGACAGTACAGCAAGTGGGTTGACGGATCGTGTGGATTTTGAGCATGACGGTCATGCCTTTAAACACGTACGTTATCTCCAGGTACTCTTTTCATTCCTTTTAAGATTCATTCTCAAATGCACTGGATGCAAGGTGACCAGGAGATGGAAGTACAGCAAGTGGGTCTATCTGCATAAACCTTTTATTCTCTCGCTTGCCAGTTTTCACGGTCCCATGTATGAAAATTATTCTCAAGAGCTGCCCTTTCGGCTAAAAATTCGCATGACGATGCCTCCAACGCGGGACGCGAAACGTCGCGAAGGAGAGAGGATGAACACTCGACACAGATCTTGGCAGCCGATTCATAGGAATGTAAACCTCCGCATAGACACGATTATTGTCATTATATAAACACGGGTCTCACTGTGGTTAAACCATGTGCCTTACAATGAGAACGTTAACCATATATCAAAACTTACCTCATCATCGTTGTCAAGGTCGAACAATTAGCAACCATGTCGTAGCAAATGAATTCGTAAACGTGCTGCCAGCAAATGACCTACTCGGAGTGTGGTCAAATGACGCCCGTGACCAACACGGCGTTGGGAGGCCCTTCATCCAGCAGTGGATTGTCCAACTCCAAACCTTCGAGTCTAACGGAGGGTCTTCATCCACCAAAGCAGGAATACACCTATCCATACCATTGTAACACAACATTTCCACCAGTCAATGCTCACTTGACCAGCGAAACGACATTCGCACAATCATCACTAAATATAGACAAATTATGCTCCAGTGCCCTGTGATGGACTGGCGTCCCATCATGGCTATAGCCCTGCCTTGCGCCCTGTGTATGCCGGGATAGGCTCCGGCTCACCGCAACCCTGTACAGGATTAAGCGGCTGCTGACACAAATGAATGAAAGGCAACTCTTAAAATTACCCAAACCATAACAAGGTTACAGTGCGGTACTGTACACGCCACGCGCCCACCTGGACGAATAGTATCGCCTCGCCTGCAGCAACAGCGCGCAGCCAGAGCAGGCCCGCAGCTCCTGCCTGTGTTGAGGGGGGCCCTGCCTGGGTAGAGGGCCCCCCATAAGGGAGGCGAGCAGCCCGTGGCCGCGTTGGCGACGGAGCCAGGAGAAGGTGCGCACCGCCATGGCGAAAACTACACGAACCCAATGACGGTTCACGCTTGTCAAGTAAGGGAATGGGGTTCTTTTATAGCCTCGCAGCTATGATACGCGCAGTATGATTGGTCGAGACGCGTATGCACTCGCCGTCTAAGCCATTCACGGCTGTTGACACACACGGCACTGTTGCAGTCACATGCCAGGCTAGAGGGACTTTTTACCTCTAGGACTGTGGCGTTATTACAATGTCTTTATTGTTGAGGGGAATAAATAAAATAAAATGTGCTTTATTTTTTTAATGATTATCTTAGATTTGTTGGTGGTGTTTCACTTATTACTGGTTCCTGTGTCGGCTGCAAATAATGGCACGAATGCTGGTCGAGACGTCAACATTTTTGCACTTTTTTTGCTTCCACTGTTTCCAAATAAAACCCTGTCACCCGTTCATTAACCTACCAAGTGAGCGAGTTTAACATTTACTTTCATAAAACGAATCGAGGCCCTGTTTGTAATTCATAAACACACACCCGAAGGTGACTGTCAACAGGAAAACCTCCACAAACACCACCCCCGGTGCGTCGCCCTTCGACGATGACATCACGCCGTGCTTTTTAGAAACCCAATTTTATTAGCGACAAAACCACATCCTCACAGCGTTAGTTTTGTCCTTTTTGACTGACCATCGAAATGTTATAATTCACACGAGTTGGAGTTGATTAATCTTGAGGGAGTGATTTGGTGGGAGGACGTAACCTTTGCGTGACGTCGGCCCGGTGACCTCTGGTGGTGGTGGCGGGTGCGCTGTATGTAGTACGACAGGACTGCCGTCTTGTTACCAACTAAAAGACGACTGTCATTATTCGTCTGCAATCCCGTTTGTTGTTGTTATCTAATAGGAGCTCATGTTCGTGAGGTGAGCGGTGTTGGTGAGCTGTGAACGAGGTGAAGGACAGGTACAGGTACGGATTCGGTCACCAGAAGATTGGGACAAAGCTCCGGATCTCATGGACACAGGTCCAGTTCTCCTAGACCTTGAGACCTAGATCGACAAATCCCATTCCGCTGCAGCTGCAGAACATTGAGAGGGTTCGTTGTCGTGAACCTGGAGAGATACTACAGTCCACTGCATTCGGTTGGCTATTCAGACACAGAAGTGCCATTCTGCCTGACCTATAGATAGAGAAGTCACATTCTCCTGGACCTTTTAGACAGTATCAGTCCTTGTGGCTATTAGAGCCTGTTCTTAGAGGGAGATTCGAGATTTTCTGGACCTGGAGACAGGACCACGTGTTAAAAATCTAGACACCTAGGTACGTCGACCTAGACACCTAGGGACAGAAAAGGCCAAGTGCGCCTCCCTCGCCTCCTCGGCCAGGTTCCCCCGTGTGGTTCTCGAGTCACGATGGCCACGGCTGTGAGGATGACCGCCCGCATTCGCGACACGTTCTCGTCGGCCCTGAGGGACGCATCCTTGGCGGGAGAGCTGAGAGCGGAGCTGGAGTCGGCTCTGCGGGACCAGTCTGGAGCGGTTCCATTCTCCACGCTGCGCCAGCTTCACAAGGCTTCACGGCACCAACGTAAGGCACTAGTTATGTACTCATTCATAGTAATGTTCTTTGCGTCATTATTGGGGAAACTTGCAATAGGTTTCCTGTTAGCCAGGTTTACCCAACAATATTAATATGTATATCTCTCGGCTGGCCAGGGAACGCCTGAGAATCCTTCAGGAAGAGCTGGAATCTGTTGCTGAGGAAAGGGATGTCTGGTCCACTCTCATTAGACTGCTGTCGCCGTGACCCTCACCAAGAAAATTGATGTATGGATAGATTCTAATAATTTTACAGATGTAGGTTTTCACAGTTCGATTCGTGATGGTTGCTTTTAAAAGCTGTTCTTTCGGGATAGCTGTGTTCCTTCGCGAAGGAGGGAGGGAGAGCGTTCGACACGGCCATCTCGAAAGAACAGCTTTGAAAAGCAACCATCAATTTAAATAAGTGTAGGAATGCTCCCGTAATATTCAGCACACTGGACTTGTAATCCAGAGGTGGCCTCTTCGTTCTAAAGGCACGGCAGTTGAAATCCCCAATGTTCACTTGAGCAGGGGGTCTCTTTAAATCAATTGAAGCAGTGTTTGAAACATATCAGAATACATTTGTAAAATGTTTATTGATTTGTCATTTGCAGAGGAACCGCTTTTTCTGCATGAACTCCTGGAAGGAAGTGAGCTTTATCTTACTGAACCTGAGAAACCTGCCAGGGTAAGTATGGTTACACGACTATCGTAGATATTGATTAAGAAAACGTATAAGGTAAACAATGTTTAATTTATATGGCATCCTAAAGTGACTAGGTCTCACAATGCTCTACAAATAGGAGAAGCACATATCTCAGAAGAATTCGGAAAATAAGAATGTTTTTGTTAGGTTATTTCTAGAGGGAAGAAGCACAAGATTTGGGTACCGTTGACATGCCGTCCTCTTCGCGGCCCTTGTGCAGCGCTTTGTGACCCTCGGGTGAAAGGCGCTATATAAATTGATATTATTATTACTGCAGGGCAAAGAAGGGACACAAGTGTGGTAAAGGGTAGAATGAAGATAATTCATAGACAGTCATGTATGGAGGAGAAGAGGACAACATTCAGCCTGAAGCTGAACCAGAAAAGTGGCTCAGAAGTGGAAATAGCTAAGAGGATGGCGTTCCAGACCATGTGGGCTGCAGAGAGGTAGTGCAATGCGTTGTGCTAGAATTTGTTTTCCAGAGGATTTAATAACAGAACAATTTCTGAATGAACAGATTTTCAAAGCTGTTCATTCAGAATATCCGTGTCGAACACTCCCTCTGTCTCCTTCGCGTCGGTTCGCCTCCAGCGTGGGAGGCGACATTTGTTTAAAAATCAGAAGGTCCATTGCTCAGAACATCACCTATTGTATTTTCCTTTTAAGGCACCACTGCCAACGCAGTTGATATCACCAAGTAATGTTATACAATCATAGGTGGTTGAAAGCCCGATTTAGAACCCAGACCCTCATAGGTGCTGGTCCAGGCGGTCTGTTGTGATAACAACTACGTAGTTATAATTTGACTTTTTGTTCTTGACTGTGTCTGCTGCCCTGTAGAATCCAGAGCTGGTGGCAAGGCTGGAAAAGCTGAAGGCCCAACAGGCCAATGCGGAATACCGGCGCATGGTCCGGAATGTAGACTGCAAGGTGTGTGTCCTGTGTGTTTGTGTAAAAATCCATGAAGTATTTCTGCACGTAAAAAAACATTAATGTGAGCACACATTTTGTTCCTTCTAAAATGTTTATATTTGTCATTGGGCAACAGTGACCCGTGGATAGCTTCTGCAATGGATTGATTCTCTTGATTTTACTTTTCAGCGGGTGAATCAATATGGCGGGATCGAAGACATAGGAAAGGAAAGTAAGATTTCTCTTTACAGTTTATATTTTTGGGAGTAATATTCTTAGTTG
Source organism: Geotria australis (assembly GCA_036362915.1). Classification (NCBI taxonomy): domain Eukaryota; kingdom Metazoa; phylum Chordata; class Hyperoartia; order Petromyzontiformes; family Geotriidae; genus Geotria; species Geotria australis. The sequence goes on along the minus strand of JAZEWU010000008.1, from coordinate 5,580,092 downwards.
GTTGGAGTAATTAGATTACCAAACCAAAACTATTTCCGAACAAATCAGTAATTAAAATATAGCATTTATACTGTTTGCACAAAGTAAACATCTAATTGCCTAAATAACTGACTTTAATTGGAAAGTTAAACATGGAGGGGGGAATCTCTTCTTTAGCCCATCATCCCTTTGTTGTTTGTTTTTTACAGCCCTATGTCAAGCCACTGCTGGATAAATAAAGGCCTCCCCATGCTGTGCCAGTCCCGCGTTTTATTTGACCATACTTCACCACTTCGGCCAGTCTTTGTTGGGGGGTAGTTAACACGAGTGCCATTACATGGAAATGCAATAATAATTGACTTATGGAAAAACTGACCTTGGCCAAAAGTAGATTGAATCTACATTACTGGCTTAGGTCTGCCAAAGTAGATAAGCAGTGCTTGTTAGAGCAGGGAAATATGTTTTATACATTGCGTATTCCTAAAAAGACACTAGTATGTAAGCAGAAGGAAAATACACCATGTTTTTAATTTAGCTGCTACTTCTGGTGCAATGAGTCAAATAAAGTTGCTTGTTTTGTTATCCACAGTAAAGTCCGTGAAGGCGGTAGTCGTGACCATGTTCAACTTCCTGATTACGATCGTGGCAGCGTACGTGTGCGTCTACCTGGCCAGTCAGTACGTGCTTCCCAACACCACCTCTGTAAGTACAGCGATGGGTGGCATTATTACGAGGCATGAAAACAATCTCTCAACGTACATGTGCATACATATACCACGCGCGTACACTGAATCTCTGTATGGCTTCCTTACCACATGCACGTACTTGGCATATTTCTACATGTTTAATGAGTTGTTCCTTTGTTTAGAAACTGAACGTGCGGTAGGCATACAATGTTAATATTGAACGAAACCACAGTGTAATGTTTGCTGTATGCACAACACAGCGAGCACATTCTGTTTTGCGCCAGCAAACAAATACTTTGCGTCATATGTTGTTTCTTCGTCAATGCCACCGTCAATGGGGAACTCCAGGCACGGGCCACGAACGTGTGCAGAGGATGCTCTGAACTGGTCCCCAAGTGTCATGTTTACAGTAGCAGCTGACCTACAAATGACACGATTTTTGAAGTGTTAATATTTAAACACTGTAGATCTGTAATCTGTCGTGATTTGGCAACGGCACGAATATCAGATGCGATTGTCAATAAACATGAGCAGCCCGTTTGTCAGTCTACCGACTGATTGACAAATGATGTGCAAGACTGAGCAGGTTATGTGATCATACTTCACAATGCTAGCCAGTGCAGCCACTTCATGCACCCCTTTCCCATACATGTTGCTCGTCTGGAGCGCTTCTGGGACAGGGAGGGGGGCAGAGACTCCCCAATACAGATTGGGGAGTCCAATCTGTATTGGGGAGTCTCTGCCAGGTATCGCAGGTATCGCAGGTATCGCCAGGTATCGCAGACCACCCACCCAACGCACCCCTCCAGCCAATTGTATAACAGACTATCTCGGTCACAGTTTGAAGTATGCTATGTTGTGCTGTTTTGCCAGGTCAGAACTTTAAGGCTTCTGGGATTCATAGAAAGTTAGGTGATCAATGGGCTGTGTAAAACTATTATTTTTTGGTACTGCCGAAAGGCTGTATGGCTAATTTAATGCGTATTTTTTGTACGGGAGAGACAGACTTTTATACGCTTGTTTTGCACATGTGCTCTTGTTGAGAGCTGCTTGTAAGAGATGGTAGTGACACAACACATGTGCATACACTGCCCCCTGCTGGACCACACTATCCATGTAACTGCATGATCTTCAATACTGGATGTGCTGTAATTTTATCTGATGTCAACTGTGGTAGTCCCAAGGTATGTGAAACTGTGTCATTGGTGCAAGGCCACTATTAAAATTAATATATCTTATGTGTGTCTATATGTCGAGCCCATGTGGTGTAGAGAGCACTGATTATGAGTAATCGTCGCTCCCCAATACCCATCAGGCACTATGAGCAGGTAACAATGTTATTTGTATTTGAATGGAGGAAAATTGAACAACGAAATCCATTCATGAGCATTATAAGATTGTGTGTCAGAGGTGGTGGCAGCTTGGGAAGACCTTTATCCAGCGGTAGATTGGTCATAGCTCATAAAGATGAAATAGTTTGGAATGGAAGTTAAGATCTTTTTTCACGATTATATCCCAATTGTACTTCATGTTGTGAGATGAAGAATCCGTTTGAGTCTCGCAGGTAGAATGAGTCACACTGCGCTTCATTTAAAATCCCTTTCCTGGATTAGAACACAGTGTGATCATAGCGGTGTCAACTCAGCGCTCTGCCCTCGGAGCCACCCGGCTATCTCATTGTTTTTGTCACATTATACGCTTTGTACGTCTCCCAGAGGCCCTCTGAAATGTGTAACGCTTGGATTGTGTTTGCTGTGGCAGCGTGTGCTCGCAGGAGTCATCGCTGCCTCCGTGGTCGGACTGGCAGAGCTCTACGCGCTGGTGAAGACTGTGGAGGGAGAGATGGGACAGCTATAGCCTTCACAACAGCTACACACAACCCACTGGGCCATATAATGATTCAACAACTAATTCTCACATCACCCGTGTAGCACCAGTGGGGCTGCAGAGAATTGAGCTCCCTCCAACCCTCTGCTGCAGGATCAGCCACACCTTGAAATCACTGGAGTGGATGACATCATTATACTGTATGTATTTCTTCAAATGGTGAATGCTGTACGGACTTTCACTCGGCCAGATATTGATTACGGCCCGCGGTTGGCCAGACCGGTAAACGATACTGCAATTAAATGAATCTAGTTTAAGCACCCTAGCTCCCACCACCAACAATAACTATTCCCACAGTAGCCACAGAGGTATCTCGAGCAACCAATGTGTGCTCCAACACTGCCTCAACACCCACACGCCTATCCTGCCATGGTTGTAGTCACAGCAGAGAACTGGTTGGAGACCCATAGACTCGTATAGAGATCCACTGACTTGTGCAGAGACCCACAAACTCATATAGACATCGTGGCATCTCTAGACTTATAGAGATAGACTTGTAATCCATAGATATTCTCAGGGAGAAACATACTCAACTAGATACCGACACATAGCGACCCATAGATTGCTATAGATGGCATGCACGTGATCTGAGAGGACTGAGAGTCCAGTGTTAACAGACGTCAATGATAGCCTCTGACATTTCCACACGTGAAGGGCCAAGTGTGAAACGGCCTCTTAGTTCCCCATATACAAATATGCAGTCCTATTGGTTTAATGAGGTGTACAATGAGCGCATGCAAGGTTTGTGCTTGTTAGTGATGCAAGTCACTTTAGTGTGGATGCAAGTATCGCATAACTCACTACGTTATACATCCAGTGATTGTTTTCCGTTAACAAAATCGGCAGTTCACAGACTTTTGTTGCAAAGGTTTAGACATCGCTCGCTGTAAAAGTCTGGTAACAATTACGCATTACTTCTTTATGACGCAAGGCGTGCAGTGTCTGTTATTTTACGGTTTCATGAAAGGCAATTTAATTACTGTAATGATTCCTTATGTCGCTATGACTGATGTCCTTAAATGCTACATGTCTCCAGATAACAGCTCATTGAGTGTCATTAGATTTTAATGATGGTGCGTCTTGTTATGAATGTGTTTTTATGATTTGCAGGTAATTTTGTAATCGTGGGATTTGGGCTATGATGCAAGCATTGGCGCACACATGAGAATAGTGATTTCACTGTGTATTAAACGTCCAATACGGAGGAGACTTGACATGTGGGAAATTTCACACTAACGGGAATAGAATAGATGGAATTGTTATTCCATGTCATAGTACCGTGGAATATCCACCAATGGCTCAGATCTTTAAATAGATGAGCTCCGCTCCATCATTATTGACCAGCAAGCCATTTTTACTTCATCGCATTGACTCTATCCTTCACAGGTGATAGAAGTGGAGTTTGTCTCGTTGGGAAACACTCCAGGTATTTTTTATTTATTCAATCTTGTTCCTGTTCTAAAGATTGTATGTACAATCTGCACATGATAAAATGCAATTGCTGTGCATTTTGTGTAAAGTTTTTATATGCTCCAGGGATTGATAGTGCAGTGGTTAGTGTGCTGCTACAAACCTGGCCATCTGAGTTCGATTCCCGGGTACGGCTGATAACAATGGCGAGTGATATCAGAACTGGTTCTGGGTCTTCCCCCTACTTCACAATCCAATCTTGACGAGCCTGGTGAAGTCTGGTCAAGACAACCCCTATGACCGACACGGCTTGGGGAGACCTTTATCCAGCAGTGGCTTGACAAAAGACCGAGTTAAATTATCACAGGCAATTCCAAAGCCACACCTATAAATGAAGGACAATTGACATTGAAGTGTCGCCTTGTATGCATGTGAAAACTCATGTTTGATGCCACAGTGCAATGGAGTCTACAAATAATTACACTTTTGTTTGTTCTGCTTTTTAAAATCCAGAGATCACGGGTTCGATTATATCTGCTGCCGCGGTAGTTGAAACGATAGGCAAGGGCGCATTTTTTATAATCTCTCCGCCTCTCTCCACCCAGCAGAATCGGAGGATTTCACCTGGTGGGGTAAAGTGTGAGTACCCCCAGCTCTTCCAAGACGTCTGACGAAATTGGAAGAGTTGAACAAATCTCTAGAGCGCCGTCTAGTGGAAGTACTGCCATCCGTGGCGAGAGCAAGTAATTGTTGGGCTCCACCCTCAATGTCAATTTCGTCATCTCAGTGTACGCCCTCCCACTCCGTCAGTGCCCTTCATGGCTTTAATAATTCAGGTTTTGCAAGTTTTGAGCAGTGAACGTTCAACGTAGGCTTTGGATGCTCACTCAGCATGACTAGCATCGCACGTGCGTGCCCTTTCAGTAAGGTCATGTTGCACGGCCTAGAGGAAAGTGTAATCAAATTTCTCACAACGATTTCACTGGGAAATCAATTACACTGACGTTAAAGGCACAAGTCAAGTTTTTCTTGAATGTGGCATTGAAACAGGGCGGGGTACGGGCGTCTGTTAGCACTGAGCTTAAAGAGGTGCGGGGGTGGGGACTTTCTCCCTACGTGGAAATGGCGTGGGACGGTTAGAAATAGACTTTGAAAATCCACTGCTGGTTGAGGACCTCCCCATGCCGCGTCAGATACGGTGCTTGTCTGACCATACTCTGTGTGGGTTCGTGAGCATTCGCATGGGAGCTTAGATAATACTTTATAACAATTGATTTTGGGGGATTGCATTAAGTGTTTAGTCATTTTTTTTAATCTCAGCTGGAAGGAACCATTGAGCTATATAATTATTTTTTACAGTTGTCCATCGCGGAGGGGCAAGCAAGTTACATCATCTCGGCACCAGGGGCAGTTTAATCAGAACAATTAACCTAGGCAGCATGTCTTTGGACTGTGGGAGGAAACCGGAGTACCTTCCGAAAACCCACACGGACACGAGAAGAACATGCAAACTCCACACAGAAAGGCACCCGAGACGGGTATCGAATCCGGGTGCTTCTTGCTGTGAGGCGACAGCGCTACTCACTGCACAAACCGTTCCCCCTCAATAATAATGCTGACGTATGATGACATTTGGGGGAGCGTGGGTTCTTGTCACCACGCACGTGGATGACTGTGTCGACCTTCATAGGTGCTCGCTAACAGCACTTGTCCCTACAGTCTGTTAAGGCTATATAGGGGATCTTTGTCTTTGTCTTTGCTTAGTGTACATAGAGTGTGGATAGAGGTAACCGCGTGGCTGATTGTGTGGTTACAGTGGGAGGGGTGGGGGGGCATATCTAACTACGTGATGCGGTGAGTGTGTGTGGA
>JAZEWU010000008.1:5536070-5568523 GCA_036362915.1 Geotria australis | reverse complement strand
TGAGCCCAGCAACCCTGCGGAGAAACCTCATTTCTGCCGCTTGTATCCGCGATCTCGTTATATCGGTCATTACCCAAAGTTCATGACCATAGGTGAGAATAGGGACGTAGATTGACCTGTAAACCGTCTGTTTTGAGACTTGAAAATGACACTGTCCCTCAACCTGTACGCCTCCTGAACTGATGTTTTTCAGGAGAATTTGTCGAAGCAACAAGCCGCTTAAAAATGGCACCTGTTGCCATGGGTTTCCCACAATGCACCATGAAAGCACATAATAGAGTTGTAAAACTTGATTGTCCAATACTTCAAAAAGCCTCGGTGTCTCTTGTAGGCTATAAACGAAAGTGGCTTGGACACCACACCCCTGTCATAGCCACACACAGTTGTACACTGTATCAGAGGAACGAATGACAGCTCGCGGCTGTGTTTTTGGGTTGTACCGCGTTGTCTTTGGCGTGATACCCGACGTTCCGCTCCAACAGCTGGCTGGGAGCTTCTCTAGGAACTAAATTATTTTTAAAACATGCCTGAAACGTTCTAGTCAATCATTTGCAGTTGTTTCTATTAATATCGTTCGTAATTCACAGCCCTCTGCAACCACACTACTGAATGAAGGCCTCCCACTCAGCATCGGTTATGGGCTATTTTTGACCATACTTCACTGCTCTCTTTAGTGCACGTTGGTGTAGCTGGGGCACCCAGGACGGTTCCGACAATTGCTTGCCCCTGACGTTAGCCGAGGCTGGGAATCGAACTCAGGTAGCTGGGTTCACACCATGGTGTGCTAACCACTGTATCAACACTATCGCTGCCCACAGTTATTTCGTTTAGTATATTTTTTAAATAAATCCAACCAACAATAGAGAGGACACACTGATGTAGGTGTTTGCGCCTCGATGTGTAGTTCTTTTGGGATGGCAGCTTCGAGTGTCCCTTCTTTCTCCTTTGCGACGTTTTGTCTGATGACGCCTCTGACGTGGGAGGCGAAACGTCGCGAAGGAGAGAGATGGAACGCTCGACACGGCGATCCCGAAAGAACAGCCGTGGAGAGCGATTCTCACGGATGATCTGCACAGCAGCAGCTCGTGTCTACCTGGTGTCGGTGACCCCGGCGTTGCATGGTCCAATTGAACTCGGCGGTGCGGCGGTGAGTGTGACGGTGGTGGCGTGTGGTGGTGAGCATGGTCGACTCAGCCTCAAATGAGTACCTAGTGCGGGGTGTAAACATTGCCACTAGGGAGACTAAGGCGGCCGGGCGTGGTGCTGGTCACCCACCCCCTCGTGTGCCGTATCGACCTTCATAGGTGCTCGCTAACCGCACTTGTCCCTACAGTCTGTTAAGGCTATACGGGGGGGGGGATCTTTGTCTTTGGTGGTGGTGGTGGTGGCGGCAGCGGGTTGAGCGTGGTGGGTGCTGGTGAGTGCCGTGGTGTGTGCCGCGCGGGCGCTCGGGGGTTTGGGCTGGCGCACGTGTGCGACGTGAGCATCGGCGCGAAGCCGGAGCGGTGCGGCTGGGGGTGGACTCAAGGACACCCCCCCCCCCCAACTCCCTTGTCACAGTGGTCACAGCCAAAACAAGGCTCGGGCCTGGTCATTTGCCCGAGGCAAAAATTATCCCAAGCTGTGTTTTCTTTCTTGCGGTACCACTTTACGCGTGAAGAGGGTGAAAATGGTTGTAATAGGTTTGACTGAAATATGCGTGTTTTGATGTAGGTTTTTGTGGCTCGATTTAACGAGAATTGCTCTTAAGGCAGTATAAAGTGGAAAAGATGCCCACAAGGTGGGAGGTGAGACGTCACGAAGGCGAAACCAGGTGAAACGTGATTTATTCATCAATGTAAAATAAAACCTTTTTAGTGACATTGATTTACAAATAATCAAATCAGAGTTAGGCAAACTACAATTAACAGCTTTTTGTTCCCACGTTTATTAAGTTAAAGCCGTAAAGCCGCATAATGTGACGAGCGTTAAGGTAGCATTTTGTAGGCACAGTCTGATAATAACGCATTCACTCAGGAGAGCCTAGCACTGTGCATTGATATATAGGGCTACGTCCATTCATGAGTGGCTTCATTGGCATAGCCGTGGCATTTGAGGGAGGAATACCAAGCACGGTGTGGTAGCGTGGTGAGTAGTGCTGCTCCCTTGCAGCACGAAGCGCCTGGGTTCGATTCCCAACTCGGGTATCTTTTATGTGTGGAGTTGGCATGTTCTCCCCGCGTCCGCGTAGGTTTTCGCCGGCTGCTCCGGTTTCCTCCCACAGTCCAAAAAGACATGCTGCTTAGGTAAATCGTGCTGACTAAATTTCTCTGAGGTGTTGTAACTAGCTTGCGCCTCCCCGCTGGACAACCGTTAACAAGAGCTACATAGCTCAACGGTTCTTTCCAGCTTAAATAAAAACTCGCTGACTGACCAACTACTTCCATATGCAGGCCGCTTGACAGCCCCATGCCTACAATACCTGGCAAGCCCCTGTGTGTACGCACGCATTAACCCTGCTTGGCTTCCGATATCCGGCGAAATCGAAGGGGGGGCATTCTGGGTGATCCGGTAGTCGGCGGCAAACCTGCAGGGATGGCTGGCTTGTTTATAGAGTTCTATTTTGGTCACATTCCCTACATACTATGTAACTATTACACTCTATGTATTGTTGTTATATAAATACAAATACTGTATAGGTTTGTTTTACGTTTCAACATTGAAAATTACAACCCCATCTCAATTAGAGGACTTATTTATATTTGAATCTACATGTTTGTATTAACTGCGTTGTCTTGTGTGAAAAGGGCTCGTGGGCTCCACTTTTAGTTTTTGTTGCAGAATCGTTTTGGGAGGAAGCTGCAACCCAGTCAGTTAATGCATTGGCCTGAATCCACCCCATCGCTTTAGATCTCAATGTTGTGCTTGGGTAGTGCTTCATTGAACAACCACGATGCACAAAACGGGTCACACGTCTGAGTTGTAACTTGTAGCAGGCTTGCACAGTCACCGTTTGTCCCAGACAAGTCCTGACACAAGTTTGAAGCTTTATTGAGATAAACAATAGTTTAAATGCATAGTGTTAACACATTGTGGCACTCTAATCAAATAATAGCTGTGTCCTGCAGTAATTTTTAACAACGGTTGTCACAAGAACCTACTCTGCTGGTTGCTCTTCAGAGCGGTTCTTTCGGGATAGCCATGTCTATCCCGAAAGAACATCATGAGCGTTAAAGCCGTATGTCTGACCACCCATACACAGCTCAGATACGTATCTCAAAGATAAGAGGTGGTTTTTTTTCTGTTCCAGTTGTCCTTTGTCAAAGCCACATCTGCAAAGGTGTAGGTTACTGGAAGAAGGCTTGCTGGACAGAATGCTCATTTTACTTTCCTTTTGGTGTCCTTTAGATATTTGTTAACACAGTGTTTAAAATTCGCCCCGGTATGAGTTTGAACATGGTTTACGTGGAAAATACAGTGGTAATTTAGAGACTAGGCACCAGTTATAGGAATGTGGTGTTTTGGGGCCTCCAACAGAAATTAACGTAGATCAGTGGCACAGCGCTTAGTGCTCTGAGCTATCAACCCAAGTTTCTATCTGAACCGTATCTGTGCCTCTCCCCTCGATTGACCGGTTCCACCGGCATGCACGGTTGATGTATGGTCAAACGAACCCATAATCAGCACGCCATGACAGACAAACTGGCACTTTCCTCGTGCCTCCGAGTCATTATCTCGTCGAATGAATACCTTTGACATTGAATGAATATGCGCCACGCGTTATAAATGTAAAGTTATTATTGTTATTATTGTTGGCGACACACACACACGTCTAAAATAACTGTTGCGTATCCCTTACCCGCATGTGCGCGCGCGTGTGTTGCGCAGACTCTTATCGGTGGGGCACCAAGCGGCGGCGGTCATGTTGTGGCGGGCGCTGCACAAGTATTACCCGTACGTCCTGCCGGGGGTGGCGGCGGCCGTGACGGCGTGGGCCTGGTTCTCGTGGCGGAGGAAGGCGGCGTGCGACTCCCCGGGCAGGAGGAACTCCGGCGAGAGGAGGGCCCGGGCGTGCGACGGCGGCGCGGTCGCCGCGGAAACGTCCCGCTCGCGCGCAGACCCCGACCCCGGGCTCGCGGCCAAAGCCGACCCGCTCGGGCCAGACCGCTATCACGGCGCGCCTTCTCCCGAGGCCTGCGTCGGGCCGTCGGCTGGCGACGCGGGCGGAGCGTCGTCGGCCGCTAAGTCGAGCGGCGTTTCGCCGGAAGTTCGCGACGGGGTCCCGGCCGCGACTGGCGCGGCCGCCGGTTTGTCGGCAGGCGCTCGCGACGGGCGGCCAGGTTCGCTCGCCGCGTCGTTGAAAGGAAACGTGTCGGCCGAGCAGCCCGCGATCCCGGTTGAGACGAGCGCGCCGAAGACGTTGACCGCGGCAGACGCGTCGCACGCTTTGCCCGCTACCGACTCGATCGCCGCCTCGCCGGCCAGTGCTTCCACGGACGGGTCCAAAACGCGCGTCGGCGATGGCCCTCGTTTAGTCAACAACTCGGACGCGTTACCCAAAGCTGAAAAGTCCAGCACGTTGTTACCCAATAATCGTAAGGCTTCGTCGAATTCCACTGTAAGCCGGGGTTCGGATGCAGCCGAGCGTATTCCTCAAGCGGCGGCCGCCGGCAGCCAATCGCCCGCCCTGCTAGACTCTCCGGTTACAGCTGAAACAAACGCTCGTCCAACCGCGGCGGATGCCAACGGCTCCTCGGCGACGCTTGAAGCGGGAGAGGCGTTGACGTCGCCGGACGCGAGCAACGGCAAACGCGAGATGGTCACGGATGCGTGCAGAGCCGCCAAGCCGGCGCGGCAATGCGGGTCACGGAGAGCTGGTGTCGCCGACAGCACCGTCGCCAACGCCGGAACCTGCACCGCGGCGACAAACTGCGGTCGCGATGCCCCGTTTGCTGATGCGTCGACTCGGGCCGCGTCGGTCAACTGCGACGTGGGAGAATCTGCACAAACGCTCAGACGGTCGGAATTGCGATGCCAGAACGGCGATAAATGCGAAGCGAAGGCCGCTGCGGACGGTAAACTTTCGACGGATAAGTTGGAGCCGTCAAACGAGCGGAGCGTGTCGGATAAGTTGGAGACGTCCGCTGGAAAAATGGTAAACGACCGGAGTGTTTCGGAGGGTGCGTTTTCAAAAGACGGTGTTGGCAGTGGGGCGGCGTTGCACAAAGCGGATCAAGCGGCGATGGGTGGCTGCGATGGTGCAAAGTTGTCCGGAAGTCAGGCTACGAAGGAGTGCGTTGTTAGTTGTGAAGTAAGCGTACAGAGAGCCGCCAACGATTGTGGCGAACGCTGTGATCCCGAAGGCAGCGACAAAGTGGACCCCTTGTGTCTGAAGACTGAAATGGGAGGGAAGCTCTCGAGAAAGAATTGTCTCGGAGGCTCTGGAAAAGATGTCGGTGACGATGACCGTTTTATTCAAGAAGCCGACGCTCTTCACGTGAAGGATACGAACGCAGTCTGCTGCCCTCTTCCGTTTGAAACGTTGAGTTGCTCAAACGAGCCGCCGGTGCCTCCGGTAATCACTTCGGCGGCCGCGGCCGGAGCTGTCAAATGTGATTCAGAAATCTCGGGCAGCGTCGACAAGACGGTGCGGGTTCCTGTCTCGCGTCGCAAAGAGCCGGAGGAGCGTTCGCCTTCGGACAAAACCACCTGCGGCGGGAAGGCGCGGCACAACGGCGACGACGCTGCGAGCCGCGAGGTGCTCGAGGAGCAGTTCGCTTCCGGTTTCGTCGACAAACTCTTCGAGGATGTGAGGACGTCTTTTCAGGACCGGGACGTCCGCACGCGGGCGGCTCGCGAATCGGACGATCGGCCGCTCGTGAGCAGCAGGTTGTCGGCCGAGGCGGCCCCCTTCACGCCCACCGCCGTGGAAGCCGCGGGCGACAAAGCGGCCTCCGCTGCTCCGCCTCGCGCGGCGGCGTCTCCCGTCGACGCCGCGCGCGAGGAGCCGGCGCGCGACTGCGAGACGGCCGCCGTCGCGCCGCCGAATAACGCGAAGGGGAAAGGTGACGAGAGCGCGGCGGAATCGCCGTCGCTCGTCAAGAGCAATCTCTCGCCTGAAGCCCCGCCGTTCCTGCCGACCCTGGCGGAGAGCCTTCCTGCGGCGGATAAACCGTCGGCGGAGCAGCAAACGGCGGGAGGAGAGTCGGTCTCCGACAACGCCAGGTCTGCCGAGGACTCGTCGAAGAGTCTTCCGCTCGGAGTGAATGTGAAGGAGAGCGAACGCTCGCCGAAGAAGGGAAAGTCGAGTTCAAAGGTTCTCCCGTCGTTGCTTCCCGAAGGCAAGTGGCTCCTGAAGGACAGAACCCCCGAGAGGCCTCCGAAAAAGAAATCGGCGAAGAGCGCCGAGTGCGTCGAGAAAAACTCCACCGGCGGCGGTGGTGCCCACGTGCCGGCGGTTGTGCCGGCGGCTGCGCCGGCAGTGGTGCCCGTGGAGAACTGTACGAGAGGTGACCCCGAAGAGATCGCGGTCGTGGCAGTGGAGAGCGTGGCGAACGGGTTGAGCACCGGTTCAGAGGACAGCGAGTCGAGGCTGACGCTAGACGGTGAGGCTTGGTTTGGTGAGAAGTCCGTTGTGTGTTTGACCCCGACGCTTTCTAACGTTAATGTTTACTCACCTGGTGAATACACAGCTGTGGTGACAAACGAGACGCGGGTACTGTAACACTGTACAAGGCCACACGTGTTCGCTAATGACAACCGTTTTGGCCGCCCACACCTTTTTCAAGTTAAAGTTTCGGCAAGGAAAATAATAATAATAATAGCATTTATATAGCGCCTTTCACCCGAGGGTCACAAAGCGCTGCACAAAGCTGCAGAGAGAACGACATGTCAACAATGACAGAGCACGGAAAATCAGCAATATTTTTTTTTTGGGTTGGAGTAAGAACGACTGTGATTATTCACTCTTAATCATCATCAGCACCCATAATGCATTTACTGCTAGATAAAGGACTCCTGAAGCTGCCTCTCCGAGGTTTGCTGGAGCACCACGGGACCTGGGTGAAAGGCGCCACATGAATGTAATAAATCATTGTTATTACACTTGAAAGGCACAAATTGGCTAAGTCGTCAGGAGTTGGAAACTTGCTCGTTTTCTTTACACCGTCAAATCAAAGGGTCTCCATACTCAAACAGCATGGGGAGGTATTTTCTCTTAACAGCAGCGACCCCCGGCCAATGGAGCTTACTCCACATTGCTATGGTGGGTGCCAGTCTCTCCATAATGAGTAGCACATTCATCAATGCCACTTGGGGCTCAAAGACGAGTCCCATTGTGCAAAACCGAGAGCAGCCATCTCTGTACGCATGTTCGACACTTAATCATGTTGTACCTGTGTGTGTATTTACTTGTTGCACCTGGTTTTTTTTCTTGTTGCACCTGTTTGTGTAGATTTTAACGCAGAAGGAGTGAGTGACGGCAGCTGCCCCTCTGTCACTGTTTCCAGTGACGGCAGTGAAATGGTCATCTGGGAGTTCCATGTGTCCAAGGTGAACACACGCACAGGGCGAGGGCCTTCCGTAGCTTTTAACAGACTGTTGGGGCAAGTGCTGTTCGCGAGCCCCCAATGATGGCTGGCACGGTGCGTTAGGCTACGGTGTGCCCAGGACCACACCCAGCCGTCTTTGTCTCCCCAGTGCTAACTATTTACACACCATACCAGGTACTCTGTAAAAAACCGACTCCAATTGGGGGCAGGTCCCTTTATAATGAATATTTGACCCTTATAGATTCAGGGTGCTTCGACATTTTGAGTTTAAATCTGTTTAAAATAGTTTATTTCGCGACTGTTTTAATGGTTACGAGATGTGTTGCAACCTTTTTATTGCAATACTGTTTTGCGTGTTGAGTGCTGTGCAGTGAGGCCTTTCTTAAGTTTAACAAACTATTATTTACCTTTTTAATCCTGCCTTGTCTCCTGTAGATCCTGGTTGGCCGCCTCATCGGAAAGCAGGGGAAGTTCATCAACTATCTGAAGGAGGGCTCCGGAGCCAAGATCTACATCATGGAAGTGCCCTACACGTCCGATTTCCAGATCACGCACATAGAAGGCAGGTGCACGCGGTGCGACGCTGTTTTGTCTCTTGTCTGGACGTCCCAGATTGTTCACCTAGTCACGCTACACACTAACACATCGCTGGTTCGAATTTGATCAGATTTTATTCCTACCTAGTCACATTACTCCCTTTATGAAGGTAGATGCAGGTATAGCCCATGTTAAGCTGTATAAACTCTTGTGGTAAGTGTTGTCCGTGAGCACCTAGCAACGACGGTATGGCACGTGAGACGGTATAACGATATAATGTGGTGAGCACCAGGCCAGGCCACCGTTATCCGCAAATTATTTCGCAGAAAACATTTTTACAGGTACACATTGCCTATTCACTTTTGGATTCTCGCACGGCATCGTTGATGTCCACTGGGAATTAGATGGCACGTATTTTATGGCTAACACACCTGCAGTGTTTGTCAACCAGACTGGCCGCGGGGGTTGAACCACAAAACTCTGTAACAAGTGGCAAACGCGTTAACTGTCGGCCGTATAACCTGCCTAAACAGGCCGCATCATCCACATTTGGCACCTTTTATGGGGGTGCGCTGAAGAAAGTGTTCATTGCGTGTCGATCGGTTTACAAGTTTTCCTTCTCACGGTCGAAGTTGAGCGGAGTGATGTGACGAACCAAACTGAATTACAATGGGTTTTTTTTTTACTTGTCGTTTCGGGCGACTGGGCTCTTTGCACACTTTACAACCTGAATTAATAACAGGTGGTGGCCCTGATTTGAACCCATAATTTTTAACGGTGTCTGAGCGATGTGACACGTATTAGTCCCTTGAGCCACAGGGCCAACGTCGATTTTATTAATAGGTTTGGAATGGCGCGAGGAGCCTTGGCGTGTCCACATCCCAGCCTGCCAGCCTCGTACGTTGGTCACTTGGCAGCCACTATTGCATTGCAGTAGTCACGGACTTAGACTAAGGACTTGTTTAGCTGTAGTCGGACAGTTTTTTTTAAGCTGGAAGGAACCGTTGAGCTATGTAGCGCTTTTTAACAGTTGTCCAGTGAGGAGGGCTAAGCAAGTTACAACTTTTCAGGGCACTGGGAGCAATTTAGTTACCAGGACAATTAAGCTACGCAGCATGTCGTTGGACTGTGGGAGGAAACCGCAGTACCTGGCAAAAACCCACGCAGACACGGGGAGAACATGCAACTCCACACAGAAAGGTACCTGAGCCGGGGATTGAACCCGGGATCTTCTTGCTGTGAGGCAGCACCCCAAATGGCATCTGTTCCTGTGGACCACCAGGAACCTTTTCTGCGATCAAGTATTTATATGTCAGTAGGGCGTGGATGTGTTGTATGCCAGTCGAATGATTTTTGGATTATTAAAATTTGGCAGATTTGGACCGTGACACCAGCACTCAAATGCCCTCCTTTTTCTCATGAGGTCAGAGGTTGTTTAATGCCCACTGCGAAGCAGACTTTACGGTTAATACATCCGTCGTAATAACCAAGGCTGCCTACCAGATTCAAACCGCTAACCTCCTCAATAAGCGGCAAACGTGCTGCCGCCAGGCCGTCTCGCAGGTTCCGAGGAGTGTTGCAAACTCCCGTCTCTCGTTTGGCAGGGACGAGTGAGCAAGTGGACGCTGCGCTGAATCTCATCCGCAAGAAGTTTAAGAACTTGAACATGAACAACATTGCGGCCTCCATGCCGCCACAGATTGGTCACGTGGTCGTGCCTGTGGCTCCGGTAAGACAACCAGACAGTCGCGGTGAAACTCATCTTATCTGCCTTCCTATCACCCGCTTGTCTAGCTATCCTCGCCATAGAATCGATCGAGCCGGTCAGGTGGATCGCCAGTTGAGCGAGCGGCTCACGTTTGGAAGGTTACGAGGATTGATTAAATAAGTATGAGTTCGTGGTGAAGTCAACAGGTGGTTGTCCTACGGATAGGCTCTCCCCTATTATAGGAATGTTGAATTGAAGGCACCAATTCTGCCGTAAATGAAGGATGAGTGCCGTCTCAACACTCTGAGAATTGGACCACGGACCTTGCTGTCATTCCCTACGTGTCGATAACCTTGCCATCACTACGACCGCGAGATTCGTGGCCAACTTGTGACGCTCCCTATCGAGTCACCCATTGAAGATCTAACGCAGGAACCGTTCCTGCCTTTTTAACTTAAAGACCCTCGACTGGGCGTTGCGCGTTTGCATCGTGTTTCCGTTGCCCCCCAGGTTCCCATCCCCCAGGGCATCTCGGTGGACGTGACGGTGCCGTGGTTCGACGCGTACGGGAACCTGTTCCTGCAGCAGTACACGCACCCCACGTTCCACGCGCTCGACTCCCTGGACCAGGCCCTGAACGCCTGCTACTCGCAGCCCAGCCTCCCGCCGCTGCTGCCTCCGCTCAACGGTGCGTGCGCTTGTTTTCATCAGGGACGCGGCTGCTTTACTTAACCACCACCCCCCCCCCCACAACGCTGAGTTCGCGATTGCCTGCACTGTGTTGATGTACATGGTGGTCTAGATAGATTGAGAGAGGTTTATTATTGCAGCAGAAAAATACCCAGTGACTCCTGCGACACAACAAACATAGGAGTTGCTGACAATAATTAAAATATATACCAGATTCATAAATAACCAAAAAAAAATTATCAACCAAAAAAAACATTTACACGTAGCATTGCACACAATTTTCAATTAAATTAGTCCGAAATACATAGCATTGCACGCATATTTTCTTTCTCCAAATAACCATATTAAGAGTCGTTCACTCTTGGAATGAATACTTTCGATATTGCACGGTTTCCGTGCCATGGGTTAGAAATTGTTAAACGTAAATGTACTGAATATCTTGTGACCCCTCCCGTGTTGTAGTTTCCGGTTTGTGATTCATTTCACATACGCTGGTCACTACAAGCTGTTCTTCAGTAGCATTTGAACTCGTATTAGCCAGATGAAATATGTAAGGGTTAATTAAAGCATAAATAAATGAGCACAGAAAAAAAATGTTCGGTCATTTAAATTTGTGTCACAAGACAGATATCTGGACCGCCTTGTAGATTTTCACCGCTCGATGTACGATCATTGCTCCTCAGCACGGCTCTTTTGGGTTCTCTGTCGCGAGCGGAATTCCTTTTTCCTTCGATGTTTCACCTCCTTTGTTGAAGGCATCATCAGGCTAAGAGTTTTAGCCGGATCGCCTTGCAGTGTTTTTTTAATCGGTGTTAGGGATAATTTATATTAGGGCGTCGATGAAGACGTGTGTTTGTGGTTTTTTTTAACCTCGCAGATTTTTCTCGTCGGGCATTTTCCCACGAATATGTTTATACACTGCTTACAGCAAGTCGTGTCCTTAGATACCGCGGATTAACTGGAATGAATATGTACACCCGCGGTTTTGTTATACGAATATTTCTCGACTCTGCCGCGTGTCGTTCGGATGATCGTATCGCTTGCGCGCTGGGAGCTTCTGCAGGGAGTGGAGCGACAACGTCCGCCTTCCTGCCGATCGTCGCACGGTAGAGGCCGAAAACACATCGGGGAAGCGTACAGCACAACCGTGAAGACCCACACAGCAATTCTGTACTTTGTTTACGTTTGTGTTCCTGACCTAGATTTATGTTAGCACAGAGACATGAACACTAACTAAGCAGCACTTGCAAGGGTTAAGGGCTCGGATGAAATGTGGGTAAAATATGTACATAAAAAATTACTTTACGCTGTAAACTCTAAAATACTGCCGTATGGAAATGAGCCTACTGAGATTAATGCATCCACAAGACTCTGACTTGACGTTTCCTTGAGTACTTTTAATTGATTAACTTATAAAACTCGTCAGTAAAATGTGGATTTGGCATAAGCTTCGGTTCATAATTAATCAACAGTTGTAGCTGTTGATGGATATAAGCCAGTCTTGTGCAAGGACAGTTCTGATATAAGCATTGGGTGGGAGGCAAAGGGAAACTTCTAATACAAGCACACTACTCTGGATATAAGCACAGCTGGCCCCGCTCCCAGGTGGGGTGGGAGGGTGGGTGGGTCTGCTCGTGTCTGTCGTCCTCTCCTTTGGGATGCGCATACATTGGGACCGAACGAGTTGGCATTAATCTGACCGTTGGTTGGGATTGAAGGGAACCGCGGTGACCCCTAGTTGTGTGATGAGTTGTACACGCTTCCTTGAGTATGCGTGTGTTCGGCCGGTGTGCGCCGTCGCAGAAACCGCCGTGGTGTGGGACCTCGCGGGAAAGCGTCCCTGCGCTTGCCAGTACAGGGGACTTTCCCGTGAGCAGAATCAGTCCTAGGCCCTTGCCAGTCTGTGAAGTACAACGTTCTGTGTTCGCCGACACACCGGGAAGCTCATTTCCTCCCCTCATCGCGCGCGGTCTTAAACCAACGCTCGGAGTTCTTCCCAAGTCGAAACACTTGCGTATTAATGCAAATATCCATGATGTAATGAATTCGCTAATGTAAATATCCATGATGTAATGCACTAGGTCATTTAAATGTCGATGATTACAATTAATTCGGTATTGCACCTACGTTTCGTTAGGGTTTTGAAGCTCGTTTAAGGAGTTAAATACTGTATTGGAAATAGATATAATTATCAGGGGTTATTGCCACACAGTCTAGGTTGTGTTCTTGTCAGACCTACCTGTGCGATAGTGTGTGAGAATTAGTTCACTAAGAGGTTGTGTAGCTTGCTTCACATTTGTGAAAACGACACAATAAAAAAAATGAGCATTTGTAGACACGTGCAAAAGTTTACTTTGTGTGAGAATGAAGCCAATTCGAGAGGCCACCTATAAGGTGACCTTCTCACAAAAAGGTCACTTGCTATAAAATCCCTGCCTCGTCATGATTATGGATAAAAGCAATACCCAACTCTAACCCTGAGTTTAATTGCGAACAACAAAGCCCTTAAAGCCAAAGCAGGGTGCCAGTGATTTCACTGTGGCATTGCTCGTTTACAATGTCATTTCAGTGACATATTTAGAGCGCTTGATGGGTTGTAAAGTTTTTAGACAGTACTGGATCCCAAAACTCGTCTGACAGCTGGAAATGCAGCTAATGATACGAGCAGTTGGCATTTTTTTAAAGTTGAATCGTCTTTTTATAAAATCATATAAAGGGATTGCGCATCAACAGTGGGTGTCCCAGTGCAAACAAACTGAGCTGTAATGATGTAGGTTTTCACGGCTCGATGTACGAGAATCCTCCCACGTTGGAGGTATCGTCAGGCATTCTGTGCGCTTGCTTTCATCAGGGATACGTGAGCAGAACCAATCCTAGGCCCTTACCAGAGAGCAGGAACACTCGACTTGATTATCCCGAAATAATAGCTATGGGGAGCAACAAACCGAGCTGGCAAGCCAGTGGATTAAGAGAGCCCCCAGTTTCTTTCGGTATTATCGCTTAGAAAAGTGTGCGAGGGTACATTAATAATAATAATTTTACATTTATAACGCGACGTTCCAATGCGCTGGCACCGACACGTTCATATGTGTACATGCCACTTGAGAATAAACATGTCATAGACCCACCACTGCCTTGGAGCGCTAACTGCAAAACCACAAACGCGTGGGCTGGCACCTACGCGAAACCACTATGCGAACAGGCTTGTACGTGTGCCCACGGCCATTTGCATCTGCATGTTAATCACGCTGGGACGCGACATGACGTTAAATATTGAAGGAAGACGCTTGTCGTTAAACGGATGTATTTTGCGAAGCCGCATTGGCGTTATTGCACAAACGTAAAAAGAATATGGAACACAATCGTCAAAAACACTGGCCTTTGAAGTAAAAATTAAATGGCACAGTGATGTTTCGGCCAGTGGCCCTCATGCGCGGTAAAGAAGGCTCATTGCCTAAAATGTCATCTGTTCTTTATTGCAAGTCAGAGGAAGTCATTGTCACGTTATTGTGATACAAGTGAGGAGGGGACGTGGCAAATGAATCTATTATCCGATAAAAGCAATAAAAAATCCCGTAGCCCCATGCCTCCAATGTGGGAGGCGAAATGTCGCGAAGCAGAGAGGAGGAACCCTCGACACTGCTACCCCGAAGCAACAACTTTCCAGAGCAATTATCGGTGCATCATCCTGGCAGTTGGCAGAAATGTGTGGTTAACGGGCAAATTTTATTAATGATGGGTGACATGGTAAATGTCTTTAAACTGCAAAGATGACAGGCACCAACAGGTGAATTCGGAGTGATACAATATCTGTGCTCGTCTGTGGAAGTTGAAGTTCTCTGAAACATGAGTTGTCTGTCAAAAGCAATGAAACCAACTACAGCTGCTTCTGCTCCACGCTCTGCATCTTGAACGAGTTACTTTGCAATTATTACCGTGGGTGTAATAACAGTAAAAATATTCTACAGTCTTCTTCTTTGTGATTATTCGAAGCGCGATGGGTAAATTACAGTTTCCCATTTCTTTACACAGTTCTTTGCATTTGTATTCAACTCTGCAAGGTCTTTTGAGCTGCAGAGGTTACATAGTATAGTGATTTAGCAGAATGAATTAATCATATTTGTTATTCGCAAATCCCAATTCGCAGTTCTCACAGGCAGAAAATATAGCAATGCTGGTTGTTTAACTTTTTATATTGCACACAAATAAACGGCAACACGCCGAAAGTCACTCGCAAATGAAATGTCAATCAAATTAAATCGTCAGAGTTGTTACCTTTTTGCGTCTTTCTTTCATCCCCCAAACAAGCTACATGCAACAACGCGTAGTTGTTGGCCATTCATGTCACTTATGTATAATGTCAAGTGCTCCGAAACACCTGGTTATTGAAGATTGATCGATTGGACTTGCTCACCCACTGGCATAATTAAGTCAATAATTAGTGTCAGATTGCCTGCGTTATGTTCATCTGTAACATGGCATTGTAAAATACAAATAGTTAAACCAGTTCCAGGTAGAGGGGTGCAAGATTTATAATTACAACTTATAACGCGCGAATATTCATTCAATGTCGAAGTTATTCATTCGAAGAGAGAACTGCTCCCAGGCGCGAGGAAACTGCAGAGGTGGAGGAGGCAGCCACGCATTTGTCGATTAATTGATCTTAAAATAGATTATTAAACCCACGTACATCCGTCAGATAACACTTGTTGGTTATTTTAGACTGGTGCATGTGTTGTGAATTTGCTCCGAAGAAGCTCTTAAGATGTTGAGCCAATCTTTTTAACCGCTGAAACAACACGCGGTACAGCCTGAAAACACGTCTCAGATCTGCTGCTGTTGTTGTTCTCCAGCCGACACGGTGTGTGCCGCGCTGCTCGAGGGCCACTGGTATCGAGCACAGATCATGGAGTACTACCCGGGGAGCAACGAGGTGGAGGTGAAGTGCCTCGACTACGGAGGCTACTACAAGATACTCGCCTCCGACCTGCGGCAGCTCAGGTAACCGCGCGCAGAGGCGGTGCATCGCTCCCCCGGATCGTGACGTGGATTGGCGGGCGGCGCATTGGCCGCTTGTCGCAGAGGTTAACACGAAAGCCTTCGCGACCAGTGTTACACGTAGTAAAGCCCTTGGCTTGGGTCGCGTGAAAGTTAAAGTGTCGTAAACCCACCTCGACCCGACACAGCCGATCAGTAAGGTTTTGCGACGTGAACAGAACGTGTCGTTTCTTTACTGCTTCAGCACACCCGGTGTGTTGCAGAGCAAACCCACAATGTTTCTAATGGCATACGACGATTCACTGATAACTGCAACCAGCTTTATCAGGTTCCTCCGACGAGAAGCCTGACGAAGCTTGTTGCAGAGGTTCACAGTTTGGCCAGAGCGGCATCCCTGGTTTTTACCGCGGGCGTGTTATCCATAAAACACCATGCATGCAACATGCGAGGCAAAACGTCGCAGCGGTAAATTCACCGCCTAAACCCACGAAGACAGGAGCGTGCCGCAGCGCTCTCGAAGAGGCTTACAGGGAGGCTCTGTGTGTTCTTATCTTTACAGGTCTGATTTTCTGACGTTGCCTTTTCAAGCGTCACTCGTGTATTTTGCGAATCTCGCTCCTTTGCCTGGTGAGTTGTCTGCTTGCAGCCGTTGTGCACATCGCAGGGATTGTCATTGAAAATGTGTAGACTTTCATTGGTAACCACAGTCAATTGTCTCCTTAAATGCAGGAAAATTTGATTCTGACAACCATAATGAATTGGGGTCAAACATTTGATAATTTCCATTGCTAATATGTGTTAAGTGTTGACATTGAAAATGTCTTCACTCTTAACGGATAATGCAAGTCCTAGTTTCGGCCTGTTCGCGAATGTCGAAGCGATGTACTTGTAAAACGAGAATGTTGGCAAAACATCTCCGTGCAGGACATTTCCTGTACAGGTTCAACTCGGTTGATGCCTTCTGAGATATATCGAATAACTATTAGAGTGAACACTCAGCTATCATCAGACAATTTACATGAGTTGGAGATTAACCGAGCTTGTGGCAAAGATATATTTTTCCGAACATGCTGGCTATCATTGTCCCCTCACTGGTCGAGGGTCCGTGACTCCTTACCCACCTATCCGCAAACACAAGTGAGCCAGTCACTGAGAAACGACAACCATACGACACATTGTATATCTTCCCTTACCCTAATGCACATTTGTTTTGAACGATCATTTGTTTTAATTGGGCCATTAATCAATCCCCCCCCCCTGCTCCCATGAGCCCAGACGGTGGTCATTTGACGGCAGGTGTGACACGCACGCTCTGCACTGTTCCGTGTGGCTGTAGGTCACACGTGTTACACAGAGGAGGCGCTGATAGCTGTGAACAAGCTGACGCTGGGCGCTCACCTCATCGCACAGGTGTGGGAGTGCGTCTCGTGGCAAGGCGATCGCAAAACGCTCACGAAGGCTGAACCGCGTTGCCGTTGTTTACACAGTCGGAATATTTGATTTCAGTATATTTATTTCAGTCGGTTGTCGTCTCACCGGTTGACATCCGGTAGAATCGATGGTTGCTCTTCAGAGCTGTTCTTTCGGGATAGCCGTGTCGAGCACTCTCCTTCTCTCCCTCGCAAAGTTTCGCCTCTCACGTTGGCAGCAGAGATGGAGATCGCTCAGTGACACGGCTATCCCGAAAGAACAGCTCTGAAGAGCAACCATCATGAATCGAGCCGTGAAAACCTACATCAGTATACTGGTGGAATTATAGGCGAGTTTCAATCTGGATGCCATTTGGTTATCCTCTTAGTCCAGTGGACTAAAGCAGTCAAGCACTTAGTCCACTCTCTTATTAAGCGGTGGTGTGCATGGTGCAGGATTTTTCCTCCCAATGTGATCGATCGGGTCAACCAGTCGGTGAACTCGGTAAATATATCGATATTCATATAAAGCTAATGACCGCGTTTGGTCTTTCTCGGTTCACGGCTGTTTATAAAAACGTCACTAAATCATCGTAGTCTGTGTTTTCATTCACAATAGCTAACTTCATCTTAGTCACTTGTGCCATGGTCTCTGGTGGGAAGTAGTCGTGTATATATATAGAAAAGGATGCAGTGTCAGGTAAATGTTGGCACCAGCTTACCACGTGGCTGCCTTTCCTCTCCCCCCCCCCCATTCTGTGGTTATTTGCGCTTCTGAGATTGAACGATAACCGCGCTCGTGATACAGTGGTAAATTATTATTCTTCATCTTTGCATAGCTTGCGAAAGGCCCCCTATGTTGTGGTGATGGTCGTGGTGGGGGGGCGCTGTGCTAACTGTCCACGCGTGTGCCGCAGGTGACACGGTACGACACGTCATCACAACTGCCCTTCGTCAACCTGTGGCTAATCAAGGACGGACAGGTGAGTGTGCAGATGCTCTTCATTGCGCTCACTTTTCTAAGATTATTTTGAAATTGCTGGTTGTAGAATTAACTTGCGCAAATTTAATCAATGTGTAGATCAAGAGCTATTGTCAATAACATATGGTAATCCGGCAGCGTTTGTTAAACAAGTCCTGATTTTGCTGATGAGGCCCGGAAGGTCAAGATCACTCCAGAGTTTGCTTGAATAAACAAATGCTTCCGAAGAATATTGGTCTGGAAACCCGATATAGGTTGGTCGACTATGTTGGCGCCAGAAAATCGCATGGCTGCCTTCCCCCTCCCCACCTCTCTGCCGTTTCCTCATACGCTGAGTCATTCTCTCGACATTCAACGAATATGCGTGGCGTATTATAACGTGCTATCATTATTATTATGGACGAAAACCCTTTTTTTATTTAAACCTGGAGACGTAGACCCACATCTGCTCACATTTCCTTAAACCAATAATGCTCCATGGCAACGCGTACGTAATTGGATTGCGTAAGGACAACTTGTGAACGATCGTCTGGAATCTTAATCTCTTGAGCTGTTTCGTTGCCAACGTTTCCTTTCCGCGTTTGTTTTCTGCCTCCCAGTCTCAGATGATCAACAAGATGCTTGTGGATGCCGGCCACGCACAGTGGCTGTCGTAACGCTGTCGCCCCCTCCAGCCCCTTCTTGGTTGAGTAGCAGAAGAGAACGTCCCGGGCACTTTTCCTCACTTACTTGATTGCTGTACTTTTATATTTGTAAATATTCGAAAGATCGCCATGATTAAACTCATGTTGGGTGTAAAGGGTCTGCATACTAATGACCGACGATAGTTCAAATCCATATTTTACTTTTTGTTTTAACTTAACACTCACACACAAACGTAAAACTACTATTGGTTGTCACCATAACTTATCTGGTAAGCATCGGAAATTACTTGCTTTAAACACTAGAAATGCCCTATATTTACAGATGTCAAACTGGAAAAAATTCTCTGTACATTTATTTTGTTAATTATTGTCGGCTTCTATCCTCATATTTAATTTTCATTACCTACTTGACGATGAAGTGAGGTTTAACCTAAGATGCCGTTATAATGTGGAAGTTGCACTTGACCTAACGTGATGTATGCGCGTGTGGACAGAGGTTCACTAATACAACTGTGAAGGTCTTCGCAGTTGTGTTGCGTAGGGCACCGATGCGATTTCGGGTTTGTGCTGTGCACTCTTCTGCGCCACGCCCGACGTTTTTCTCCAGGTGGGGAGCTTCTTCAGCAACTGAAGTTCCATCCATCCATCCATTTTCAGAAACCGCTTAATCCTATACAGGGTCGCGGTGAGCCAGAGCCTATCCCGGCAGACACAGGGCGCAAGGCAAGGGAACACCAAGGATGGGACGCCAGTCCATCGCAGGGCGCCTGGGGAAATTTAGTCAGCACGCCAGTTAACCTGGCAGCATGTCTTTGGACGTTGTTCTTGATAATGTGCGGTACGACCCGAAAACACATCGAAGAACTATAGAGTTTAGCGGACACACCCGTGGGATTATATTAGCATGTGTCCGCTCTCATGCCTCGGCAAAGTTTAGTCATGAAATAGATTACGTGGGGTCCTAATGTGAGTTGATTCGATTTGGGAAAATCACAGGCGCAGTTGTTCTGCTGACTGCGTTCCCCATGCGATAGAAACTGTTCACTTCAGTAAGTGAGGAAAATAGGAAAATCGATCTTTAAAATAAAAATAGTGCTCTGTAAAATTAATATATGCATCCTGTTACCACATACTGTACGTGTAAAAGAGGCCGTCGATTTTATTGTGCGTTTGAGATCGCAACAAATCACTGGATAAGTAAAAAAATGTTACAAAATTTGGTTTGTAGCTTGTTAACTGTTTAAAATGCTCCACTATTTACATATCAGGGCTACAATAAAGGAGTGCAGTATGTTGGCAATACCACAGGCATGGGGCTAGCCGTAGCTACATCGGAATTTTTCTCTTTAATTTACAACTTGATTGATGCTTCCCTCTGTGGCCTCTGATGTAGTGTTTCTCCTACACCTTCAGGAGATTATTACAGCAATGCCATGGTCACTTTTACAAATTTTCTTGGTTCAAAGTTCAGATTTGTTCGTCACACGTCACTGCTATGTGCGGGGTCATATACACATCCTCACACAATGGCCTGACAACTTTTCACCTTTGCAATTTTACCTCATCGATCGGAACCATTATTCCAAGTATTGGATGAAAATTACCGTTCGCCAACTTGCGTCTGTGGCGCTAATTGCTTAAAGATGTAAGGATGTGCGTAGAGAGGGGGATTGAAAGCCTCGTAAACTGAAAGTGCCTTGCATCGTGTCATCTCAACCAATTGCAATGCCCTGCTGCAGTCTAGCCAAGTGGCAGGTGAACATCCTCTGCACAATGTGGTGTCCAGAGGACTCACATTCACATTCAAGTAGGCATTGGTCTGCCAGCAGGTAGCAATGTTGCTGTGTGGTTTTTCTTCCCCAATTACGTAATTTGAAAGCAATTTATAGCATTTGGGCAGTGATGCTTCTGTAGACATGTCGTTCTCTCTGCAGCTTTGTGCAGCGCTTTGTGACCCTCGGGTGAAAGGCGCTATATAAATGCTATTATTATTATTAGACGATGGGCCCAGGGCACATGTTTCCAAATGTGCATTTTCATTCAATATGTTGTGAAAATGCGCCAACGTTTCCGTCGCAAGCAAGAGGGTAACATCGCGACGGTGATCCGCGTGTTTCAGCCGTTCAGTGAAGACATGAGTCTGGCCCCGTGTGTGTGTGTGTGTGTTAAAACTTCAGCCGATACATTTGTTTTTATTTTCATGCCTCTGCTCTTGTTTAACTTTTTTTTGGGACCGCAACAATCTAGCGTGTTCACTCAAAGTACCGCCAGACCTGTGTTGGCCATTTAGGCCTGTTGTGTTTTTGTGGCACTGTTATTAACGTAGACTTTTGTACAAACTTAAAAAAACACAGATTTTTACCACTTAAAAGGGACGTTGCATCGAGCGAGAAATTGATAACGATTGATCTAAGAGAAAACTGTGCCTATGAGTAATAATATAGTCGCATATTATATTTTGATCTCTGTATTATATTGCTTGAAAATACTGTTATATTGAGGAAGCGTTAACAAAAATCACGTGTACTGTATATATAACTGTCGTCATATTCACGTGTGCGTCTTGTGGCCGAGCACTGGAATACTGAGTCTTTTTGATATCAGTGTAACCCAAAACCTGAGAATCGTAGGTTGTGAATTAAGTTTAAAATTTGGAAGTTGTGATAAAGAAACGGCAGTTGTCCTCCGAGCAGGGTGCTCCGCGCTGTATTATGCCTGTAACCGTCATCGGGCACGTGTTAGACGCTCGTTATAGAGAGTATAAGCGTTTTTGTAATTCTCTCCATTCGGTTTGAAAATATGTAAATTTGGTATATCAACGTTTTAACAATATATCATACGTGGCTGGTTCAACAATAACGTATTTACATTTTAGAAATAACCTTTACATTTAAATGTGGTTACGACCACCAGCGTGATTAACACAAACACAATTACTCGTGGCCATAACAAAAATTCAGAATTGAGCCTTTTTTTTCTAATGAGGTGTCGTGGGTTTTTTGATTTAAGCAGATGGTATATGGGTGTTTTTATTCAGGAAATGCTGTGCAGATTAAATTGCCTTGGTTCATTCTTTTTCATTGGGTGGATTGGTGGCAGAGTGGTTCGCGTACCGCGCTATAAGCCCTGTCGACCTGAGTTTGATTCCCAGCCATGACTTGACATCAGTGGTGAGTGATATCTGCACGAGTATTGGGCCCTCTACTTCACCAGCGTCCACTAACCAGCATGGTGAAATACGGTTAAATAAATCCCCATAACTGACATGCTGTGGGGAATCTTTCATTCAGCATCAGTTTGGCAAAGGGGCTTGTAACTATTATTATTTAATTTAACAAACCATATCTCAACTCATATCTTCTTTTTTTACATTTAACCTTCACTCTGGTGATTGTTAACTGCAGTAGTAGTCATAGTTTCGTAGAGAAAAAATCGTGACGACCTTTTGCCCGTGCTGCGTGTGATGCTCGAATGCAACGGTGCATTTTCTTGCAACGTTCAACAAGATGCATCGTCAAAGCTCTCATTGGTCATACTTTTATATTAATTTTACCATCTTGCAGCAAAGGAGTACCTTTTAAGCACAACGGTCTGACAACACATCGCGTTGTTTGCGCAGCTGCTGTTTTGTTTTGCGTCGCGTCCTACGCAAGAAGCGCACGATACTTTATCAACAGAAGGCGCGGATACTGACTGTGATCACCACTCGCGTTACTGTATCGCGTCGATGTGTCCGTGTTGACTGAAATGTTGTTCACCTCTTGGTTTGTTTCCCCGTTTATCATTTGCGTTGTTTTATTTGGGAAAGGATATCTGCACGGTTTTAATATTGTTTTGTAAAAAAAAAAACGATTTTGGAGTTTAAAAACCAGTGTGTTAACCACCGATCTTTTTTAATAACTTAAAAATAGTGGTTAAATGTTGGACTTGATTAATTAAATTGCATTGAGTGTACAAATTGAATGGGCTGCTAGTTTAATAAACGTTTGTGCAAAATGTGTTTGCTCTGCGTTACGAAGTCTTCACCTAGCCTTCATTTGTATGGTGAGGAGTTGATCAGAAATGTTTATACGCTCATGTCAGGATGGGTGAGCGAGCCACTGGATGGATTCGGGAGTCGCCTGGTGACATTTGTAGCGCTACCCAGCGAATTATGGAAGCGGGCAGTGGTGTTACTTTGTGGTTTACAGGTTCAGTGACCACCGGCACAATATGAGCTGGCTATTTTCAACTGTCCATTGGTACAGGATGTTCCGATTTCGGGGTCAATTGTTCTGTGGGGTCGGTAATTTCAAACGCTCGTTACGTACACTGTGGTTATCCCAGGATACGCTTCACTGTGCCTCAGGATTGAATGAGGAGATTTAAGAGTTTGGGTGCTCACCGGGTCAGGCCCTGTCTGATTACACCCGTCGGGAACAGCAGGGGGTGGGGGGCAGCCAGACTAAGGTGTTGATGCACCTCCCTTCTCGCAGCCTTGGGGTGCCTCGTTGGGACGCTTGGCATCTCCTATTGGTCCTGGATGCCCCCCTGCATCACCTGCGTTTGAGCCTTTGTCAACCTCAAGTTCATTACCTGGACGGTCACCTCTTCCAGAAAGACCGGGAGGGAGGGTGGTTAGACACACAGGCCATTTCTGTGCACAACTCCAAACAAATGTCGCAGCAGCGTCCGAGCCATGATCCCTCTCCCTGGTGTATCAATTTAAAATCGTATTCTTTCATTAATTTTTATATCTGCAATTTTTAAAATGTCGATGGATTTTGGAACCTGCCTGTGTAATGTGGCGCTGTCTGTGTTCGTGTAAGTTCACTTCAGGAACCACAAAGACCCCAACAAATGCTTGCTGTGAAATGACAAACACTGGTGAAAACGCCAGGTGCAAACGCATTCAAGTTTGTCGCATTTATTTGGCTGTTGATTCCAAGAATAACTGCATTTCATTGTCAAAATTATTCGCGTAAATTTTGATTTGTCGTTTTTAGACTTGTAATTATTTCACTGGAGAAATTAACAAGCCGTCGGAGTCGTGCAGGCCAGCAGTATTGCCGTGTCGGCATTCAGCTCCAGTTTGGTGTCAGGCGGCGTTTCACCCATCACTTTCTGCAACCTGAATCACAACGTACCATTGTTTTGGAGATCTAATGACGTAACATTCATTCATTACGTTCATTATCAGTACCCGCTCGATCCTGTGCAGGGTCATTGTGAGCCGGAGCCCATCCCGGCAGACGCAGGGCGCACGGCAGGGTTATACCCAGGATGAGACGCCAGTCCATCGTAGGGCACTGGGGATAATTTAGTCATGCCAATTAACCCAACTAGCATGTCTTTCGACTGTGGGAGTAGACTGGAGTACACAGTGGAATCCCACGTGCTCACAGGGAGAACATGCAAACTCCACACAGAAAGGCAACCGAGCCAGGCATTGAACCCGGGTCCTTCCTGCTGTGAGGCGGTACCACCGTGCCACCCAGAATGACACAACATCGACATTTAAATTGGAAGAGATGGGGACCTAAAACGGTTCAACAGTCCAATGACATGCTGCCTAGGTTAACTGTCCTGACTAAATTTCCCCCGGTGCCCTGAGATGGAACTTGCTTACCCTTCCCCGCTGGAAGCTCTGTTTATGAGTGCTACCTACATAGCTCAGCGGTTCCTTCCAGAACTAAAAACTGACTGAACTTCCCAAATTCGTCCAGCAGGTAGCAGTATACCTATAGTGCTGCAGATGTGGGCAAATACCAACTCGTCTTGTTACACTGCCGTATCATTAAGTGCAATTATTTAACACGCACCACACACTCTACGTTGTGAACGTCACGGCTTACGAACGTTAACACACCTTTGCTCCAGAGACTGCATGAAAGTGTCCCCACGTTTAGGGTTGTCGTTCCTCAGCGCCTGGTATTCCGAAAAGCAGCCGATGAAGCCGAGCAGCTCCTGCAGGGTCACCGGTGCAGCCAGCTCAATTCCTTCCTTCCTGAGAGCCAAGAGAAAAACGAAACGACACTGACGACCCACGTCATCCTCCGGCAGCCGAGGCGTCATTTAAGCGGCCGAGAAAGCGTGTCCACACCAGACACATCACGTCCAGTATACCTCTCGCTATATATGCCGTGTCCACCAGCGAGCCTCGTGACATTCTCATCGTGATGTTCCCAATGTAATAATTTAATGTGGCCAGCAGTCCCACTTCGTGACCTCTTATCATTTGTATGTCGTGGTCAAACACAAGGTGAGGGCCTTGAGGTCAGCTGTCAGTTTGCGACTTTGGATTGTGTTCCCCATGGATAACGTCACGACTATATATAGTGAGACGGGGAGGAATGTGGGTTTTTCCACTCCTTCAGTATACTTTGGGGGTCAAGGTAGAAGCGTTCACGTCACGATCCCTGTCAGGTATTACTTGGTATTGCCTGCGAATTCTACCAAACACTTCGAGGCCGAGCTGAAAGACAACGATGTCCAGAGGCTGACCATCGTGCTTCGAAGAATCGCAAAGAAGAAGAAGTATACTTTTCTTTATAATCACGTTAAAAATTTGAAGGAGCACATCAGCCTTGTGTGATAACGCTTGCAATGCTATATGTAAATGTAGTTTTTGTTGGTTGATTTAAATATGGTTATGTATGAATATTGTGTATATTTTAATTGTCAGCAATTCGCATGTTTGTTGTGTCGCAGGAGTCTCGTAAAGAGCTTGCAAGCTCACTGGATATTTTTCTGCTGTAATAATAGACACCTATCTTTTATTGATTGATGGGAGTTGAGTGTATAGCCTGACGCTTCACTAAAGCTTTTAATTATTACCCACAAGGCAGATAGGGATTTGGCTATGTCTGCTATCATGATCAAACCATCATCAGCATAAAGTTCAGAGTTCAGTGGGGTTATGTAACCAGAGAACTCAGAAGAGCCGCAGATTGCAATAGCTAGGGGTTCCACAACCATAACGAATAGAGGGGTATAAAGGGCACCCGTTTAGTACCTATCGAGATAGATCATGTGTGAGAGTTGAATCCATCCATCCATTGTCAGAAACCGCTTAATCCTGTACAGGGTCGCGGTGAGCCGGAGCCTATCCCGGCAGACAGGGCGCAAGGCAGGGCTGTACTCAGGATAGGACGCCAGCCCATCACAGGCCACCGGGGGCAATTTAGTCTGCAGGCCAATTAATCTATGCAGCAGCATGTCTTTTGGACTCTGGGAGGAAACCGGAGTTCCCGGGGAAAACCCACGAGGAGAACATGCAAACTCAACACAGAAAGGCACGTTGTAATCATCATATAGCGGTGAGCTCTTACACTTGTACAGGGCCGAGCCCACTGGGTATTAGAACGATTCTGACCTCTCTCATTGTGTGTTGGGGGGGAGAAAATGTTGGACTTAGAGGCTTCTCTAAGCGTGGCATGAGAGGGGCTTCGGATAGAAATACCCAAGCAACGTATTTTAAAAATGTGATGACGTGTCACATTGGAGGGTGCTGAATTCACCTCTCCTTGTCAGTGAAGGTGATGCCCTGGAAGATGTCGGAGTAGCCGTTGCGCAGGTGACTCATCCTCTCGTGCTCGTAGGGACGGAGCTCCTCCAGCATCTGCGAACATCGACGCTTCTGGGAATATGGCCCGATTTACAATCGCCCATCGTCAGCCGCGATCCATCAACGACTGTTGAATTAAGGCCTCCAACGAAACACCTCCATCTCTCATCGTTCTGCGATGTAAATGGTAACGTGTTGTTTTTGTTTGGTTAATTTGTTATTTTTGTTGTCAATTCGCGTGTTTGTTGTGTTGCAAGAATCCTGGAATGAGCTTGTAAGCTCACCAGGTATTTTTCTGTTGTAATGACAAACATCTATCGTACCTGCCTACGAGCTGAATTTCTTGAAAATGGGCGCGTAGTTCAAAAACGCGTAAATTAAACTTGATTTCCCGAAAGTAAATAAAGAAATGTTAGGGGTTAAGGGGAACGCTGCCTCAAGACACATTCATGCGCCTATTTCCTTCACTGTGCTTAATTTTACACTTTGCTTATTTGTTACTGACAATAATAAAAACGTAAAAAAGCCTATCAACATTAGAAAATAAATGTTTAATGAAAGGTTTTGCTACTATACTTAAATTGAACGCTGGCTGGGATGGCTTGCTGGTGGTGCTGATGGTGTTGGAGAGGTGGGGAGCGGTGGCCCAGTGGTTAGCGCACTGGGCTACGAATCTGGCGACCCGAGTTCGAATCCCGCTCACGGCCAACACCAGTGACGAATTTCTGAAACCGGTCCTGGGCCTCCCCTAGGTCGACTCAGCCTCAAATGAGTACCTAGTGGGGTGTGTAAACATCGCCACTAGGGAGACAAAGGCGGCCGGGCGTGGTGCTGGTCACCCACCCCCTCGTGTGCCGTGTCGACCTTCATAGGTGCTCGCTAACGGCACTTGTCCCTACAGTCTGTTCAGGCTATATAGGGGATCTTTGTCTTTGTTGGAGAGGTGGGGGTTACTGGGGTCAGGTGTCATCTGTGTCAGGTGACTCATTAACCACGTCAATAATGACGTGAGGAAAATTATCACTCTCACCATCACAACGGTAACACGAGAACTAAGGAAGACAAAGGTGGATGCTGCCGCACTTTCTCCTGGTCTCACGCCGTGAGTGTTTTGGCAAAGTTTGTGTTTTCTCCCCCTGTTCTGCGTGGGTTTCCTCCGGGTTCTCCGGTTTCCATCCACAAACAAAAAAACGCATTAATTAATTGGCCGATAACATCACAATATATAGGAAAGCAGTGTCTGGCGGGTTGGCGCCGGCTGACCGCTGGCTGACTTCTCCCTTCTCTGAGGTTTCCTCGCTACGCCTCCGTATCTGTGTCTCGTGCATGACCAGGCGTGGAAATTGCGCGCGTAAGACATTATTCTATTATTATTAAGGGTGCTGTATGCAGCTTTTAATGTTTGTAACGAGCAGATAACTATTGTTACGGAATTGACCTCCACTCATGGGGCCTGCCCGCGAACCGACCCCTGACCATTGAACGTTTGCAATACCTCTTGGAGGATGGCGGACAGCTCGTTCGAGACGCTGCCGTACTTGAGTCGCATCGGGTAGAGCATGGCGTAGATAGCGAGGCAGCTTCCTGGCTGCAGGACCCGCGTCGCCTCTCGCATGAAGTCGGGCATGTGGAACACGTTGGCAGCTGACGTCGCGCACAGCAGGCCCACGGAGCCGTCCAAGAAGGGCAGCTTTTCAGCCGTGCCAACCCTTCAGGTCATCACACCGCAGCCTAGATTAGCGATTGGAGGAAAAAAATGCGTGCGATTTGCGTTTGCTGGGCACCCGAATGCGATCGAACGCGAGTTCGATAACTCGTTGTGTTTGTGAAGCAAAGTGGGCTTGCGCAGGACACGTTGCTGAAAGTTGATGCGTGCTTGGGATTATTTTGAGGGGCAGAGGGACACGGGTTAGAGAATGTACACAGATTAATGGCATCATTCAAATTGTTCAGAAAAGAAAGTGGACTCGGGCAGGCTACATTGATGGAAGGCACCATGATCGGTTGTCAAGAATAATAAAAGTGGCAGCCGAGGAATGTAACTGGTCTAAGAAAACAGGAGATGAAGCGATATCAGCTCGAGTGGAGATACTGAATGGATCGCTGCATTTGTAGCCAATTTGACGTGCACGGTAGCGGTGGCTGCCTGTGCCTGTCCTTAACAGGCGCTTGCTAACACGCGAACGGCAAGTGCCGTTAGCTGATTCGTGAGCCAGCTAGACCCAGAACTCGCCGTGCTCACGTGTAGGTGATGTTCTCCGTGCGGTTGACGCGAGTCGCTTCGCAGATCATGGCTTCGCTCACGTCCACGCCGACCACACGCGGGCAGCACTTCGCCAGCAGACGGGTGCACTGCCCGCTGCCGCAGCCCACGTCCACGGCCAGGCTGGGCACGCTGCCAGTCTGCCCATCGGTGGCGGGTACGAAGGTAGGTGCAAGGGCGGAAATACGGGGAGTGAGCGTCCTCACAATAGATGCCCAGTTCCGTCTAATCCATCCATCTCATTGTCAGAAACCGCTTAAGCATGTACAGGGTCGTAGGTGAGACGGAGCCTATCCCGCGGAGACACAGGGTGCAAGGCAGGGCTATAACCAGGATGGGACGCCAGGCATCCCAGGACACCGGGGACAATTTAGTTGGTCAAGAATTGCTAAATGGCTTTCAGGCCTCAAGGGTAGAGAGATTAAATAGGTGTTTATTATTACAGCAGAAAGTACTCAGAACCAAGGGGATGCCTGATCAGCAAATACTGTATGCCATACTGTTGAATGTTACTCTTATACAATCTATCGCCTTCCTTTATCACCTATAAACACTGCAAATATCTCTAGATAATAATATGCAAATAATGTAAAGCTATGTTGATAACAAAATGTCTAAATCATATACAGATGGAAAATAACCTACTATAAAAATAATCTACAGTAAAAAGCACTCTACACTGTGTCACTTAGGCTACAAAAAACCTAAACACTAAATCACTTAAAACTAAGGAATGCTGTAACTGCAGAACGCTACTCAATATCAGTTTCAGATTATCTTATGGGCAGGGGATCATCAACCACCGCCCTGGCCAAATGCCCGACAATCGGAATGTCCAGACTAAAAGGTGCTCGATTATCGGACCGTTACAATACTTTTCAGTGCAAGCAAGCAAAGTCACAACTGGATATTTTGAAAGTAATCTGTCATTAAGCAAGTATTCACACACAAGCCTTTGTTTATCAGCACATCCATATCCACTGAGCATATCTGCTCTAAATGAAGCAAGAATACTAATAATCTAGATGCCAGATTATTTACCATTTTCAAATGATAAGGTAAAACATTAACCATCTTTGTGGATTATTTTCAGAATAAAAATCCCGCTGCCAAATCCACCCGGCTGAACTTTGCTTGTTTATCCGTCGTGAACGAGTGAAGCAACAGTTCCAAGTGAGTGTCACATAGGCGGCATGGTGGTATCCATTCGTGCCTCACAGCCAGAAACCCTGGGTTCGATTCCCAACTCGAAAGCCTTTCTGTGTGGAGTTTGTATGTTTGCCGCTTGTTTTACATGACTTTTCTCTGGGTTCTCTGGTTACGTCCCATTGTTAAAAAATAATATTTTAAAACGTAACTGATCTCAGCCAAACATCCCAATGCTCAAAAATGAACAGAAAATGACTGAATTATCATTACACACAGCATTACCGATCCCCATCCATTTGCCTCGTCAAATCGCACCGCACTTAGTACGGGCCATCAGTAACACAAGAACGTATCGATTAATTATATCAACTACAGTATTTTACAGAAGCGTTGCTTGTCAATTTTAACCATTTTGCTCGGCATGAACGTAATGCATAGGTTAATTGGCCTGCTGACTAAATTACCCCCGGTGCCCTGTGATGGACTGGCGTCCCATCATGGGTATAGCCCTACCTTGCGCCCTGCGTCTGCCAGTACAGGAATAGGCGGGTTCTGACAACGAATGCATGAATGTAATGTGTAACAGGTATTTAGAATGTTAATGGTGCGGCTTGTTGTTATGTAACAGATCATTGATTCGTCTCTGTCGTGTCAATCCCGGCGTTTGCACGGTCACATCACCTTAGTGTGCACATAGTCCATGATGGCTTTGAAGGCAGCGTCAGGGACCCCTGGGTGATACCGGTTGTACGCCTCAACGTGTCCGGCTTGCTCGAACAGACGGAAGGCCATGATAGATGATAGATAGATGCTTATTATGACGGCAGACAAATACCCAGTGAGCTTGCAAGCTCTTTACGGGATTCCTGCGACACAACAAACACGCGAATTGACAGAACATACATAAATAAATAATACGGAAACAACTAATTCACCAAACAAAAACATAAGGCGCTATATAAAATGATTTTTGATATAATAATAATAATAGCGTTTATAGAGCGCCTTTCACCCGAGGGTCACAAAGCGCTGCACAAGGCTGTGGAGAGAACGGCACCGACTTACAAAATCGAAACACATACAATTCAAGAGCAATCATTGCAGGTTGATAATTATTACGGGTTGCGGACAGATCTCACAATTACTGATTAAATCGATGTATAGTGTGTGTTTTTTAAATTCCCGAGTAGACATTCCTTTCCATACTTTAATAGGAAAATATCTTGCGTTGAAAAGTGTCATTTTAGTAGGTTTTCTTTGGAATGCATATTAAGTTATATAAGAACCTTATGCGGGAGGGGGGGAAGGTTCTATGTACAATTTGTAACTTTACATTCAGATGTTCCAGAACACAAACCACGAGGTTTATCGAGGTACGCCCGTAGCGCGGTAATTATATAAAACAATTACGTAACCCGCCGCGCCTTTAACGCGGAAACAAAACACTTCCATCGAGCAATGAGACAACTGCGGAGATGCGGTTACACTCACTTGACGATCGCGTCGCGTTGTCCTGGCTTTGAATCGTAATAGATCGTCACGGAAACCACCCGGAGGTTTCACGCAGCTTTAGTCAGAGATCCTATCCCACCGTCGCAGCCACGTGAAAATTCAGAACCACTTCTTCTTTGCGATTCTCCGAAGCACGATGGTCAGCCTCTGGGACATCGTTGTCTTTCAGCTCGGCCTCGAAGTGTTTGGTAGAATTCGCAGGTATTACCAAGTATTAAACTGACAGGGATCGCGACGTGAACGCTTCTACCTTGACCCCAGAACCACTGTCCCAGGCCTTACCTCTTCTCAGCCCTGTGCAGCGCTTTGTGATCCTCGGGTGAAAAGCGCTCTCTATAAATGATATTATTATTCTTCTGCCCTCTCACTGTCCCGACCCCACAGCTCCTCCGTGGCTCTGCCCCCTGCAGGTGTGGCTCCACCCCTGACGGGTGTTGCTCAGCGCCATCTCGTGATGATGCCCCCTCATCTAATAAACACAATCAACTGTATTTAATGATTAAATGTATTTATAACGCGTGGCACATATTAATTCAAAGTCCATCCATCCGTTGTGAGCTGGAGCCTTTCCCGGCAGACACAAGGCGCAAGGCAGGGCTATACCCATGTTCGGACGCCAGTCCTTAACAGGGTACCGGGGGAAATTTAGTCCGCAGGCCAATCAACCTATGCAGCAGCATATCTTTGGACTGTGGGAGGAGACCGGAGTGCCCGGCGAAAACCCACGGGGAGAACATGCAAACTGCACACAGAAAGGCACCCGAGCCGGGATTCGAACCCTGGTCGTTCTTACTGTGAGGCGGCAACGCTACTCACCACGCCAGCGTGCCGCCCCGGTTGAACAAACAGCCAAGCAGAACGATCTGGAAGAGCCAGGAGGCAGAGGAAAGCAGGCAGGCAACCAACAACGGAAAATGAACATATGTCCGTGACAAGTGGACACACGACCAGCACAACGCTCTCTAGCTGAGCATCCGAGAATGATGATGAAACTATTAACAAGTAACACATATGAGTTAGCGAAAACATGTGGGCCGTGCATTGTTACATCATCAGCACCTATGCAATAACAGCCAAAACACACAACACAAGGCAGGAGCAGAGAGTGCCATTTATTTGTCCTGTATACAGCTCAATTTACAATACAGGGAACAGCGAATCTCATATGCAGGTCGGCAGGTACACCTGTCAATTGGTTATTGCAAGACGTAAGTGTAGAGGTGGGGCAATTAGTGGTCAAATAATTGCTGTCAAACAATAACGGTTGTTACATCGTAGGTCGTGAGAGTTCCTTCGTCCAGCAGTGGATAATGATGAGGAGTTTAGGGAAATAGGACTCAGAATTACATGTCCCTTTTAAAGAACGTAAACCACTCAAGACAAAGACATGTCATCTTCTTCTTCTTTGCGATTCTTCGAAGCGCGATGTTAAATTACAGTTTCCCATTTTCTTACACAGCCCCTTGCATTTTCATTGAACTCCGCA